>JARQOC010000005.1:504365627-504840557 GCA_033576535.1 Allobates femoralis
GGTATTATTATCTTCATGTAATTTGTCTTCAATGAAAAAACACAAAAGAATTGTCCTAAAGCCAAATTGGATCTAATTCCACACTAAACATAAAAAAGGGGGTGGACAAAAGTATTGGCACTGTTAGAAAAATCATGTGATGCTTCTCTAATTTGTGTAATTAACAACACCTGTAACGTACCTGTGGCACCTAACAGGTTTTGGCAATAACTAAATCACACTTGCAGCCAGCTGACATGGTAAAAGTTGACTCAACCTCTGTCCAGTGTCCTTGTGTGTACCACATTGAGCATAGAGATAAGAAAGAAGACCAAAGAACTGAGGACTTGAGAAACCAAATTGTGAGGAAGCATGAGCAATCTCAAGGCTACAAGTCCATCTCCAAAGACCTGAATGTTCCTGTCTCTACCGTGCACAGTGTCATCAAGAAGTTTAAAGCCCGTGGCACTGTGGCTAACCTCCCTAGATGTGGACGGAAAAGAAAAATTGATGAGAGATTTCAACGCAAGATTGTGCGAATGGTGGATAAAGAACCTCGACCAACATCCAAACAAGTTCAAGCTGCCCTGCATTTCGAGGGTACAACAGTGTCAACCCGTACTATCCGTCGGCGTCTGAATAAAAAGGGACTGTATGGTAGGATACCCAGGAAGACCCAACTTCTTACCCCGAGATATAAAAAAGCCAGGCTGGAGTTTGCCAAAACTTGCCTGAGAAAGCCTAAAATGTTTTGGAAGAATGTTCTCTGGTCAGATGAGACAAACGTAGAGCTTTTTTTGGCAAAGGCATCAACATAGAGTTTACAGGAGAAAAAAGAGGCATTCAAAGAAAAGAACACGGTCCCTACAGTCAAACATGGCGGAGGCTCCCTGATGTTTTGGGGTTGCTTTGCTGCCTCTATCACTGGACTGCTTGACCGTGTGAATGGCATTATGAAGTCTGAAGACTACCAACAAATTTTGCAGCATAATGTAGGGCCCAGTGTGAGAAAGCTGGATCTCCCTCAGAGGTCATGGGTCTTCCAGCAGGAATGACCCAAAACACACTTCATAAAGCACTAGAAAATGGTTTGAGAGAAAGCACTGTAGACTTCTAAGGTGGCCAGCAATGAGTCCAGACCTGAATCCCATAGAACACCTGTGGAGAGATCTAAAAATGGCAGTTTTGAGAAGGCACCCTTCAAATATCAGGGACCTGGAGCAGTTTGCCAAAGAAGAATGGTCTAAAATTCCAGCAGAGCATTGTAAGAAACTCATTGATGGTTACCGGAAGCGGTTGATCGCAGTTATTTTGGCTAAAGGTTGTGCAACCAAGTATTAGGCTGAGGGTGCCAATACTTTTGTCTGGCCCATTTTTAGAGGTTTGTGTGAAATGATCAATGTTTTACTTTTTGCTTCATTCTCTTTGTGTTTTTTCATTGAAGACAAATTAAATGAAGATAATAATACCAAAGAATTTGTGATTGCAATCATTTTCAGGAAGAAACTGAGTATTATCTGACAGAATTGCAGGGGTGTCAATACTTTTGGCCACATCTGTACTAGATGTCATAGAGTATTCATTTCTGCATCAAACTAATTTGTGTAAAACTGGAGATTTTTTAATGTAAGTTATATTATTAACCCTATTGTCATATTATGGGTTAAACAATGTTCTATTAATCACAGTGTGGTCAAAAGTTTGGAAAAGTGTTATTGTGTTAAGAGAGTTAGTACCGTAATTAAAATCTTACTTTTTGAGGGGGGTGCACTCATTTCTGCTGAGCACTGTCTGTGGATTTTTGTTGTTGTTGAACAAGTTAAAAAAAAAAAAACCTTATATATCTAAAATGTCCAAAAATAAATAAAGTACTTCAAAAAGTAATTAGACCAACATACTCATCCTAATCTTAATATGAATAGGAGAAATTGGAGTGATGACAAAGATAAAATTAAGATTTTATATCTCATCATTTTAAATTAAAAAAGGTAGAATAAAAAATAATGTTCTCTGTGATATTATAATATCTATTTAGGGATTTATAATCCACTTATTGAATATATATATATATATATATATATATATATATATATATATATATATATTATATATATATATGTATACCTGTATATTAATTATTTACATTACATTTATTTTTTGTTATATTTGCACCTCATTACATTTCTTCATATTTTTTAGCTAAATTACCTCTTTAGTATGCTTTTACTGTCTTTTAGTATCCCCAATTTGCATTGTATATTTATTAGTGGGGCTGTGATCTCTTTACTGGTAGTTCCATTGTTGGAAGCTATTTATTCTTCCATTTTAATTTAAAATAATACAATATGAAATTTAAATTTTATCTTTGTCGTCACTTCAATTATTTTGCTATTTATATTCAGATTAGGATGATTATCCTGGTCAAGAAATAATTGCAGAGAAAAGCTTGACTTCAGATATCATACTTTCTGTGCTTTTTATATGGTAAAAACATTTGATAAGTGCTTGTGCTTAGTCAGGTACGGTAAGTTGTTTTTATTGGCACTATGTTGGGGCCCATATGACATTCTGATGTCTTTCTATTTAGTTTTTTTGAGAAGACAAAGTAAGCAAAATACAGATTCGATCTTTTTATATGTTTTGCCATTCACCAATTCACCAGAAATGGTAAATTTAATATTTTCACATTCAGTTCATTGAACATGTCTATTAGTGCTCCATTTTTCTACTGTACTTTCCACACCACTAACGATCTGTTTCTTACCCTCTCCGGCGACCCCACGGTGAGCCCCCGGCAATGTCTTTCTTCTGGACATTGTGAGCCCCGGCAATGTCTTCCTTCTGGGCGTTGTGAGCCCCGGCAATGTCTTCCTTATGGACATTGTGAGCCCCGGCGATGTCTTCCTTATGGACGTTGTGAGCCCCGGCGATGTCTTCTTTATGGACGTTGTGAGCCCCGGCGATGTCTTCCTTATGGAAGTTACGAGGACCTGCACGGTACTGACAGGACCTGGCCATGTGACTCATGCTGAGAGTCACATGATCAAGGTCCTTTAAGTACTCATACTACTCAAAGGCCCTACCAGTGCCAGGAAGAAATCCATCATCAGGGCTCACTGTGAGATCACCGGAAAGGGTAAGAAAGTATGTTTGACTCTGTGTGTGTCTGTCTGTCTGTGTCACCCAGAGCTTACACCTTACTGTATGTAATTATAATGTTGCAGCACAATGCCATAACATTACCAATTTGGAATACCCCTTTAAAGCCAGATATAATTTTCTTAACAATAAATACGGTTTATTGAAGTTTTCGCAGCACAAATCTTAAGCACAATTACAGTTGATATTCCCTCATTTATAATCAGTCACCATACTCAGAAAGGATAAAAAGAAAAAATGCTGAAAGTCACATATGTTGAATTGTTGATATGTTTTTACCAGTAAACACAAACTAGAAAGCCATCTATTTTTTAAGGCTTGAATCCTGTTTGACTTATGTTTCTCATATAATTCTGCAGTACTATGGCACATCATGCAGCTTGTGCAGCAAAATGATGGATGGGGCGTTTAAAATGATGGATAATCCCACAGCGCCAGCATATCCGATGTGTGAATGTGTATTAGAACTAAGAAAGAAGACTCACTGATTCCAGAAACATCATATTAATTACAACCAACAAAGTCAATTTCAGATTAATTCTTAATAACAAAAATTACCTCAATGAGAGAGAATCCTACTGTGGGTTAGATATTCGCTACTTAAAGCATAATGGCCATTTTAATTTTTATTTCATAAATCAATAGTACACATGAAAATAAGCAACTTTGTAATATATCTTTGCTTCTTTCTCTGCAAAAATTGATCAGTCATAATCAAAATTCTTGATTCTGAGATAAAACCTGTATTCAGTGAAGACTTTCCCATTACTGAGATAGGAGATGGCAGCTGTTACTGATGAGATTCTATGTATAATGACTGTCCAAGTTACAGGTAAAAAGGGGAATTCTGGACAGACTAAATGCAAACTGCATCGTTAGGCAGAACCGCAGATATTCAGACACTCTTTAACCCCTATACAGGGATCTGGCTTTACTACAAGGTCCAAGGGGTTGCTTCCTTTAGATGGGTTGCAGTCCAGTAATAGATAAGTCACCAAATAGGGTCAAAGCCAAGAGGTCAGAAAAGTTCAAAATCATTAGGGTTGGAAAATATTACAAAAACAGGCAGTGTTCAATCAGTAAAATCAATAATACAAAGCAGCATAACAATAAGGGAACCAGGGAATATTTCTGGCAGTAAGAGGCAGCACACAGAAGATTCAACCGGGCTGCAGAACTTCCTAATTGGTTGAAGTCCGAATTAATGACCCTAGTTGGGTGGCCATACAAACACGTTAGGCTGCTTTCACATCAGCGTTTTTTTCAAATCGCGGCAGATGCGGTGAAAAAAACGCATCTGCCGCGATTACCGCATAACCGCGACACTTGCGGCACACTTGCGGCAAGCCCCATGCAATGTCTATGGGGCTTGCGGTAAGGGTGCGGTAGGTGCGGCAAGTGCAGTTTCGGCACTTGCGGCAGGTGCGGCCGCGAAAAAAAAACGCTGCAACGCTGCCGAAACCGCACTTGCCGCACCTGCCGAACCCTTACCGCAAGCCCCATTGACATTGCATGGGGCTTGCCGCAAGTGTGCCGCAAGTGTCACGGTTATGCGGTAATCGCGGCAGATGCGTTTTTTTCACCGCATCTGCCGCGATTTGAAATAACCGCGAGTGTGAAAGCACCCTTACACAGACTATTCCATCACCTGCTCCACCTTCAGAATTAACACAGCGGCACCTGGTGGCAGAAGCAGAAATCACAGGAGCAGACTCTGGGGATGTGACACTATGTAGATAGAAGAATGAGGAGGAGTGGAGCTCTGCATCTAGCTCCTCCCTCTGATGATAGCCCCTCCCTCCTCCCATCATCATAGAATCACATCTCTCCTAGGTCATTAAGGGGAAAGTCTTCACTGAATACAGATTTTATCTCAGAGCTGAACGCTTTGATATTGACATTTTGCCAGAGAAAGAATCAAATTTGTCTGATAAGATATATTAGAAAGTGGCTTATTTTCATGTGTACTATATATGTACTTTATTAAATAAAAATTAAAATGGCGGTTACATTTTAAATGGTACGAATCGTTGATCACTAATCTTTGCCATCTAAGCTGATGATACTTGTAGACTTTTAAATACAGTGAAACAAGTAATAATGAGCACTCTCTATATTAGTACCTGGCGATGTTGACTATATATATTCACAAATTGCAACATAACTGTAGACTAGATATTGGGTTTTGTTCAAAAAGGATGAAACCAGGGTGCAAGTCAAGGAAAAAATGAAATAGGGCGATGAATAACAAGAAGAACAGCATTATAAGATATCTACCCATCCATTCTCCAGACAGATTTGTCCATTAAAGATGCTATCAACTCCAAGATAGCTACTAACCTGTACCAGTTCCAGTTGTGAGCCCTGGTGGCTAGTCTTCTCTCTTCATCTGCTTTTATGACTTCATCAACCCAGGTCACTTAAACTGACACTGTCAGGTCATTTTTCAGTATGATACTAATATTACCCTTGCAGTAAAAATCCGACACAGATGCGGCACTCACCCGGATGCTGGTTTCAATGAAGCTTTGTTTAATCCATGCGATGAAGAGAGGAGGGAGGTGCTATACGGGACTACGGTCACCGTTTCACACCGGTTGGTGCTTCTACGGATCAAGATAAAACCAAATACCGTATTTCTCGCTTTACAAGACGCACCTGATTATAAGACGCACCCCCAAATTTGGTGAAGGAAAAGAGAAAAAAGTAATTTTTAATGTTAAATGGAGTCTGACTAAATCATATAGAGTATATGTCCCTTATAGCAGCCTCATCCTGGTACATTGTCCTTCATCCTGGGATATAGCCCCCATCCTTAAATTAGCCCCTTAATCTGGATATGGCCCCCTTATATTGGATATAGCACCCTTGTGCTGGCACACATCCCCCAGTGATGCCACATGCCCCCTATTACTGCCACAAGTCCCCCATGGCTGGCACACATCCCCCATGGCTGGCACACATCCCACATGGCTGGCACACATCTTCCTGTGCTGGCACACATCACCTATTGATGGTACTCATCCGCCATGGCTGGCACATGTCCCCTGTGGCTGGCACACGTTCCCCATGGCTGGCATACGATCCCCATGGCTGGCACACATCCCCCGTGGCTGGCACACATCCCCCGTGGCTGACACATGTTCCCTGTGGCTACCACACATCCCCTATGGCTGCCACACATCCCCTTTTGCTGGCACATGTTCCCTGTGGCTGGCACACATCCCCTTTGGCTGGTACACATCCCCTGTGGCTGTCACACATCCCCTGTAAAGATAAAATAGGGAGGGGGACAAGAGGCGCAATAGTGCCCTATCACTAGTGACACTTATATACAGTAGTGGTGCTGTGAAGCTGCTCACCTGGTCCAGTTGTGATCCCCACAACTGGTTTGAAGGCGTTTTTGGAAACGATGTTCCAGCTGCTGCAGGACCTCCACTGGATAGTGGTATGTATCAAAGAAATGATGAGAGTGCTGGAGTCTCACGGTCCGCGCTGCTTCAGGGTTAAATAAACTCACCAAAGAGCCAAATCGATTTCCATCCTTTTATTCCTGGAGAGAGGAGGAATAAAAGGATGGAAATCGATTTGGCTCTTTGGTGAGTTTATTTAACCCTGAAGCAGCACGGACCGTGAGACACCAGCACTCCCATCATTTCTTTGACACATCCCCTGTGGCTGGCACACATCCCCCATGGCTGGCACATATCACCCATGGCTGGCACACATCCCTTGGGGCTGGCACACAACCTTGACACACAACCCCTGTGGCTGGCACACATTCCCTGTGGCTGGCACACATCCCCTATGGCTGGCAAACGTCCCCCATGCTGCTGGCACACATCCCCCATGGCTAGCACATGTCCCCTGTGGCCTGCACATGTCCCCTGTGGCTTGCACATGTCCCGTGTGGCTTTCACATGTCCCCTTACTTGCACACATCCTCCCTGTCCTGGCTATGGCCCCCATGCTGCTGCTGCATAGTAAAACAAAAAACTCTTTACTCACCTTCCTCCAGCGCTGTCCTCTGGGTCTCTCTCCTGCCGCTGCGCTCCTCCACTTCCTGCTTCTCAGGGCCGGTCATGTGATCAGCACAGCAGAGAGACATCGTCTCTGCATGCCCGATTACAGTGGCAGCAGGGAAAGCGGGGAGATAGCAGAAGATCAGCACTTGAGGAGGTAAGTAAAGCTTTCTTCTTTTACTCTCGGCAGCCGCGTGGGGGGCCATATCAAACAGTGGTGGAGCTTGTGCCATGTGCCATCACTGGGGGGTGCAGGCACATATAATATGCGCTGCTCCCCCAGTCTATCACCGTGGTGCGATTTCAGCAGCACGGTGATGGACAGCAGCAGTGCATATTATATGAGCGGGAGAAGGAGATATCCCACTGCCTCCTGCAGCCTGCCCCAGCCTCCCCCCAGCACCCGGAAGGCCCCAGAGCCCCCTCACCTCCCCTGAAATATATTCTGTATATTCGGATAATAAAACGCACCCACCACTTTCCCCCAAAATTTGGGGGAACAAAAGTGCCTCTTATAATCCGAAAAATACGGTATCTGGTTGTATCTGGACCCGTAGAAGCACCAACCTGTGTGAAACAGTGACTGTAGTCCTGTGCACCCCCTCCCTCCTCTGCTTGTAACCGCATGTATTAAATAAAGCCGCATTGAATGCAGCATCCGGATGAGTGCCGCATCTTTACTGCATTTTTTACCGCATTCGTCAATCTTCAACTCTGCAGAGCAACCCCGGTTTTCTGGACACTATTTTTGATCTCCTATTTGGATTACCACCAGTCTCAGAAAGGTCAGTGCCCAGTTTTTCCTTCTTATAACTGTTATATAGTAATACTACCCTTGAATAGTGCCTGGGCAGACCTTTTAAACACATGTAAAATCATTATAGTACCGTTTGTAGTTTACATGTTATCACCATTGTCAGACCCTGCAGAGAGCTGGTGCATTAGTCCTGTCCCATTATAAACTGAGAAGATTAGTCCTGTGCTTTATAAACTGTCAAGTAATTATGCACGCCTTTTCTGCAGCTCTCTTCTCCCTCCTTCCTCCTCCCTCCTCCCTCCTCTCTATGCTCACAGTGATGTGTGAGTTCACTTTCTGGAGCTACAGTTCTGTTCAGGACATGGAGGGAGAGAGCTACAGGTCTGCCTTAGCTGATCTAGACTCCATTTGTTTCCGTAAAAAGGAATATCTGCTGTGCTGTGGGAGATTCTGTGTTTATCTGATCACTTGGTTCTGCTGCAAAGAGAACAGAGAGGAGGATACAGCCCCTCCACTGATTTTCTGTACTGTGATGTGACATGCATATTCATCTATGGGGAGGGGACAGCAGAGAACTAAGTGGATCATTCACTGTGAGTGACAGATAGAATGATTCTCTTTATTTGAAGTTTACCGAAGATAGGAGGGGAAAATAAATAAAATAAATACATCAAAAGAGTTTAGAGCAATGAATTAGAAAATGATAGCAGTTACATATGGATTTTTGACCTGACAGTTTTCCTTTAGGCTGAAGGCACACTGTCGTGCATCAAACACGAAGCGTGCTTGATGCACGACAGTGATGCTAGTGTAGTACGTGTTTGTGGGTGTGTGTGGTGTGAGTGTGGTGCGTGTGGTGAGTGTGCCTGCATGTATTGATGTGAGTATGCTGCGAGTGTGAGTTGTGAGTGCGTGTGTGCTGCTTGTGATAGAGATGCTGTCTGTGGTCCTGAAGGACCGTGGACAGCATTTGTCAGGGAATAGAAACTCTTAGTTTGTATTTCCCACTATACCTAACAGTTAGCTATCATCTTGTACTGCTGTGACAGCAGTGGTACAAGATGTTTAGCTAATACAATGATGATAGGTGTAAAATATTGTATTTCGGGGCTATTTTAGCTATTAACCCCATCAGCATCCTCATGTGTGCACAGAGGTTGCTGATGCGGCTCAAATCCCAGTGATGAACATGTTAATATGAAGCTGGTGTAGTGGCACCATGTATGTTGAGAGTATCCTTACTCTCTGTAAACATGGTGTCATTACACCCGGAGTGTGCAGGGGTTAATTGTTTAGTAAAATGGGTTAAAAGAACTGTCGGCTTTATAAATTCACTGAGAAAGCCGGCGCTTTGTTACTGCCTATGGGGAGCTGTCCCCTCTGCATGGTGCTGAACAGTGCAAGTGCTGAAGGCAAGACAGGGCTTCAGCACCATGCAGAGGGGACAGCTCCCCATAGGCAGTAACAGAGCGCCGGCTTTCTCAGTGAATTTATAAAGCCGACAGTTCTTTTAACCCATTTTACTAAACAATTAACCCCTGCACACACATGGTGTAATGACACCATGTTTGCAGAGAGTGAGGACACATGCTGCGACTGCACTCGCTTCTGACTCGCATTGCGAGTTAGGTGCAGGGGACTCGCACCAGTGTGCCCTGCCTGATAGGGCAACACTGGTCCGAGTGCAATGCGAGTTTTCTTCACATTGCACTCGCGCGAATCCCTCGCCCAGTGTGCCTTCAGCCTTAAAGAAGCACTCCCATCAACATTTTTATCCTCTTCATATATTGCAATCACTATATCCTATTACACATATGCAACTGGGTAAAGCTTGTAATGGGGGGATGGCTTTTACTCTTTTTTGATCAAACAGTGTTAACCAAGTACCCTATGTTACTTACATATATTAGGGTGCCTTCACACTTGCGTTTGCCACGCAGCGCTCCGAACGCAGCCAAACGCTTGCGCACATGCGTTCCTACGCTTAACATGGGAACGCATGTGCCTGCGTTTGGCTGCATTTGTGTATGGATGCACATAATTTATGCGCCCTCCGACCGCACTCCAAACGCATCATGTTGCATTTTTTGTGCGTTCGTGAGCGCTTGTTTTATCCGCAAGCGCCCGCAAGCGCACAAAAAATGCATGGATCTCAATGGATCAGCAGTGTCCTCCGCATGACATCGCAGGAGAACGCTGCAGATCACATTAAAATCTCTCCTGGTGGCCACCGGTGATCAGCGGCGGCCACCGGGAGATCAGCCACAGCCACAGCTGATCTCCCGCCGGTATCAGCGGGGAGAAACAGCTGATCTGACAGCTGTTTAAATCTTCCACTCTGTCGGCGCGTGATATTTTAAGCAGCGATCAACTGTTTTTTATCTCCTGCACCGATATCATCCTATTCTGTGTTGGCGCGGGAGATTTAAACAGCTGTCAGATCAGCTGTGTCTTCAAATCTATTGCATTGACACCGGCAGCAGATCAGCTGTGGCCAGGAGGAGGAGATCTCCACTGCTGATCTCCTCCTCTGGCCGCCCCCGAGACAGCTGATTGGCTGCCCGGGCACTACACCAATGTGAATGCATGCGGAGATTCTCCTCTGCGTTCAGATAAGTATGTGCTGCGTTTGCCTGCGTTTGCGTCTGCATGCCTTGCGCATGCAGACACAAACACAAGTGTGAAGCCAGCCCTACTGCTATTAACTTATTTACATACTGGTATATTCCCCTTTTTTTTTATAAGTGATTAGGCGGCATTTTTATTTAGGTCACTGCAATTACAGCGATACCAGATTTATTAGCTTGATGAAGAGGCTGCAGTGTCTCGAAAGCTTGCTATGCTTACCATCTTTTCACTTAGCCATTAAAAGATATCAACCACTGAGGACTCTCAGATTATAATATTTTTCAGATTTATATAGTTTTTTATGCTTGGCTACACAATAAAAAAAATACTTTTTTTACAAAAAAAGTTTTGCATAGTCATAATTTGAGAGCTATAATTTTTCTATGTTTTTGCCGACAATCATGTTTTTGCGGCATAAGTTCACATTTTTATTGGTACCATTTTTGGTACCGTAATGTACCACACTTGTGTCCCACAAGGAGGACAGAATGACCTCAAAACCAAACGTTTAGGTAAAAATCTTTTACAATCTTTATTAATAATTCATATAGTCCATAAGTTGATTTAACAGCAGAGTATCCTCCTAACATGTGACACTAGGATAAAAAAATACATACAGATATTATCCAGTTTTCTGATACATTATATATATAAATAATCCCTCAACGAAATGTTGTTAAAAATTCTCTCTCTGAACACTGTAACCTAAATAATATAATAGTCTAGTGATCCTAAGTCCTATATAATGTACCATGTAGTTTGTATGCAGATAGATTAAGCATCATATATTTGCCACCATGTTCTATAGTTATGTTATAATGGGATAGTATTACCCTGTACCTGGGATATCTGGTGTGAGGTCCAGTGTCTGTACCGACCATATGCCATTTTGTTTATCTAGTGCCAGGATGGGGCATAAACTCAGTGAATTGCACACAGACAGGAGATGTGTCAAGTCCTGATCAATGCAAGACCTTACAGGCCACCATACCTAGGTTATTTTGTAAAAATTAATCGACCAGGGGTCACCATGGACATGGGGAGGGAAGGGGGAGCACCCTCACTCTTGTAAGTAGATTGATACCACTGTCGCTATTGACAGAGTCAACAGAGGGGTTAAACACCCCCAATTGGTGCTAACATGGATTGTGGGTGTTACTGCAGGGTGTCCGCATGAAATGATCACCGGCACTCCTAGTGAACTTGGTGCTATCATCACACATTACCTGCATGGCAAGGTTGTGGGAACAACACATGTCATGAAGGGGTTAATCAAATATGTAAGGAATTCAGAAACCTCAGTTCACCCCCACATGTAGATGAACAGAAAACCACCAAATCATGCCAATAAAGCGCAATACTAATGTATTTTTACAAAAATAAGACAGGGTCTTATTTTTGCTTCCAAAAAAAGGGCTAGGACTTATTTTTTTTTGGTGGAGGTAATTTTTTTCATGAACAACAAGCACACATTTACCTTGAAGGTCTATAGCCAGGTTCAGCTTTAAGATGTATGGCCAGCTTTAGGGTTAGTACCCTTAACCCTAACTTACATTCACAATTGCTGGTGCAGTGTCTCTCATGGTAACACTTATTGGCATTCTAAAAACACTTTGTGTGGCAGTGGCACTCTTCGTCTCTATATGCCCAGGAAGGGGCAGGAAGTGGGAGCGGGACTCGGGAATGGTGGTTGTTGTGTCACACATGGCTGCTTCTGTGGCAAAGAGCAGGGCTGGCTGGGAGGCAGGATCCAAGACGCAGCACTTGGGAAGCAGGAGATGGGACCCTGGAGCGGCAGTCAAGCCTACACCACAGTGCAGTAGTGGCCGGGAGGTGAGAGGAAGCGGCAGGACAATTTAAGAGCTAGATTTTGCCTATTCTGGTACCTCCAGAGTTAGGTTATATCTCTGTGAGATTAGTGACATTGTCACCATTTAGCATGTAACGTATATAGCTCCCGTCACACACAACGATGCAACAGCGATCCCGACAACGATAATGATCCTTAGGGATCGCTGGTGAGTCACTTTGGGATCACTGGTGAGATGTCAAATAGTCATATCTCACCAGCGACTCAGCAATGATCCGGAATGATAGGAGGTCATTGGGAATTGTCACTCACGGGCGTAGTATTGAGATCGTTGCTCGCTTTCCCTTTCAAACACAGTGATGCAGCATTCCCAGTGGGAGACCAACGACCTAAAAATGACCCAGAGCACTTTGTAGCGATCAGCGATCTCACAGCAGGGGCCTGATCGCTGCTAAGTCTCACACATAACGAGATCATAAGCGAGATCGCTGTTACGTCACAAAATCTAGGACTTAACAACGATCTTGGTAATGATCTCGTTATGTGTGACGGGGGCTTAAGACCTTTGTGTGTGTACTTCAAATGAAACTCATTGAGATCTCGTACATACGTAACAGAGCAGCAACCCTGAGACAGAAATGCATCACAAGAAGCAGCTTTTTGTCCCAGTGTTCAATGTGTTTATTTCTCTTAAGGCCCCGTCACACCTGGGATGGAAATGTCGGCGGCGACTGACAGGTGCACGCACGTTTTTGGCGCCCCGCCAGCTTCGCCATCCCCCATTTACATGGGGCGACTTCTGCAGCGCCGCACCTGCGAGCTGACAGGTGGCATCGCCGCTGTGGAGTCTGAAAACCCCAGCGGCGATGCAGGACAATGGGAGCCTGTGGCTCCCATCGTCTGACACGTCGCTGGCGGCCGGTTACATGGGGCGATGTGTGCACATCACCCCAGATCGGTCGCCTGGTTTCAGAGCACTGCTCTGAAACCAGGCGACCTCCCGGCGGCGCCGACATCGCCCCTTTACATGAGGCAACGTAGGGGCGATGTCGCCGCCGATAGGCCACGCCCCTACATCGCCTATCTAATCGGCGGCGATGTCGCCCCGTGTGACAGGGCCTTTAAACTTATATAGGCATTTTCTCAGACAAGCATTGTAACATGTTCATTGGTCAAGTTATACCTTGGCATTTCTCGTACATATATTCATCTAATTGGTTGAATATCAGCCACATTTGCACACTGCTCAAACTTTTATTCTCAAATTTCCACTTTTCCTTAAGTTTCGATTCTAACAAAGAAGATACAGTCCCTTTCTAACATAAACATTGGAATTCTCTCTCTGCCTGGCACTGCAGAAATACATAGTAAAGATTTTCACACAAAGAGAAAATGGAGTTTACATTTAACAAAATGGGTTCTAGATATAATGAAATGAATCCTGCCATCACAATTCCATTCTCCTGTGGCAGTGGGTAGATGTTCCAGCTGAAGTGCATGCCCATAGACTTAACCAGATACCTTCTCCGCTATTAGAAAATGTTGGACTTCCTATACTACTTCACTGGATTCTCCAGATTGGCCTGCCCATCACACCGTCAGATGGAGATGCACACACAAAAGCCACAACAAGCAAGGAACCTATTCGAGTGCCACATTCATGTTCTGGTCAGCGTCATCATCCATAGTGCTCGCCATCTTTTGCTATCACGTAGTACAGTCCAGCGCTTTTTTTGTGGCCTTGTCTATAGCTTTTGAAACACAGGGTACAAGGCAGCAGCCAAATACCACAATACCACCCAATCTTTCAGTAGAGTATACGCTATGTTACTAAGAAGAGATCCTCATTTACCAAATGTGTTTTCTAACCACTTACTGAGGGGATTGCTAATTCCTGAGTTTTCAGCTAACTTGTTGGATAGGGCATCAGTTCCTCTCAGGGCTTTACTTATGCTAACACCCGAGAGCGTTGTTGGGAATAAAGGTACAGCATGATGCCCCAACCAACTAACAGACCAGCCCCTCTCTGCCAGGATCATGTCAAGGGCGAGTCTATTCTAATTGTCATACTGAATGCAACTGCATCTATTTCTTGAAAAGCATCCCTACTAAAATTAACCCATCTCTGTTAGTTATAGAAGATATTTATCCAGTCCACATGTTTATTCACTGTAACGATGAGGAATTACGATTCAAATCTCGCTACTATCTGGTCTCTGGATTTGAACTCGTCTAGTACTCCTCTTGATACTCCACTAGAGTCAATGTATACAGGAAGATCGAATGAAGTAGGTGGTACCGCACTTGCTTCATTATTTTTCATTGCATATTCGTGGAGATTCTCTGCATTTGGTGTCACAATCTGAGATGTTATCAGGAATATAACCATAGCACATTTACCCTTCCACCCCACTGTCAGTTTTAAGGTCCCCATTTCCACACGTCCATAAGTCAGCCATTGCTACTGTCTAATTCAGGAGGACATTGCCTCGTAACAAGTTAGTGGTGCTGGTGGGACTACAGTATGAGGACTATACAGTTAGGGCCAGAAATATTTGGACAGTGACACAAGTTTTGTTATTTTAGCTGTTTACAAAAACATGTTCAGAAATACAATTATATATATAATATGGGCTGAAAGTGCACACTCCCAGCTGCAATATGAAAGTTTCCACATCCAAATCAGAGAAAGGGTTTAGGAATCATAGCTCTGTAATGCATAGCCTCCTTTTTTTCAAGGGACCAAAAGTAATTGGACAATGGACTCTAAGGGCTGCAATTAACTCTGAAGGCGTCTCCCTCGTTATCCTGTAATCAATGAAGTAGTTAAAAGGTCAGGGGTGGATTCCAGGTGTGTGGTTTTGCATTTGGAAGCTGTTGCTGTGACCAGACAACATGCGGTCAAAGGAACTCTCAATTGAGGTGAAGCAGAACATCCTGAGGCTGAAAAAAAAGAAAAAATCCATCAGAGAGATAGCAGACATGCTTGGAGTAGCAAAATCAACAGTTGGGTACATTCTGAGAAAAAAGGAATTGACTGGTGAGCTTGGGAACTCAAAAAGGCCTGGGCGTCCACGGATGACAACAGTGGTGGATGATCGCCGCATACTTTATTTGGTGAAGAAGAACCCGTTCACAACATCAACTGAAGTCCAGAACACTCTCAGTGAAGTAGGTGTATCTGTCTCTAAGTCAACAGTAAAAAGAAGACTCCATGACAGTAAATACAAAGGGTTCACATCTAGATGCAAACCATTCATCAATTCCAAAAATAGACAGGCCAGAGTTAAATTTGCTGAAAAACACCTCAAGAAGCCAGCTCAGTTCTGGAAAAGTATTCTATGGACAGATGAGACAAAGATCAACCTGTACCAGAATGATGGAAGAAAAAAGTTTGGAGAAGAAAGGGAACGGCACATGATCCAAGGCACACCACATCCTCTGTAAAACATGGTGGAGGCAACGTGATGGCATGGGCATGCATGGCTTTCAATGGCACTGGGTCACTTGTGTTTATTGATGACATAACAGCAGACAAGAGTAGCCGGATGAATTCTGAAGTGTACCGGGATATACTTTCAGCCCAGATTCAGCCAAATGCTGCAAAGTTGATCGGACGGCGCTTCATAGTACAGATGGACAATGACCCTAAGCATACAGCCAAAGCTACCCAGGAGTTCATGAGTGCAAAAAAGTGGAACATTCTGCAATGGCCAAGTCAATCACCAGATCTTAACCCAATTGAGCATGCATTTCACTTGCTCAAATCCAGACTTAAGACGGAAAGACCCACAAACAAGCAAGACCTTGAAGGCTGCGGCTGTAAAGGCCTGGCAAAGCATTAAGAAGGAGGAAACCCAGCGTTTGGTGATGTCCATGGGTTCCAGACTTAAGGCAGTGATTGCCTCCAAAGGATTCGCAACAAAATATTGAAAATAAAAATATTTTGTTTGGGTTATGTTTATTTGTCCAATTACTTTTGACCTCCTAAAATGTGGAGTGTTTGTAAAGAAATGTGTACAATTCCTACATTTTCTATCAGATATTTTTGTTCAACCCTTCAAATTAAACGTTACAATCTGCACTTGAATTCTGTTGTACAGGTTTCATTTCAAATCCAATGTGGTGGCATGCAGAGCCCAACTCTGGCCTAACTGTAGGTTAATATTACCTGTTAATACTCTGGAAACACATCATTTCTGGGATAGGGGCTGACTTAATGGGCTTTTAACTGTTTAGGTTTTAGGCTGGATTCAACTGTCAGAGCTGATTACAATCTAGAGTATTTTCCCCTTGCGTACTAGAAAATAGTCGTATTAGTCAAGAGAAAGCAATGGGGTTTATTTGGTAGTATTTGGTTGTGGGGTCTCAGTTTTATCTTAAATAGGTCAGTCCATGGCATCTTTATGATAAAGGTGCCCTAAGAAGTAGATGTCTCCTGGGATATTTATGCCCATCACATATAGGCCAGCGTCTGTAGCAAAAGGGTTTTCTATCATCAAGTATAGGGGGATACAGTTGCTAGACTTACAAGTAATACAGGACTCTACGGTGCAGTGTTTGGACATATATTCTGGCTGTAACAGAGTCATTCTAGTATGGAGGCTCCTACCCTACTGTTTGTCTTCTCTCAGGCTACAGTAAGTTTGTAGGTGAAGTCTTCCCAGGTTTTCCATCCCAGCATGTTCCAAGACTCATTACACACATAGTCAATGTCGGCGGTGGTGACACATATAAACATGTCAGTTTCTGAGGTATTGAACCAGAAAGAAAAACATTTTTCCCCATTCTTTCTCTATTGGGACATTGCACTAGGTGAGCCCTCATTTATCAGCATTAAAGGATAAGACACAGGGTGCGTCTGCATCATTTCGTGGCTCTCCTGGGCTCAGCTTTCTTCTTGCAGTGTGATTGGTGGATCCAGTTTGGCTTCCACTCAAAGTTTACTGACATCTCAGTTGTCAGCAGAACGTCTGACATTTCTTTTCACCATCACTCAATCTCCAGGCTATAGGGAGCGGTTCCATTCCACATATTCTGCATCTAGAAGAGAAGACAAAACTCAAGAATATATGTTAGACAAGCATTTTGTGAGTGCCACAACATAAGAAGACAGCCTAAGGCTGGGGTCACACATGCCATTCAGTTTTTTCCACTGGTTTCAATAACAAATCTGTTTTTAAGGCTGTTTTTTGAGCTTCCTGTGCAGCTATGCATTTTTTTGACTTTGACATTTTTTGCCAAAAAATGCTAGCAAAAAGGATCAGTTTTCTTACTGCACCCAAAAAACTGATCCCTTTTCCTATAGGGCCCATGTTAAAAAAAATGGATCCTTTTTTTTACTGCACCCAAAAAACATTGCTTTCAGCGTTTTTTAAGTCCAGTAAAAAAAACAATAGCGTTTTTTAACAATGCAATCACACTTGATCCCAGGATCCGATTTTAGCATCAGTCAATAATGGATCCAATGCTTATATGTGACCTTGCCTATCATATTGCAACTAAAGTAGCTGCAGAAAATACAACCTTAGCCTAGGGCCTGACTCAACTAACACCTCATATGAATCCAGTTGTAAACAAACACGATCAAATGTCCAATTATTGACAAGTAAAAACAGGGATTATAACCACAGTATAAGCAGCAATGTGGCAGGCTGCACCACTGACACACTCAAGATGTAAATAAAGTAATAGATGGTATACAGGGCTGGTTGAAGCCAGAAAAACGTATACACATAGCAGTTGGTACCAGTACAAAGCATAATCCATACCCAAATGGGTGTACATAAGTGTAATATGTATAAACATTATACCCAGCAAGGCACAATCAGCCCAGAATACAATCTCTCCTGGGTCTGTATAATATCACAGGACTCAATATGTGGTCAAAAAATCATAGGTGTCCCTTCCCACCACAAGACTAGGTTGCATAAACACACTGCTTAGTAGCCCATCATTGAGCTCATTATCCAGCAGAAATCTCGGTATGATTACCTATAAAGTGCTATAGTGCTCCTTGTGCGATCAGCCAGTGGTGGCTCCGACCCCTACAACCGTTTCGGCTCCGCCTTCATCAGGGGGTGTCTGTCTGGGCTGTAAAGTGAGCTTAAAAAGGCTGGCCAGCGAATCGGGAGTCCGTGGACCCGGTGGTGTAATTTACCATAATCCCGGAGTTTGTGGGCGTGACTGATGACGTGTCATAGGAGGCGGTCGCATAGTAATTACGTGACCGCACAACACCAACTGCATCACGGCAGTCAGTCTGTATTATCAGTTACCTAGGATACCAAGACTATGTCATCAAAGGGGGCCAGAGAAAGCTGAAATCTACGTATTAACCCCTTGTCTGCCTATATACACAAAATTTGGTTTGTCTTATACCACAGTCAGTGTTTGAAACATTTATGGCTCAAAGATACAATCCATAATGTAATATACAAAGAAAACTATCTATAGTGTGTTATATTTTATTCTACACCATACATTTTCATATATATTAGTTACACAATTAGTCTTTGTACAAAACCGCCCTGATCAAAACACTTATTGTGGTATTATCAGCATGTCCGGCACATCAAAACAATCATAGTAGATATTTTACAGGCATGGTGTCTAGGTTAAAGGAGCTGCAGGACCTCCCTGATGTGCTGATAAAACCAGCAGATAAAGGTGGCAACACCGTCATTTGGCCAAAAGTGATGTATGAGAAGGAGGCATATAGGCATTTGTCTAATAGCACTTGCTATAAAAAAATTAACATTCAATCCGTTATCCTCCTTCTCCACACAATTAAAAAAGATCTTACAGATGGCAAATGACGGTGGGGTTATCACTAAAGAACTTACGTCAGCAATGTTAGTGAATGATCCCATTGTTCCAACCCTATATTTTCTACCGAAATTACATAAAAACCCTGATAATCCACCTGGCAGGCCCATTGTATCAGGGAGGGGGAACTTCTTGGAGAATGTTAACAAGTGGATTGACTCAAAGCTTCCGATTTTGGTGGAGAGCCTTCCTTCCTTTATTAAGGATACCACTGAGTTTCTAAAAAAGGTGGACTCTCTCCAGCTGGACAGTGATGCCGTGATGGCAACAGGAGACGTGAAATCACTATACACGAATATCCGTCATTGTGACGAGTTGCGTGCGATACAATTCTTCCTGGGTATGTCGTGTCTGCCGGCAAACATTATCTCTCTCCTCATGGAGCTCCTTAAGTTCACCCTGACCCATAATTTTTTTGTATTCAATAGGTCCTTCAACCTACAGCTCCAGGGCACTGCTATGGGGCGGCTTATGCGCCCTCGTATGCAAATTTGTTCCTGGGGCTGTGGGAGGGGGACCTGTTCCTGTCTGATCGGATGTCGTTTTAGTCTCTACTGTACAACTTGGCATATTATTAAATTGAGCACTAAGCAGTAGCCATTGTTGTGTTTTACTCTACTGAAGCCTTAAACTGAGGTAATTGCACTCTTTCTCTGGTTAAATAATAGATACATAGTGTCTGACACACACCTATACCCAGCAGGTTTAGAGCCATGTTACACATCTATCATACTGGATATGAAATTAAACTCTACTCACAATCTTAAAATTTTATGAGAGACATACTAGTCATGAATACAACCAACCAGAAAATATCAAGGACACCCTTAGTATATTCCTATCCAATACCTATATACAAGTACCCAAAGCCACTCAATGGGTTAACCAAGTCAAAATCAAATACTGCAATGAGAAAATGTACTACTAGTGCACCTATGCCACACATAAAGAAAAAAGATATACTACCATAAGAATTAAGCAGGATCCACCTTTTATTCCAAATTCTTTTATTACAAATAGTAAGATGACATAAATTGCAACCTTGGAAACACTGGTTGTCGCAATCAGGATTGGATGACCAAACACAGCTGACACACAGTAGCCACTATAAATAAGGAATGATAGTCAGGGGGCGGCAATCATGACGAAGAAGGACACCTCATTCAAAATGCGTCGATGATTTACAGACAGCCCCGCTGACTATCACCTGTTTCGCAAGCAAACAATGTCTGAGCCTGATCCCACCCACCCGATCACATGACGGTGATGACGCCATTACGTGACGACCACCTGACCTGTGACGTAAGCGGAACCAGGAAGCTGCGCCACTGGCTATGACGCTTGCAACTGCTCTGCTACACGGGGGCTCCATCCAACCAACCCAGCAACTGGACACATGAAAGGACTCACCAGATGTCAGCAAATTTGTGAGTAAAACCACAAACAGTGGTAATCTGAATTCTGGTTAAGACTAGCAAACATTTGGATCTTTTACTTTGCTCTAACACTGTTCACACCGTACATAAAGATCTGCAAACTGCACAGCAGTGTAAGAGAGGACAAACTGGAAGGTTAAGAAGAGGTGCAGGGTGGCACTGTACACCCTATACAAGTTTATTTAACACATGCACTGATCACTACTGCAGACAGGCAGCGAAGTGACATTCCAGCAGAGACATCCTGGACACGACACACTATATAAGTGCATCTATTTAATAAGTGCATATAAAGACGACACTCATCTAATGTGAATAACCCTACAAACACTAGTGCGTACTGAGATCACACTCAGAGTACAATAAAAGCACACATAGGAAACTGAGCAAGATAATATGATTGCCAACAAAAGTACATTTCTTTGTACCGACAGAAAAATCCTACCTGAAAAGAAAGCATATGTTGGATAACTGCAACCACTACATATGATTGCAATATTATGTATATAAGGTACATATAGACATCATTTTTACAAAACCTTATGTAGACATCAAATAGACACCTCATTTTCTAAAATTATATTAGATATGTCGCCTCAATACCAACCACAGATGGCATCTCGCACCTAAACCGTGACATCTAGTTACATCAATCAACTTGACACCCTGTAAAGGTACTGGCAGCATTCTTAATTGGTCCACAAGGGAGTGTTCTGAAAAAGTACATATTAATGAGAACCCCTATTCTGCATTTCAGACCAACTCAGAATAACTGGGATATTAGCAAATCTGGATGCGGAGAACCACAATAACCAAAACATATAACCCCCCAATCGATGGCGAGAACCTCTTTCATGCATAGCAAATTAGACAATCAAATTGTTTGAAAACTGAACTGATAAAGCTGCCCCAACACATCAGACATTTTCCTACCATGGGAACCTTCAAAAGAAGCCTGAAGACCCACCTGTTCGCCAAGCCTACCACCTGCAATAAGACCGGTCCACCACACCGCCTCACGACTGGAACTTCCCCCTTCCACTGTATCCCCACCCCCCCTCTAGACTGTGAGCCTCGAGAGAGGATTTCTCCCCTCTTGTATCTGTACGACTGAATTGTCCACATTTATTGTTACTTGTATTGTTACTATGTTACTTGTCCTAGTCAGCACCTTTTAGCATATAAAGCGCCATGGAATATAATGGCGCTATATAAATAAATAATAATAATAATAATAAAGCCTTATTTAATTTTCCCCTAAAAAAGAAGAACCGCACATAAATAGAAGCCAAGCATACCCAAATCGATTGTCTATGCCTGTCCAACCAGAGCAATTTTTATCATAGATTATGAGATTTATTTTGAATAACTTTCTGTTTCAAAAATTCTCTTTATTGAGTAAATAAGATAAGTTAACCAACATAAATCTTTGCCAGGTCAACTTAAGCACAATCAAAAAAGAGAATGAAAATCAGAATATCAAATAATACGGTCAGAACATGTCTAACACAGAAACAATATTACAATCTATTCAAAATAGTTGCATTACCTGTCAAAATAAGTTGCGCAGGTTCAGCTCATCCAAAGCATACAGGCAACCATTAAGCCCAGAGTGGCAAAAAAAGAAAAGACAGAAGAGGAAAGTCCAGAAGGGAGGACAAAAAAGTAAAAAGAGACTAGTAAGATTGTAAGAAAAAAGGAAGAAATACGGTAAAGCGTAGCAGAGAATAGTACGAGCAATACTAGCAGTGGTGGAGGGGGGTAGGAACATGGGGGATGGACAAAAGGGGTAAGGAGTCAGAAGGGAACAATAGTACCATGCTACCATGTGCAAAGTGGATGTCTCTCATCGCTGAATCAACCAGGCTAAACGGAGAGAGTACCTGTGAACCCCGGGGACTCACGAAGCAAAAGCCAGGCTGTCCATGTGCAAAAATATTTACTCAGTTGGGAGTCGGAATGGGCGGAAAGTTTCTCCATACAACAGAATATGATCCATCTCATGGAGCCAGTCAACCATGGTGGGGGCTGTCTTCGATTTCCATTTCTGGGGTATTACAGCTCTGGTCGCGGCCAAACATGTCTCAGTAGACCAAGCTTAATCTCCTTGAACGTACAGGGAATCATAGATAATAAGCCTATCTGCAGCAAGCAGGGGATATGAATCCCCGAGACATGCTCATGGATCCGAATACATGTTGCCAGAGGGAGCGAACAGTTGGGCAGCTCCACCAAACATGGAGCAAGTTACCCCCAGGAGCATCACAGCACCAACAAACATCAGGAATTGATGGATAAATTCTGTCGAGCCCCTGTGCGAACGATACCATCTTGTTAATAGTTTAAAGTTTGTTTTCTGCACCTTACAAGGTAGAGGCATTTTGTGTGTGCAAAGAAAGGCTTTAGCCCCAATCCAGATCTGGTGGCACCAATTCCAGCTCCTGTTCCCAGGCTACCATATACCACGCTGGATCTAGGTCAGGAGAACAAGTTAAAATACTGTATATCTGTGAGATGACATGCGATGGGGTCGTGTGTTGCAGCAAGAGGGCTTCAAACGTAGTTCGCTTTCTGGTCAGTTCAGAGGATGAGCATAAAGATGTTAGAAATTACTGCAATTGCAGATAGGCAAACCAGTGGAGCCGAGATCCCGGAAACCTTGGCACGAAGGACCGTGAGAGCGGGCAGAGCAGGGGCCCCCATGAGGGTCTCACAGGCCCGGGTTTTCTGTTTGGGGGACCAGATCATGGATCTGTCTGCGTCGACCGCTGGGGAAGTCGGGATTGCAGAACAGTGGGGTCAAAGGTCCCATCATAGTGGAGAGGTTGAATCTGGCACGCACACCATCCCAGACCTTAAGAAGATCTAGGAAGGAATTTGTTTTCCCCAATGTGAAGCTTAGTGTTGCCACATGTTTTTTTTATTTCCTTGGATCATCATATTAGGCTATGGGTTGAACTAGATGGACTTAAAGTCTTCCTTCAACCTTAAATACTATGTTACTCAAACTATGTTACTATGTATAAACTAAGTTGATTACTAACCATTGATGTATTATTTTGGGCTTTCTTGAATACACTGTTTTCATTTCATGTGACCCTTTGATATAGCTGATTTCCCGTCTGCTGACTCTGTGATGTCACTTCCTGTCCTTTGGAAGAATTGATGTCCCTGAAAGAGGACAGGAGAGGTGGGGGGGATTTTAAATTTTATTTCAATAAATCAATGGCAAACGTGAAAATAGTAAACTATTAATATATGTTATCTGAGAAATCTGCTTTTTTATTATGAGCGTCAACTATCAGCTCAACTCTTTTTCAGTTATGAGAAAATCTTTATCGACTGAAGACAAATGTTATCTTTGAATTGATAATTTTGAGAATGAAAGATCAGTCCAAAAGGAAAATAGAAGTGGATTTCTCTAATAAATTTATTATAAACGTTTATTATCTTTATAGGTACTATTGATTTATTTAAAAAAAACAAAGAAAATTACATTACTGTTTAATTCACTTGATGCATCTGTCAGCAACCATGCGTCAATGTAAGAATTGGGCTCCAGCCAGAGACGATAGAATATGGAGAATAAAATACATTTGTTTTCATAATTTGTGTCACTTTTGTGATGGAAATATTGTAACCTTGTCATCTGTACTAAACCATACCTCCTTCCGAAAAGACCTCTGCATACTTTTAAACACTTGGTAGAGCTCGCCTCAACCGGAGGTTGTGCAAAGAACTTGCTACAGGTCATGTTCTCACATGCAAAATTGTTTTTTTCTGGTGCATTTTTTCTGAAAATGTTTGCAACAAAATATGCAAAAGCAATCTGGTCTGTTTATTGCATGTTTTACTGCTTTTTTGCTCTGTGTTTCCCTTTTTTTCATGGGTTATCGGGCAGATATGAAGCAGTGTTTTTTACTGCTCTTTCTTAGTGCAGCAAAGCTGGGATTTTGCACTGAAAAGCTTTACTGTGTTTTGCACATGTGTTTTTTTTCTGTCTCCCAATAGATACTTACAGGAAAAAAAAGCACCACAGAATGGACAGGATCTTTAAAGGCAATCTGTCAGTTGAATCACCCCTCCCAAGCTGTCTATATAGACATGTAGGTGATAGGAAGTGGAATAAAATGATAACTTGATATCCCTGATATGGTATCTTATTCAAGAGCAAGCCATGTGTTTCTTATATGTAAGTGAGCTGTTAAGATCTATGGACTGGGCATAGATCTCACTAACAATCTGCCTCCAGAGCATATTTTATATGAAGGAGGCATTACCATGAGGCATGTAGATCAGGAGAGCAGACTGTCAGTCATTACATAAAAAAATGAGATCTACTGCGACACTAAACACTAAATGAATGTGAATTAGCTACGTGGCTATCAAATGAATAGCAGGACTATGTGTACAGCTAATAAATGTGTATAAGGCAAGGAGATTTACCAAATACTGTTTTAGATTATAAAGAAAATTGGGAGACTTAGCTTAAGTACTGGCCACTGCTTTTGAGCCTGGTAACCGTGACAAGGTGCTCTCATCTTACTGGGTCCTGGCACTATGTCACTACATTTGGTATACAATTACTTGTGTAGGTTTATGTGCCTCTGAATGCAATTAAAACCTGCTGGAATAGTATGTCTGGGACCTGGCTACAGCAAGATGGAGAATAGACGATGCGAGTATTTTCTTGCTTGCACCTTTACACGTAGGTGATGCCGGTCATAATTTAATATGTAGTATGACTATTTTTGACTGTGCTCCCTTCCCCCATCCTGTAGCCTCGCCTATCCCTCCATCTTGCTGTAACCCAGGTCCACAAACATACCATTCCAGCAGGTTTTAATTGCATTCAGAGGCATATAAACCCACACAAGCAATTTTATACTGCAAGTATTGACATAGTGTCAGGACCCGGTAAGATGACAGCACCTTGTCGTGGTTACTGGGCTTAAAAGCTGTGGCCAGTGCTTAACTAAGTCTCTCAATTTTCTCTGCAATATAAAGAAGTATTCGCTAAATCTCCTTGCCTTAGGCTGATTTCACACTGCAGTTTTTTCCCTGATCATGTTCGATCGGTTTGTGTGTCAAAACCAGGAGTATCTCCAAAACTCAGAACAGGTGTCAATCTTTCAATTATAGTTTTTCTCTGCAAGTTCCTCTCCTGGTTCCTCTCATGGTTTGGCACAGAAACCTGATCGAACCTGATCAGGGAAAAAACTGCAGTGTGAAACCAGCCTTATACACATTGTTTTAGCTGTACACATAGTCCTGCTCTTCATTTGATAGCCATGTAGCTAATTCACATTAATTTAGTGTTTAATGTCGCAGCAGATCTCATTTTCTTATTGTAATGTATTTTCTTGCACCTTTACACATAGGTGATGCCAGTCATTATTTAATAAGTCAGTCATTACATGTCTCACACTGGTAATGTCTCATTTAAAATGAGTTCTGGAGACAGATTCTCAGGGAGATCTATGTCCGGCCCATAGTGTTAATAGCTCATTTACAAATAAAGAAAAATGTGGATTTCTCTGGAAAAAGACATCAGATTGCAAATATCAAGGTATCATTTTATTCAACTTTCAATGACCTGTATGCCTGCTCATATTGACTGCTTAGGTACAGAGATCCCACTGACAGATTTCCTTTAAAATCAGAGTAAGCATCAGGTTTCATTAAACCACAATTAGAAATCTGCGGAGCCGTGGAAGTTTGGGTTCTGTTCTGGGTTTAAACTTGACCTGAACTTCATTGGAAGTCACTGATTGGGCAGTTTGGCTCTCCACCCACATACAGCCAGCCCTAAACAAAACCCTTCCGGGGAACGAAGGGTGGGGTTTTGTCATTTTTTTGTACACACTACATCTGATAATGCTGATTTTACCCCCAGTGTAAGCCGATTAAACACTGCAAGCAGCTCACACTGGACCGAGCACCAAGCGTACCCAAGCACCAAGTCTACCCGAGCATCGAGTGTACTGGAGATCAAGGTATCATTTTATTCAACATTCAATGACCTGTATGCATGCTCATGTTGACTGCTTAGGAGCAGAGATCCTACTGACAGATTCCTTTTAAAAACAAAGTAGGCATCAGTTTTCATTAAACCACAATTAAAAATCTATGGAGCCATGGAAGTTTGGTTCTGTTCTGGGTTTAAACTTGACCTGAACCTGAAAGGGTGGGGTTTTGTCATTTTTTTGTACACACTACATCTGATAATGCTGATTTTACCCCCAGTGCGAGCTGTACAAACACTGCAAGCAGCTCACACTGGGCCGACCACCGAGAGTACCGAAGCACCAAGTGTACCCGAGCATTGAGTGTACCGGTGCACAGCGAAGCTCGCTTTAGTAGTTTGCATGCACAAAGCATCCAAACTCCGAACTCAAACTCTAAAACCTTTTGTTAAGTCTGTGTTCAGTATGGACACCAAACTTTAAAGTCCAGCTCGCTCATCTATAATCACATTCACTTTGTTTGATCTGATAAAATGTGGGGGATTTTCTCCACAAAAAAAAAGAAAAGAAAGTATAAAACTAGTTTTTACACTATGTCAGAACATGACTTCAAAAACATTTTTTTAAAGAACTCTAAACAGCGTTACCAGCCTTGGCCATGGTTATGGGTGGAACGGTTTCTAGAAAGTTATATAATTTTTCCCAATTTCAGATATACTCTGTTAATGTTTCATTAAAGTAAAAATTCTTAAAATGTTTTGCCATACATCATGCTGATAAAATTTGATTCATGTATTGAATTTCAGTATTCATCTCACCTTCCATTATATCATTCATCTACTGCTTTTCACTATTGTGATGAACTCTTCTGATACAAGGCTTTATATTTTTCTTCACTACCCGACTGTTTTTGCAGATGTCGGCTATTGAGGTTTCCAAGTTGTAAAATATCACAGTAATAGAACGTAAGTGACGCAAATAATGTACTTTTTTTCTAGTTGATGTTCTAGCTGAATACTCGAAAATTCATTCTAATTTAAGGATGCTTTGTACAGATAATATGTCACCCTCACTAGTGTTCCCAGAGCAAATGTAGTCAATAAGTAACAGGGTTTTAGCTGATCATTTCATCTTACATTATTACCTTCCTTGACCTGTCTTCTCACAAGGAATCTTTTGGGACTTTCCACAATGAAACCACCGGATATCTATTTATAAGGTTAGCACATAGGAGCGATAAATCAAATCTGCTGTTTCCAGTGTAAGCAATGTATATTGACCTGATGGTGGAGTAGGGAGAAGAATGTAAATGTCCTGTTTGTAGTGTTTTAGCCGGACACAGACTGTACAGGTGAAGCTGTACACATTATTTTATTCTTAAATTCAAAGAAATAACTTAACTTATTTAAATGTATTTAGTAAAAAAAATAAATTAAATACATCAAACAAAACAAAATAGTACAGAATACAATTAGAGAATCTACGGTATATTTAGATGAATGTAATATTTTCAGAATTTCTTTCAGTAACAGCATTTTCTTCAACTTTAAATGTATTAGGCCTCATGCCCTCGCTGTGTTTTTTGCTGCTTTTTTATGCTTTTTTTTAGCAAATTTTCATCTGCCTGTTGTGATGCTGGTCACAAGTAATAACTAGTCTTACAGGATCAGAAAACTAACTGAAATAAATGGAAAGTAAATCTAACAATCATACTACTTACTGGTAGTAAAGAGAGATCAAAGCAATCCGCGGTCAGGTTCAGGAAATGGCGCAGTACAGCAAAGGGTTAACAGAAGCAAAATCCACTTCAATCTGAAGTCAGGAAACCGATGAGACAGAAACAGAGTACCATATATACTCGTGTATAAGCCGAGTTTTTCAGCCCAAAAATTGGGCTGAAAAGTCACCCCCTCGGCTTATACACGGGTCAATACGGTAATCCTAGGTGTCCGGGTGATGGGAGGCTGGAGGAGGCGGGGGGAGGCTCCTGACAGAGCGGCCCGTCACATGGGCCGCTCATTAGATATGCACGGCTCCCCCCGCCCATCACAGCGGCAGGGGGAGCCGCGCATACAGCCCCCAGATGTTTACAGGCCCCCATATACAGCAGGCCCCCATATACAGCAGGTCCCCAATGGCACTCGCCCCCCCACACTGTGCAGAGCCCCCACATCCGATGCATTATGCTACCATCCAGCCGCGTCTTCATCATCGTCCTCCCGTCCATCCTCTCGCGCTGTGTTCGGCTCTCATGTGACCCGGCGCGATGACGTCATCCGACTGCGACCGCCGGGTCACATGAGACCGGGAACACAGCGCGCGAGGATGGACGGGAGGACCGGCGGTGATGAAGACGCGGCTGGATGGTAAGATAATGCATCGGGAGGGGGGGCTCTGCACAGTGTGGGGGGGCGAGTGCCACTGGGGCCCTGCCTGTATATACCTCTGGGGGCTGCTGCCTGTATATACCTCACTGCTGGGGGCTGCTGCCTGTATATACCTCACTGCTGGGGGCTGCTGCCTGTATATACCTCACTGCTGGGGGCTGCTGCCTGTATATACCTCACTGCTGGGGCTGCTGCCTGTATATACCTCACTGCTGGGGGCTGCTGCCTGTATATACCTCACTGCTGGGGGCTGCTGCCTGTATATACCTCACTGCTGGGGGCTGCTGCCTGTATATACCACACTGCTGGGGGCTGCTGCCTGTATATACCACACTGCTGGGGGCTGCTGCCTGTATATACCACACTGCTGGGGGCTGCTGCCTGTATATACCTCACTGCTGGGGCTGCTGCCTGTATATACCTCACTGCTGGGGGCTGCTGCCTGTATATACCACACTGCTGGGGGCTGCTGCCTGTATATACCACACTGCTGGGGGTTGCTGCCTGTATATACCACACTGCTGGGGGCTGCTGCCTGTATATACCTCACTGCTGGGGGCTGCTGCCTGTATATACCTCACTGCTGGGGGCTGCTGCCTGTATATACCACACTGCTGGGGGCTGCTGCCTGTATATACCTCACTGCTGGGGGCTGCTGCCTGTATATACCTCACTGCTGGGGCTGCTGCCTGTATATACCTCACTGCTGGGGGCTGCTGCCTGTATATACCACACTGCTGGGGGCTGCTGCCTGTATATACCACACTGCTGGGGGCTGCTGCCTGTATATACCACACTGCTGGGGGCTGCTGCCTGTATATACCACACTGCTGGGGGCTGCTGCCTGTATATACCACACTGCTGGGGGCTGTATACCTGTGCTGGAGTCCACCCTCGGCTTATACACGAGTCAATAGGTTTTCCCAGGTTTTGGGGGCAAAAGTAGGGGGGTCGGCTTATACACGGGTCGGCTTATACACGAGTATATACAGTACATAGGTACAAAACAGAAAGAGAAGTCAGGTCACTAGCAGAGGGTCAAGTCCAGGTAAGAAACAAAGTCAGGTAGGGTCTGGTTCAGAACATAAAGAGATCAAATCCTACACAACCAAAAGCAAATGGACAATTGATACAGAGCAGAATTCACCAAAGTGAGGATGGAACTCATAATTACAGAAAAATGGCGAGGTCCCAGTGGACTGTTTAACCTGATTATTGAAGGCAAATTCAGCCAGAGGAAGAAAGCGGTGACAAAACTTCTCAAAATTTGTTCCAGAAACTGATTTGTTCTCTGCGTCTGCCCGTTAGAATCAGGGTGATAACCAAAGGAGAAGGGCAATTTTTCGCATAGAGACGAATTGTACTCCCCTATCAGGCACAATATTAAGGGAATCCCATGCAATGGTACCACATGAACAATGAACAGTTTGGAGAGAGAGTTTCAGCATTGGGTAACCCAGATAATGGGACAAAGTGAGCTTGTTTGCAGAATCGATCGACCACCACCCAAATAGCAGTCATCCTCCCAGACAGAGGTAAATCAGAAATGAAATCCATGGACAAATGAGTCCATAGTCTTTTCGAAATTGGCAAAGGAGCCAATTCCCTGGCTGGATGGCAATGCTGTACTTTGGCATGTGAGCAAGTTTCAAAAGCTGACACAAATTCTCTAAGGGCCCTTTCACATCAGCGTTTTTCGTAATTCGCGGCAGATGCGGTGAAAAAACCGCATCTGCCGCGTTTGCCGCATAACCGTTCCACTTGCGGCGCGGTTGCGGTTTTGCCCATACAAAGTATAGGGGGACTTGCGGCAGATGCGGCAAGTGCGGTTTTGCACCTGCGGCAGGTGCGGCAGCGAAAAAAAACCGCGGCTGACCGCGTTTTTTTTCGCTGCCGCACCTGCCGCAAGTGCAAAACCGCACTTGCCGCATCTGCCGCAAGTCCCCCTATACTTTGTATGGGAAAAACCGCAACCGCGCCGCAAGTGGAACGGTTATGCGGCAAACGCGGCAGATGCGGTTTTTTCACCGCATCTGCCGCGAATTACGAAAAACGCTGATGTGAAAGGGCCCTAAGATGCCTATGTACAGCAGACCACCAAAAGAGTCTCGCAACTGCCTTCTGGGTGGCAGTTAACCCAGGATGACCACACAACACATAATCATGGAATTCTTGTAAAAGTTCTAATTGGAGGTTCACAGGAACAAACAACTTGCATTCAGGGGTATTGAAAGAAGCCAGGACTGAGCAGTACATACTTCAGCTTCCAGCTCAGAGGAAACCATTGCCACAACAATACCCTGGTAAAGAATGTAGGAAGGAGGTTGCAGAGGAGACAACGAATCAAAACCACAAGACAGGGCATCTGCTCTTACATTTTTAGATCCAGGTCTGAACGTAATAAAAAAAATTAAATCTAGAGAAAAATAAAGACCATCTGGCCTGTCTTGGGGTTAACCATTTGGCAGATTCAATATAGACTAAATGTTTGTGATCTGTCACCACGGTGACTGGATAAATGGTTCCTTTCAAAAAATGCCTCCATTCTTCAAAGGCCATCTTGACAGCAAACAACTCTCGATTGCCTACATCATAGTTCCTTTCAGCAGGAGAAAATTTTTAGAGAAAAAGGTACATGGTTGCAGGTTAGTTAAGGTCTTTGGACCTTGAGACAATACAGCCCCCATCCCGACCTCAGAAGCATCTACCTCCACAATGCACGGCCTCTGGAGGTCTGGTTGAACAAGCACAGGAGCAGACATAAAACATTTCTTGAAATTTTGAAAAGCCTTGACCACTTCTGGCTACCAAGCCTTTAGTTCCGACCCTTTACGAGTGAGGTCCGTAAGAGGCTTAGCAATTTGGTAAAAACCTCTAATGAACTTTTTATAATAATTTGCGAACTCCAAAAAGCGCTGCAAGGCCTTGAGGTCGCTGGGTTGAACCCAATCAATCATGGCCTGAACTTCCCCAGGATCCAACTTAAAACTGGAGGCGGAGGCAATGATACCCAAGAATATTTCCTGAACAGAAAAGGTACATTTTTCAAGTTTAGTGAACAAACAATTATCTCTTAACCTTTGTAGAACCAGTCGGATATGTTTATGATGGGAATCAGGGCGGGTGAGAAAATTAGAATATCATCTAAATAAACTAAGATAAATCTCCCAATATAATCAGAAAGAATATCATTCATAAAATTCTGAAAAATCACGGGAGCATTAGTTAAGATGTCAGATGTCAAAAATGCTGTCTTTCACTCATCACCCTCACAAATACGTATCAGATTATATGCTCCTCTGAGATCTAGTTTGGAAAACCATTTGGCCCCCGAAAGCTGATTATACAGATCGGGTGTGAGTGGAAGCGGATAAGTATTCTTAACAGTTGTTTTGTTTAGTTCACAAAAATCGAGGCAGGGACGAGGACCTCCATCTTAACAAAAAAGAAACCGGCAGCTACTGACGATGAGGAAGGCCGGATATGACCATTACGTAAAATTTCAGCAATATAAACCTTCCTGGCTGTCCGCTCAAGACCAGACAAGTTATACAAGCTAGCCTTGGGCAATTTGGCATTGGTAAGGAGATTAATAGCACAATCATAGGGACGGTAAGGATCTAAAATCTCAGTCTTTTTTTCTGAAAAAACATCTCCAAAGTCTTTTAGGTATTCCGGAAGACCCTCCAGACTAATGGAGGGAGATGTTATTGATGATCTTGGCTTCCTCATGATCTTTTTCTTCCTTTTTTTATTATTTTATATTTTAGGTGGCTTTATTGCACTTATGCACAGATTTAAGACAGTTTTCAACACAATAAGGACCCCATTTGATAATATCTTTAAGATTCCAGTCAATGATTGGATTATGCATACACAGCCAAGGAATATCCAACACAATTCCAGCAGGTAAATTGTCCAAAATGAAGCAGGAGATTAGTTTCGTGTGAAGGGACCCCACCTTTAGTGTGAACTCCACAGTAACAAACTGAACCAAATTCTTGAGCAACGGAGTTCTATCAATGGTCACAATTTGAATGGGGTTTACTAACATAAGTGTCCCTAATTCTAACTTCAGAACCAGTCTTGAATCAATGAAATTGGCCATTGATCAGTCAATAAAGGCAAATGTTGACAGACACTGATTTTGAGAAGAACGTTCAGAATTCAACAATACTTTATTGGTGGAGTAAAAGGGTACCTGGAAGTCTGGGCGACCTCCTCGAAAATCACCCAGGCTTAGGCATTTCCCGATGGCTTGTTAGCTGCAGGTCTTGTCAAGCAATCCTTTAAGAAATGACCAGCTTGGCCTTAATAGAAACAAAGTCCAAGTTCCCGATGGTGTCTCCTCCCTTGAACTGGCAGCTCCAACCTCCATAGGTTCCGTCTCAGGTAAACAAACAGGGCCAGATGAACAAAATGGAACCTCTTGTTGAACCTCTCAAATCTCTCCCATCCTCCGATCCATGCGGATAGCCTTAGTCATGGCCTCCACCAAACAACCAGGTGGAGCGTGTAGAGCCAGAGCATCCTTTAAAGGCTCCGAGAGACCCCTGAGGAATTAGCATCTGAGAGCTGCATCATTCCACATGACCTCAGAAGACCACTGCCAAAACTCCGTACAATAGTCTTCTGCCATGCGGGTGTCCAGTGTCAGATTCATGATCCTTGTCTCTGCCACCTTGACCCTGTCAGGCTCATCATAGATCTGTCCTAAAGCATCAAAAAAGGCGTCCACCGAAAGACATTCAGGAACAAGAGAGGGAAGACAAAATACCCAACTCTGAGGACCCCTTGCAGTAGTGACATTATTATTCCAACCTGCTGTGACTCATTCCCTGAGGACCCAGGGCGCAAGGTAAAAAATAATTTAAACTCTGCTTGAGAACCCTGAACTGGTCTTTTTCCCAGAGAACCTTCACAATCACTGTTGTCAGGGTGGGCTAGGCCAGGGGGAAAATGCCCCCCTCCGGCCACTCAACCAGCAGCTGTGCAAGGCCACCATGTGACTTTGGCTGTACAGGGTGCCTGCTTGTTACCCATCACTTTAAAATTGCCGCGCATAGTACACTGCTATCAGTGACATGGTCGGGTTGTCACTTTTACTTTAATTTTGTTTATGTGCTGTTCCAATACACACAAAGGAAGTAAATATGTGCATGGCAAAACAAGTTTAACTGTAATAATTTTCTGGGAGATATACTTCATTTTCTGGAACTATTTCAAGGGTACAAACACAATCAGCCAAGACTGTATTGTACATAAACAGCTCCATACTGCATTCTATATACCTTGCACCACACTTTTTAACTATACGGCGGGGGATATAAATATTGAGTGTGTCACCGATTTTTTTATATAAATTTGACTCTAAAGTGGCTATTGACAAGAAATTCTCATCAGACGGTGGTAACAACCCATCCAATCCACAAAGGTCTCATCAGACCAGATTATATTCTCCCATTATTTCACAGGTTTGTCTAAATATAGTTGAGAAAACTTTAAATGCTCTTGACCATGCTTTCTGTTCAGCAATGGAGTCTTGCATGGTGATCGTGCATACAGGCCATGGAGGCTGAGTGCATTACTTAGTGTTTTCATTGAAACAATTGTACCTGCTGGTTCCAGGTCCATTTGTAGCTTTCCACAAAAAATTCTCGTCTTCTGGACAACTGTTCTGATAATTATTTGTCTGACATCTGCAGGGAGCACCTAGTCATGACTGGTATATGGTGAAATGATGGTCTTTTTGTTCTTTCCACTTCCAGAATACGGCCCAAAAAGTGCTCACTGGAACCTTCAGCAGTTTATAAATTCTTCTTCAACCAAAGCCATCAGTGTGTTTATCAACAAAAAGGTTGCAAAGGTCTTGAGACAGCTCACTGGTTTTACCAATCAAGAGATGTTTCTTGTGTGGCACCTTGGTAATGAGACACCTTTTTAGAGGCCATCAATGGAACTGGCTGATATTATATTTCAGTAAGTGGCAGGATTGTTTTCTAATTACTGATATCTCATTATTACAAATAACTTTATTTTTCGGACATCTATGGTTTGATTTCTTTGCCTGTGTGTATTGGTTGTACTGACATCTGGTGAGATATTCATATCAATTGCACCTTTAAAAGTACATTTATTTAGAAACTTGGTGTTGAGTTTAATACTTATTTCTCCCGCTATATTTCAAGTTGTTGCATTTCACTTCTTGTCCAGCACAGAATATTATTTTCTTTAATACGCTGATGTCAGTAAATCTTATTGAGGATAGTCTCTATTAATTAAGGACTATTTCTGCTCTGTGTCAATCTCTTTTTGGATTAATTAGCATGCAAATTATCAATTCGTTATAGAGTATAGAATGAAAGGGTGCACTCACTACAGGTGGACTTGATTCTTTATTTTTGGTTACACACAGGTGACATGTGGGCGGGCTGCAAGGTGAAGCTACGTCCGCTGGGACAACGCACATTTCGCTCAATTAAGCTTCTACGGGTCCATTCAATTCGTTATTCCTCCTATGACTGTATGTAACCAAAATATTACAAGCATCCAGCCAGAATCCAATGAAGCCATGTCTGCATATAAATCAATGTTTAAAATCTGGAAAGCTGGTTAAGGCTGTGGCTAAACAATGAATTTGGACAAGACAGATGTTGCATTGCCAAAGATTGATTAATCATAGTGTAATGCAGGTGAATGGAGTCACACTACGTCCCCTAAATCACAACGTCATATGACATCAGAATGTGGTTGCAGTACATGAGTGTTAGCAATATATTATGCTAAGATGTAGTTGCAGATAGCAATCTTTTGCTGTGCTTTGTCATAGCCAAAGTCACTGTGTGACCCCAGCCTAATTGAAGCAAACCAATTTAAATTGAGAAGAGGACACTGAGAAAATACAACATAACATAGTTTGATGCAGCGGCTTTCTGAATTTAAAATATGTATACTAGGACTTGTAGTTCAGTAAGTTTAAGTAATGCATTATTCTGGGACTTGTAGCTCCACAGGTTCAAGCAATGTATTACAAGTGCAGGACTGCAGGTGAGCAAAAAGACAGGGGCGTACCTGGCCAACCTGATTCCTCATGCACCTGGTTTCTCAGGGGATATAATCTCTGTGTTAATGGTATTACATGTCTCTGTGCATTTGGGAGCAGGAGTTGCCTTGGAAGGCATGCAGTCTGGAGACCACATGCAGAGCCTGGTATGGCTGTGGCAGAAACTGTGAGGGCTCTCTCTTGATGATTGAAACAACCGTTGTCCTTGGACGCACCTGGTATGGAACCGTGGAATCGGTTGGTTGTCCTTGCAGGTACACGGTGAGGAGACCACAGGGATATTCAAGAAACTACATCCTGCTGAGGATCTGGAACAGACAGTGTTAGTAATCCCAAAGAGACATTTTCCTGAATGATGGACTGGCAGGAGTCAATGAATGGACTGGGAATAGCTCCTGTAAGGTAACCATGTGCCTAAAAGGGACTAAGTATATAATGCCCTTGGGACAGACTGAGGGTCATTTAATGTTCCGTTGATGTACATAAAATGGACTGTTTATGTTATGCGGTTTATGATGTAATAATTAAACCAATGGACTTTGTGTGATATAAAAACATGACTGTTTGCCTCAATCCTGCTATCATTTGAGTATCCCCTGTACTATCAATGAACAAATCACTACAATAGATATTACAAAAAATAAAGGACTTTAAGTACAATAAAAAAAAACTACGTAAATAAAAACTTAGCAGTAAATGAAACTTATAGTGTAAGGGAAATATGGGTTATGGGAATTACAGAGAAGTGTGATATGTACGTGTTTGAAAATAATACAACAAAACATTGCAAATTATGTAACGTTAACTCCATAAATTTCAAACATTATGCATTGTTTCTTTAAGTTGCTCCCATTATTCACATTTGGAAGCAGATAATGTTGCGTTACCATGGATACAACTTTTTGTCAGAAAAATATTATCATGAAAGGAGCTCTATCTAGTGTCTGACATATTAAAAAAAACATTGCCATATTGGAGAACTCTCCTTTCTTTCCCTTATCGAGAATATTCTCCGTCTGCTTATTTGACTTTTTAATAAATGCGACAGAGCATGGTGTGATTTCCAGCAGAATGATGCACCTGAACAATGATACAATGCAGACTTGTTTTCTTCTTTTGTGTACTTATTATTACATTAGAAAGATGTTTTGAAAAGAAAACACAATAATAGTTTACATAATGGATTTAGACATAAATGAGGAATCTGAAAAATTATATAACAAATATGTCATTGATAGGAGTGTTTAATTAAAATGCTATTTTAAGGATCATCTGTACAAGGAGAATCCTTAGACTAAATGGATTGTAACATAGTGAACATAGAGCTAATGCTCCGGAGTGGGCATTGTAACCCGTGCGTCTCCGGTTGTACTACCCCCAGAATGGACCGTCAGTTTCACAAACATAATGAGATTTGTACTTTTGCAATAACCTTCCTACACTACACTAAAGTAACTACTGTTGGAAATATCGAACTCAGGTGTCAGCAACCTGCTGCACTCCAGCTATTGTGAAGCTACAACTCCCCTCATGTCTGTCCGGACAGAAGGAGCGATGTAGTTTCACAAAATCTGGAGTGGCCCACATTACAAGAAGTCTGTCACCTCCCAATATTCCCTTCAGACTATAAACTATAACAAGGGATTTCACCCTTATAAAATCAGACTTGTACTGGACCTGATACTGATACAGTACTTGTATATATAACTCCTAATCCTTATAAACATGAGGGGGCGATGGTGCACCCATGGTATTATATAGCTATGAGATGGGTGCCCTGTTACATACTCTCAATTTCTGTCTTAGGAACTGCAATAATTGTGATAGACAGTGCTCACTCCTGGGACAATCACTATCCTATGAGTGTGCATGTTCACTGATACTAGATGCGCTGGTTGTTTGCACACATAGAGGCTGTGTGCGTTTTTGCTGCCTTATCCTTCTCTGCTGATGCCTTTCATACACCATGAAGTGGCATCCACAAAGAGCCAGGTAGGAGACAATAGCCATATGCTGTGTGCAGATGTTGTCACAGTCAGTATGTGTGCTCAAGTGCACACTCCTAGACAAGTGCAGCGTTCGCTCTAGCATCATAAACTGGGTGCAACGTCCCCACCACTTCTACGACATCTGCTTCTATCACCAGGCACCACTATATTCACAATGTAAGTGGTGCTGGTGATAGAGAAGTTAAAACCAGAATCTCTGGAGCGTTCAGGCTCCACCCATTCAATAAGGTTAGAGTGGCTGGGATCTGCAGTTCTTCTCAGTCTGTCAGATTAGATGTGTGTCTAGGTGTGCAGTCCAGCTGAAGTCATTAACCCCTTCCTGCACCCATGACATAGGAGGACGTCATGGGTCAGGTCCCGGTGTTTGATGTGAGCTCCAGCGCGGCACGCACATCAAACACCCAACATCTCAGCTAATCTCATTCATCAGCTGAGATGTCGGGTTTCCATCACCGATTAAATCTGGGATCCAATCGGTGCTGTTAATCCTTTGGAACCCGCTGTCAATTACTGACTGCATGATCCAAAACCGCCACGGTGGGGAACGCGCTGTTTCCTGCCTGCACCGGAGTAATGTCATGAGATCTCTGGTGCTCATGTGACAGCCTGGGGTCCCGGTGTTAACCCGGAAGCTATCACGGTTCACTTCCTCTCAGTGATTGGCGAGCGTTGTCAACCACTGAAAGTGAAACCAAATGCCATGTCCCGATGTGCTGCAGCTCATTGGGACATGGCAGAAGCGATCAGATGCTGCAGCACTGTGGCGCCCTATGTGGCAGTGTAAAAGATAGAATTAATTAAAAAATAATGTTTTAAAAAATATGAAAAAAAAAACACAAAAGTTCAAATCATCCCCCTTTTCCCCCATTCAAAATAAAAGTATTAAATAAAAAACACATATTTGGTATCGCCGCTTTAAGAAATGCCCGATTTATCAATATATAAAATCAGTTAATGAGAGCCATAAACTTTGTAACGGAAAAAAAGGTCCAAACGCCAAAACACTTTTTTTGGTCGCCACAACTTTGCTCAAAAATGCAATAACGGGCGATCAAACCAACATATCCACCCAAAATTGGTATCATTAGAAACCTCAGCTCAAGATGTAAAAGATAAGCCATCACACAGCCCCAGATCCCGAAAAATGAGGACACTACGGGTCGCAGAACATGGGGCAAAAAGTGTGATTCATTTTTTTTTCAAACTTCTGAATATTCTTTCACCCCTTTGATACCAGTAAAAGTATACATGTTTGGTATCTACGAACTCGTACCGACCTGAGGCATCACACTGTCATGTCATTTTTACCATATAGTGGTCATGGCGAATAAAAAAAAAACAAAAAACAAATATGTAATTGCACTTTTTTTGCAATTTCACTGCATTTTAATTTTTTTCCCCATTTTCATGTATACTATATGGTGAAATAAATGATTGCATCTGAAAGTACAACTCATTTCGCAAACAACAAGCTGTCATTTGTCTATATTGATGGAAAAATAAAAAAGTTATGGCTCTTGGAAGCAGGGGAGCAAAAAATGAAAAATTAAGACGAAAGATTCCCGGGTGGTGAAGGAATTAAGTACTTTAGTCTATTGGAAACCACAACACCTCACTAATACCTTTAGTCTCTTGCTGAAAGCTGTCAGAAATATATTTTAGTTCCCTGACTAGTCTCCTGTCTTGTATATAGGATGGGCCATTTATATGGATGCACCTAAGTAAATGGGAATAGTTAGTGATATCAACTTCCTGTTTTTGCCACATTTATATATCGTAGGGGGAAAACTTTTCCATATGGGTGGTGACCATGGCGGCCATTTTAAAGTTGGCAATTTTGGATCCAACTTTATTTTTTTCAATAGGAGGAGGATCATGTGACACATCAAACCTATTGAGAATTTTATAAGAAAAACAATGGTGTGCTTGGTTTTAACGTAACTTTATTTTTTCATGAATTATTTACAGGTTTATGACCACTAATAAAATGTGTTCAAAGTGCTGCCCATTGTGTTGGATTGTCAATGTAACCCTCTTCTCCCACTCTGGACACGCTGATAGCAACACCGCAGACGAAATGCTAGCACAGGCTTCCAGTATCCGTTGTTTCAGATGCTGCACATCTCGTATCTTCACAGCATAGACAATTGCCTTCAGATAAGGGATGAGGTAAACTTTTTTGTGAATTATGAAGTTAACAAACAAAACCACCGCTATTGGTCTGACACTAACCCACAGTGGATAGACTGTTGGAAGACAAAAATTGATGGTATGGTGAGGTATATGGGGTACAAAAATAGTGGGGTTATTCTTCATCAATGGAAATCTCAATGCACTGGATATCTGAAATTGCTACATGATTCAGATATCCAGTGGCATTGAGGTTTCCATTGATGAACAATTGCAAAAATTAATGAGAGGGGGAGCACACTAAAGCAGTAAATGAGGGACACCAGCGTGTTATTAACAAAGGTAATCCACTCACCTGGTATGGTTGTGAGAGTCACAACCACCTGTAGAAGTTTTGGCCGCTGCAGATCCCGGATGCAGATACATACAGTATAGGAGAAAAAGAGCCGGGGTTTGTCCGCGCTAGACCACAGGGAAAACCGAGGATGCAAGCAAACCTTTATTTACACTCAAGCCAATGCGTTTCATGGCCACCTGGCCACTTCATCAGGGTGATGAACAATGGCCCCACTATCTTTGTACCCCATATACCACACCATACCATCAATTTTGTGTCCCAACAGTCTTGGAGGGATCTATCCGCTGTGGGTTAGTGTCAGACACAACAGCGGTGGTTTTGTTTGTTAACGTCACCATTCACAAAAAAGTTTGCGTTGTCACTCATCGAAAGGCAATTGTTTATGCTGTGAAGTTAAGGGATGTGCAGCATCTGGGACAACGGATACTGGAAGCCTGTGCTAGCATTTCTTCGCAGTGTTGCTATTAGTGTGTCAAGAGTGGGAGAAGAGGGTTGCATTGACAATCCAACATAATGGGCAGCACTTTGAACACATGTTGTAAGTGGTCATAAACTTGTAAATAACTCATGAAAGAATAAAGTTACATTAAAACCAAGCACACCATTGTTTTTCTTATGAAATTCTCTATAGGTTTGATGGGTCACACGACCCTCCTCCCATTGAAAAAAATAAAGTTAGATAAAAATGGCCAACTTCAAAATGGCCGCCATGGTTACCACCCATCTGGAAAAGTTTTCCTCCTCCCATATACTAATGTGCCAGAAACAAGAAGTTGATATAACCAATCATTCCCACTTTATTTAGGTGCATCCAAATAAATGGCCCACCCTGTAGTATTTTCCTGAGTTAATGCATATATTAACAGTATACAAAAACAACCATATATTTTATAATAAAAGTTACAATTTATTGATATGCACAAATATAAAATCCACAAACAATTTCAAAAATTACACAAAAATTAAAACAATTAATAGTAACAGACTATACATGAATATTCAGGAAGACCCCCCCCCTTATCCTGTTTAGACCCTGGGATTGCCCCCACCTATCAATGGAATATACACCCTACTTTATGTTAATGCCCACATACCATGGTGACTGTCCCTCTTAAGGCCATTCTCCAATCCCTATGTTGATACTAACAAGGGTTCTTGGATGCATCCAATCCAACCAATTAGCTCAAGGGTCTTCCCTGTCCCAATGTAATCATAGTGGATGTTGTCTATTGAGTGAAATAGTGAACAATCCCCACTTAGTTATTAACCAAATTAACCACATATATTGGAAGAGTGCCCTTATCTTCTTTTCCACATCCTGGAATATTACTCCAACTCCTATGTTATCAGTCAATAGCATTCTATACTCAACTTAACTGACGGGATCAATAACCAGGAACGATGTCCCCTCACGCCATCCAAGTTGTCGTGATTCACATCTATTAGCCTCTACACATTTTGCCATTCATGGGCTCCTCACGAGGCACAAGACAATCAAGTGGTAGTTCAGGGAACCTTCATAAGTGTTCACAGGTTTGGATAAACGGCCATCTCACAAATAGTACAGCTCTAGTGTAATTGAAAAGAGAAAAAGAGAAAAGGAAGTTAATAAATTTTATAGCCAAACCAAGACATTAATGCTTATACATTTACCTTAATACTTAGTACTCCAATCAGACCAAAATGCAATATCTGACTCCTAACCCTATAGGGCTTGCATATTTAATTCTATTCCATAACACTTCCCATCTACCCTTTATCCATAAAAAAAAGGGTGAATGGTTATGGACATCAACAAAACCAGAAAGGTTGATGACCAATTTCCCCTTATTACTGTTAATTCAAATCATGTATTACAAGATCTAATTAACATGCAGGCTTTATTAAATGTATTTGTCTTGATCAGCTCATTATCATCTACAACATCAAATTGCCATTCTAATCATAGAATACATTTCCCCAGTCCCCTATATCATACAAATGAAAGGCCATTAGCCACTAAAGCCACACATTTAGTCAGGCTTAAAAGCAGATATGATCTGAGGGGTATAGTCCCAAGGTCTTACCCAGTCACTCCAAGGGCAATAATACCGGAGTCTTACTGAGAGCACAGCATCCCATGTTGCATCTTGGACAATCCGTCTGTCCCAATTGTCTCCTATATACCATGCATTGAGAATCATTAGTAACTAAGGTCAACCTTAAGATGTAATGGTTGACCTTAGTGATTAATGATTCTCAATGTGTCACTGCAGCCTGTTTTTCAGATGCGTCTCCTGTCTCTTGATTTTGTATCTTATGAGAAAGAAGATACGAGGGCACCGCAAAAATAAACTAAATTAGGATCAACCCAAAGCATGCTCAAAACCAACTGTAAAAGGGAGAGAAAGCAGCATGCAAAAAATGGAGGATCACTGAATAAAAAAAAATATCTTTATTGAAGTACAAATAAGCAGCAAACTCAAAGAGAATTCTAAACATTTCAAATTGGTAAAAACAAAAATGAGGCACAAAAGTACCCCCTAGAACCATAATATACATCAAAAATAAGGTACAAAGCTCGTGTACAGTCAGTCATGTGTGGAATCAAAAATAGTTGATTCTTATAAAGTTATGACACATGCCAAACCAGAATAATGTGGTGTTTGTTCAAATCCTTCCACAAATGATAGCATCAAGTATATGTCAGTATCCATAGAAATTAATGCAGAAGACTTTCTTAAACACAATTGGAGTAACTGGTAAAGCAAAAGGAATAACCCATAAAAGGAAACCTCATGAATTATTACAAGAGGAAAAGCTCAGTGAAAAGGTACCCTGTAAGGAAATAAGGCAAGTACCTATGTTTATTAGAAAGGATATGACACTAGCACAGCAAAGGAGCCAAGTGCAGAGTAGACCCAATACATATCATTACCACAAGGGTAACTTCTTCAAGGAAGAAATGCACCAATGCTGCCTACCACATGCTTGAAGAAACAAAAATTCTTTCCACTCTTCCTTTTAAAAAAAAAAACTAAAGGGGCACCTGGTCCTCAAAACATAATTGAAGATCCCTGATGAAGGTGCCAGGAGGGCACTGAAACGCGTAGGAGAATAAAGAAGGATTGAACTGGACATCGTCTACTCGTTTTCCTTTGATGTGAGTGAACTTGGCAGCGCGGACTGTGGTACACCTCTCTTCCCTAAGCTTCTGGTTTCGTCTTCACGTTTGTGAGACTGGTGGAAGTCCAGCAGCAGCCATCAGGATGTTTATCCAAACAGGTCTACAAACCAGTTGTGGGTCTCACAACTGGAATAGGTGAGTGGCTCATTTTTCTCACCTTAACACAAGCTAGTGTCTAGTGATAAGGGCACTATTGCGCCTCTTGTCCCCCCCCCTCTTTTTTGTCAATGTTTTGGAGTGGCCATCACAAAGCCCTGATCTCAATCCTATCGAAAATTTATGGGCAAAGATGGAAAGGCAAGGCGACCCACAAACATGGCTGCGTTACACCAGTTCTGTCCAGAGGAATGGGTCCAAATTCCTACCAACTATTGTGAAAAGCTTGTGCAAAAATATCTAAAACATTTGACCCAAGGCATACAGTTTAAGGGCAATGGTACCAAATACTAATGAAACATATATAAACTTGTGACTTTAATAAAAATGGCTTAAAAGATTCTCTCTCTCAGTCTCTCTCTCATTATTCTGGCATTTTCAAAATATTAATAATTATGGCAATCCTAATTGACCTAAAACAGGAAAGGGTTATTGAGGTATCATGTCAGAGTGAGAAAAACATACATATTTTTCTATTTATATAATGTATGTAAACTCTACTTTCAACTGTACATCTGAACGTGATCTAATTCTTGTGAGTTTTGTTGCTTCGCAAAATATGAAATGCTTCTGTAATTGATTTTTTAGGATACATTTTCTTGCAGTTTTTCCCACTGCCTAAGGACCCATTTATTTTAATTATGAGAAAAGCCAGTGAGGCATGGCTGTGTGAAGGACTACTATGTAACAAAAATGTCATTTTAATATTGGTGCAGGTAATACAAAAATGATTGATGTCTGAAAACCTGTGAGACAGTAAAGTGAAGAATTCTAAACACGCTCTCTGAAGATAGTTTGTATATTTTTTGCATTAACGTGTCATTTTATGCCTCCAGTTCCATGACCTTTTTACTTCCCAAAACCTTTCCTTCTTGGGCCTCACTGAGACCTGGCTGACAGACTCTGACGACCTCCCTGCTGCACTGAGCTATGGCGACTTCAATTACCACACTCTCGCCCTGCAACAATAATGGCGGAAGGAGTGGGCTTCCTCCTCTCTGCAAACTGCTCCTTCAACCCAATCCAACCCCCACCCTCCTTATTCCACCCTTCTTTCGAAGTTCACTCCATCCATATCTACTCTTCATCCAATCTCCAAATGGCCGTTATATACCGACCTCTGGGCTCTGCCACTACCTTTATTGACCAATTCTCCACTTGACTTCTTCACTTTCTCTCTGCTGACATTCCCACCATCATGATGGGTGACTTTAATATCGCTACTGACACCTGCCAGCCAGCAGCCTCCAAACTCCATTCACTTACCTCATCTTTTGGGCTTACTCAGTGGTCTTCCACAGCCATCCACACAGACGGGCATACACTAGACCTCATCTTCACCTGTCTCTGTTCCCTATCTAATCTCACAACCTCCCCCTTCCCCTTATCTGTCAACAATCTACTCACCTTCTCCTCCTTGTCATCCTCACTGGCCCCCAATGTCCAACCACTAGCACTTCCTCGCAGAAACCCTGCACATTTAGACATTCACCGACTCTCAGACTCTATTATACCTCTGTCATCCATATCTTCACTCCACGATATGGACAGTGCCACCGCTTTCTATAACGCCACCTTCACATTGGCCATAGACTCAGTGTCCCCTCTCATTCATTGCAAGGTGTGACGACTCAATAGGCGACCCTGGCACAACAATCTCACCAAAAATATTTGACAAGTGTCCAGGGCTGCGGCGTGACATTGGAAGGAAACACACCTGCCAGACGACTTCACTTCTTTCAAACAAGCTACACTCACCTTCAAATCAGCCCTCACCTCTGCTAAACAGACCTACTTCACAAACCTTGTATCTTCATTATCCTACAACCCCAAACAACAGTTCAGAACTTTTATCTCTCTCCTCCGCCCACCACTGCCCCCTCCGACCTCCCTCATCTCTGCTGAGGACTTCGCCAAATACTTCAAAAATAAGATCGCTGAAGCAAGGCAAACCTTTACTATTCCAGCACCCCAACCACTGCATATACCAGACCTCTGCCCTTCCCTCATAACCACCCTCTCCAACATCATTGAAGGAAGCTTACTCATCTCCTGTCCAAATTACACCTCACCACCTGTGCACTTGACCCTATCCCTTCCACCTCCTCCCCAACCTCACTAACACACTCATCCCAGCCCTAACCTACCTCTTCAATCTATCACTAACACCTGGTACCTTTCCTCTGCTTTCAAACATGTCACCATCACGCCCATCCTCAAAAAGGCAATCCTTGACCCGACTGCTATGACGAGTTACTGCCCATATTGCTGCTCCTGTTTGCTTCCAAACTCCTTGAACCACATGTCCATGCTCAACTTTCCTCCCACCTCTCATCTAACTCTCTCCTTGACAGCCCACAATCCGGATTTCAGCCTCACCACTCCACCAAAACTGCCCTAACCAAAATTACTAACGACTTGCTCACAGCCAAAGCTAAAAGCCAATTCTCAATCCTCCTCCTTCTAGACTGTCCTCTGCCTTTGACACAGTCGACACTCTCTCCTACTACAGATTCTTCTTCCCTTGGCATCAAAGACCTTGCCCTGTCCTGGATTGCCTCATACCTTTCCAACCGCACATTTAGCGTTTCCCACTCCCACACTACCTCCTCATCCCACCCTCTCTCTGTTGGAGTCCCACAAGGCTCTGTCCTGGGGCCCCTACATTCTTCATCTATACCCTTGGCCCAGGATAACTAATAAAGTCCCATGGATTCCAGTACTACCTGTATGCTGATGACACTCAAATCTAACTCTCTGGCCCAGATGTCAATTCTCTTCTGTCCACAACCCAGAGTGTCTGTCAGCCATATCCTTCTTCTTCTCCTCTTGCTTCCAAAACTTAATGTAGACAAAACGGAACTCTTCATCTTTCCTCCATCCCATCTTTCATGTTCACCTCCTGATCTATCTATTATGGTAAATGCATCATCCCTTCTCCCACCCCTCAAATTGCTGCCTCAGAGTAACTCTTGACGCTGCCCTGTCCTTCAAACCACACATCCAAACGCTCGCCAGTCTCCTCCACCTCAGAATATTTCTAGTATCCGTCCTTTCCTCAGCCCTCAATCTACTAAAATTCTTGTTCATGCCCTCTTCATCTTCCGCCTTGACTACTGCAACCTCCTTCTCTATGGCCTCCGTGCTAACAATCTTGCACCTCTCCAGTCTGTCCTGGACTCTGCTGCCTGACTAAATCCACCTCTCTCCTCGCTACTGCCCCTGTTTCTCCTCTCTGCAAATCTCTTCACTGGCTCCCGATTCCCCAACGAATCCAGTTCAATCTACTAACACTGACCTTCAAAGCCATCCACAACCTGTCTCCTCCCTATATCTCTAAACTAATCTCCCACTATCTTCAAATATCTTCCCCTACGTAATCTTCAATCTTCCCAAGACCTCCTCCTCTCCACACTTATCCGTTCCTCACATAATCGACCCAAGATTTCTCTTGAATATCCCCCATCCTGTGGAATTCTGCACCCCAACACATCTGATTATCCACCACGCTTGGTCTTTCATATGAAACCTGAAACCCATCTCTTCAGGAAAGCATACAGCCTGCAATGACCGAGCTGTCACCCACTGCCACCAGAGCTGCTGCATCCCTGACCTACTGTCTCCTCCCCAATATCCTGTAGAATGTAAGCCCACAAGAGCAGGTGTTATGAACCGATGACTCAGGAGTAACATTCGGATTCCGTAGAAGTCGTTGGTAACTGTACTGACCGCAATCCCTGACTACACACCGCAACTAAAGTAGCCATGGATTAACAAACCAGACCTAGACACCTCTGCACAGCCAGAGAACTAACTGCTCCTAAAGATGGATGTAGGAAAAGCTATCTTGCCTCAGAGAAGAACCACAAAAGAAAAGCAAGGCCCCCACAGATATTAATTGGGAAACAAGAGAAGGAAAAGAAGCACAGGCAGAGTACAAGGTTTTAGCAAAAGAGGCCAAACTAGCTATATAGGAAAGACAGGATAGAATACTATTGCGGTCAGTATAAAACACTATCAAAAACCACCAACAGCAGATATTACAAAAATTACCCTGAGTCACTAAGATCGGCGACAACAAAACTGCAGACTTCTATAAATCAAATGCCAGCAAAACTGGAAATAACAGATACCGTATATACTCGTGTATAAGCCGACCCGTGTATAAGCCGACCCCCCTACTTTTGCCCCAAAAATCTGGAAAAACCTATTGACTCGTGTATAAGCCGAGGGTGGACCTCAGCAGAGGTATACAGCCCCCAGCAGTGTGGTATACAGGCCCCCCCAGTGGTATACAGGCCTCCCCAGTGGTAGTATACAGCAGCCCCAGTGGTCGTATACAGCAGCAGCCCCAGTGCTGTATACAGCAGCAGCCCCAGTAGTATATACAGCCCCAGTGGTAGTATACAGGCAGCCCCAGTAGTATATGCAGCCCCAGTGGTAGTATACAGGCAGCCCCAGTAGTATATGCAGCCCCAGTGGTAGTATACAGGCAGCCCCAGTAGTATATACAGCAACCCCAGTGGTATACAGCAGCCTCCTCAGTGGTATATACAGACCCCACCAGTATATACAGCAGCCCCAGTGGTATATACAGAAGCCCCAGTGGTATATACAGCAGCCCCAGTGGTATATACAGCAGCCCCAGTGGTATATACAGCAGCCCCAGTGGTATATACAGCAGCCCCAGTGGTATACAGGCCTCAGCAGTATATACAGCAGCCCCCAGGGGTTATACAGCACCCCCCAGGGGTTATACAGCGGCCCCCAGGGGGTACCCAGCGGCCCCCAGGGGGTACCCAGCAGCCCCCTGGGGGTACCCAACAGCCCCCTGGGGTACCAACAGCCCCAGGGGGTACCCAGCAGCCCCCTGGGGGTACCAACAGCCCCCAGGGGGTACTAACAGCCCCCAGGGGGTACCCAGCTGCCCCCTGGGGGTACCAACAGCCCCCTGGAGTACCAACAGCCCCCAGGGGGTACCCAGCAGCCCCCTGGAGTACCAGCAGCCCCCAGGGGGTACCCAGCAGCCCCCTGGGGGTACCAACAGCCCCCTGGGGTACCAACAGCCCCCAGGGGGTACCCAGCAGCCCCCTGGGGGTACCAACAGCCCCCTGGGGTACCAACAGCCCCTGGGGGTACCCAGAAGCCCCCTGGGGTACCCAACAGCCCCCTGGGGTACCAACAGCCCCAGGGGGTACCCAACAGCCCCAGGGGGTACCAACAGCCCCCAGGGGGTACCAACAGCCCCCAGGGGGTACCCAGCAGCCCCCTGGGGGTACCAACAGCCCCCTGGGGGTACCAAGCAGCCCCAGGGGGTACCCAGCAGCCCCCTGGAGTACCAACAGCCCCCAGGGGGTACCCAGCAGCCCCCTGGAGGTACACAGCAGCCCCCTGGGGGTACCAACAGCCCCCTGGGGTACCAACAGCCCCCAGGGGGTACCCAGCAGCCCCCTGGGGGTACCAACAGCCCCCTGGGGTACCAACAGCCCCTGGGGGTACCCAGCAGCCCCCTGGGGGTACCCAACAGCCCCCTGGGGTACCAACAGCCCCAGGGGGTACCCAGCAGCCCCCTGGGGGTACCAACAGCCCCCAGGGGGTACCAACAGCCCCCAGGGGGTACCAACAGCCCTCAGGGGGTACCCACAGCCCCCTGGGGGTACCAACAGCCCCCTGGGGGTACAAAGCAGCCCCCAGGGGGTACCCAGCAGCCCCCTGGGGGTACCAACAGCCCCCTGGGGTACCCAGCAGCCCCCAGGGGGTACCCAGCAGCCCCCTGGGGGTACCAACAGCCCCCAGGGGGTACCAACAGCCCCCAGGGGGTACCAACAGCCCCCAGGGGGTACCAAGCAGCCCCCTGGGGGTACCAAGCAGCCCCAGGGGGTACCCAGCAGCCCCCTGGAGTACCAACAGCCCCCAGGGGGTACCCAGCAGCCCCCTGGGGGTACCCAGCAGCCCCCTGGGGGTACCAACAGCCCCCTGGGGTACCAACAGCCCCCAGGGGGTACCCAGCAGCCCCCTGGGGGTACCAACAGCCCCCTGGGGTACCAACAGCCCCCAGGGGGTACCAACAGCCCCCAGGGGGTACCAACAGCCCCCAGGGGGTACCCAGCAGCCCCCTGGGGGTACCAACAGCCCCCTGGGGTACCCAGCAGCCCCCAGGGGGTACCCAGCAGCCCCCTGGGGGTACCAACAGCCCCCAGGGGGTACCAACAGCCCCCAGGGGGTACCCAGCAGCCCCCTGGGGGTACCAACAGCCCCCTGGGGGTACCAAGCAGCCCCCAGGGGGTACCCAGCAGCCCCCTGGGGGTACCAACAGCCCCCAAATGCTGGCACTCGGCCCCCCTTGTAAGGCTTCCCCCCCCCCCGCTGCTTATACATTACCATTCCGGTGTTCTGATCCGCGCCGCTCCTCGCTGCTTCTTCATGCTCCGTCCTCGCTGACTGCATCCGGGATCTCCATTCTCCGGCCGTCGCGCGATGACGTCATATCGCTGCGACAGCCGGAGATCCCCGGATGCAGCCAGCGCGGACGGAGCATGAAGAAGCACCGAGGAGCGGCGCGGATCAGAACACCGGAATGGTAATGTATAAGCAGCGATGGGGGGGGCCTTACAAGGGGGGGTGAGTGCCAGCTTTTGGGGGGAATATATGAACTGCTTCCCCCTGCGCTGATTGACAGGGGGAGGCAGTGCATATATAATGAGCGGCCCCACGTGATGGGGCCGCTCATACAGCAGCCTCCCCCCGCCTCCTCCAGCCTCCACAGCCCCGGCCCCACAGCCCCCACCACACGGGTCTACCGTATAGACCCGTGTATAAGCCGAGGGGGGGACTTTTCAGCCCAAATTTTGGGCTGAAAAACTCGGCTTATACACGAGTATATACGGTAATAGTGAATGGTAAAATTCCTAGGAAGAAAACTTCCTATCTGAGAGCAGATAAACAAATATACAGACTAGATAGCAAACCCACAGCTCAGAATAAAACAAAACATAAGCAGATCCTTAAGCACACAAAAGTGTGCCACAAAATATAAAAAAAAAATTCACTTATCTTGCAAAGATCTCCACAGAGCAGAAGAAACCAGAGAGATGTGAACTCCTCCAGGAACAAAAGACAACTGGCAAGGATTGACCCACTTCAAACCATTATATGCTCCAAGAACCAGATTGCCAATCACCCTCACCTGTGAAGCCCACACAGTCAGCTGTATCACCAGCAACAACCACCGGAGGGAGCTCCAATGAATTCACAACAGGCAGGGTCCTCTCCCCTCTGTACCAGTCGGTCATTGTTAATTTGATTACTGTGAACTATATATATAATTTTGTATGTAACCACTTCTCTTGTACAGCACCATGGAATTAATGGTGATATATAAATAAATAATAATGATAATAATAATAATGTGTGCTGCAGAATCCTAGTTATTTAGTGGTAACAGGGATAACATCCAGTCCAGTCCATAGGGAGGCAGGAGTTACAGGGAACTGGAAGAGTTATTTCCTTGTTGTAGTGGAGTTGGTTGTTGGCAAGCTTAAGATCTCCTTCACACATGCCTCACGTACATGAAAAACCAGACAAAAAGAGGTGCTTGGAAATATAAAATCAAACAAATTTTCGTCACTCCCCTGATGGTATGTGACCCATTGAAACACATTGGAAGGCATTATTTTTCTGCTAAAAGAATCAACATAGTTGTGGAAGAGGTGACATTATATTATCCCCTGAAGTTGAAAGCTATGTTTGATGGCAGTTAATAGAAGGATTTCCTAGGACATTGGTGAGATCTTTCCATTTTTGTGTATTTATTTGGCAATACATTTATGACAGCACCCTATGGCAGATGGTTTTGATTCTGCAATAATCTAACCATATATGTACCTTCAATTGCAGAGGGATACTGGGATATTGACATAACCATATACAAAGAGATGCTATCAATGGATGCCTAAAACTGTCTTAGATTGGCATATCAAGTCCTTGATGGCTGCTTGTGTTCTTCTGATTTTATTCTGTGCTTGCCCTTAGTAATTCATTTGATCTTTGTGTTCACTTTGGAAAGATTTTCAAGCATTTTAACATTTTTTTGTTTGTTCTGAATATTATATATTTATTTTTAAAAATGACATTTTAGGTCTATAATTTATTTGGGTAATATTCACTTTTTGGCTATCACAGTATTGTAGTGATGGTGAAAAGCAAACTGCTTTTATATATATGCTTTTCACAGACCTATAAAATTGTATTGTCCCTTGTCATCTGTGTTGGACTTAGAATCACAGAATGGTAAGTGACATACTGGGTCATTTGATCCAACCTGCTCAAAGCAAGATTCACTAAATCATCCCACACAGATGTCTGTCCAGCCTGTGTTTGAAGACTTCAATTGAAGCAGAACTCACCGCCTCTCGTGGCTGTCTGTTCCACTTGTTGATCACCCTCGCTGTTAAAAAGTTTTTTCGAATATCTAATCTGTGTAATTCCCGTTCAGTTTTACCTCATTGCTTCTTGTCTTACCTTGTGCAAATGAGAATAAAGTTGATCCCTATACAGTGTGACAGCCCTTGAGATATTTGTAGACAGTTATTGTCTCCAGTTAGTCTTCTTTTTTGCAAACTAAACATTTCCAAACCCTGTAAACATTCCTCATAGGACATGGTTTGCTGACCAGTCACCATTCTGGACGCTCTTTCTCAAACTTGCTCCATTTTGTTGATGTCTTTTTTAAAATGTTGAGCCCAGAACTGGACACAGTATCCAGATGAGCTCTGACCAAAGAGGATTAGAGGGGGATAATTATTTCACGTGATCTAGACTGTATGCTTCTGTTAATATATCCCTGAATTGTGTTTTCCTTTTTTGCTGCTGCATCACACTGTTGACTCATGCCCAGTCTGTGATCTATTAGTATACTCAAGTCTATGTCACACATGCTGTTGCTTAGCCCTATTCCTCCAATTCTTTATGTGCTTTTTTAATTTTTTTTTGCCCATTCTGTTAGTTGCTGCCCACTGTTCAATTTGTATACATCTTTTTGATTCCTCTTCTCTAGTATTAGCTATCCCTCCAAGTTTTGTGTCATCAGCAAATGTAATCAGTTTACCCTCAATTCGTTCATCTAAATCATTGATAAACATGTTGATCAACACAGGTTGATCAATTCAGGACAAAGCCCTGCAGTCCCCACTTAAGACATCCTTCCAGCTGGATGTGAAGCTATATATGACTTTTCTTGGGGTCCGATCACTAGGCCAGTTATGGATCCATCTAACACTTACCTTGTCCATTCCATACTTGATCATTTTATTCAATGATGGTGGTTTCAGAGACAAAGGATAAAGACGATCCGCGCTGCTTTATATGAATGAGGATTGACCAAGATCTGTAAGGAAGCGGTGTTTATTTCAATGTGTTTCAAGGTTGTCCCAGACTCTTCTTCAGGAATGCACCATATAATAGACCAGCAAGATACAGATATCATAGTTATATACACAAGGAAAGCCAATAGCAATTGACCACATGTCTCTGTGATCTGTGGCAGATGCACGTCCATCCACGTGGAATGGTGGATCTAGCAGCAGCTGTATAAGGCGACTACACCGGTTGTGGGTCACACAACCTGGCAAGGTGAGCAGTATATGCAGTGATTATCAACCGTAATAAGGAGATAATACCCTATTGCGCTATTGTCTGCCCCTATTTAGGTAATAATGATGGTTTGACATACTTTGTCAAATGCATTGCTGAACTCAAAAAATACTATATCTACTGCATTTCCCTGATCTACCAAGTCAATGATTCTGTTATTGAAGGAAATTAAGTTAGTCTGACATGACTTATTAGGTGCAAACCCATGCTCGCTCTGGTCAGTTACTTCATTCTCATCCAGGTGCTTTCATACATGTTGTTTAATAATTTGTTCAAAGATCTTTCTGGTATAAAAGCCTTATTTCCCTTTTTGAAGATAGGAATAACATTTGGTCTTCTCCAGACCTCTGGGACTTTTCTCCAAGAGTTTTCAAAGATTATGGAGAGTGATTGAAAAATTTAGTTTGCTATCTCCTTCAGTACTCTGGGATGTAATTCTTCTGGGCCTGGAGACTTGAATTCATTTATGACAACTTAGAATTCTCTCACAATGTCCTGCTTGGATTCTTCTACAGTGAAGATCAGTTGCTGCTACATTTTCTATCTGAGAAAAAACAGATGCAAAATAGGAATTTAAAAGTTTGGCCTTCTTAACATATTTTTTACCACTTCACCATTTTCTTCCTGTAAAAATCATATGGCATCTTGACTTTTCTTTTACTTTTGACACACCCACAAAAGCCTTTTTTTTTATTGTTTTTGACATCTCTAGTAAACCCTAATTCATTATAAGCTTTAGCTAATATGATGCGAATTCTGCTGACTGTATCATGTTATTCTTTAGATATGTCTTCCTCTTTCCATTTGATAAACATTTCTTTCTTCTTTTTTAGCATGTATTTAAGTTCTGTGTACATACAACCTGGTTTCCTTAAATGCTTCCTATTATTCCCTCTTTCAGGGGTTAATAATGATTGTGCTATGAGAATCTTATTTTTCAATAAGTAGTTAGACCCCCAGTAATGAATGAGTAAGTTATCTTCTATTCCATTCATAAAGATATCATCCAACCTTGAGAATACCCCTTTAATATTAGGTTACTTTGAGAATATCCCTTTAATATCAGGTTTTTCCGTTAGTGTACTGTCAATTTTTGCACACAGAGAGCACACTGGTGGATGTAAAGGCCCCGTCACACACTACGATATCGTTAACGATATCGTTGAAACGTCACGGACTTTCTGCTCATTCAAACGACGTTGTAACAACGTCGTTCAGTGTGACATGTACATCCAATCAACGATAATCGGGCAGATCATTCATCGGAGGTTGGTGAACCGGACCACAAACCAGACGATGATCGTTCGTCCAACCTGCAGCATGGGTGTGTGTGACACCTTGATAATGATGTCGTTAATGACCTTGCCTATTCTGAACTGAAGGACGTAGACGATATAACAACCGCAAGTATCATTTGATTGTCACGGAATCGTTGCTGCATCATGTGTACGTGTGACATTTCACTAACGATCATTGAATGTCGTTCAAGCGATCTAGGTCAAGTTGGTATCGATGATCGGATCGCTCGGACATTGACGTGTGACTGGGCCTTTAGTCAATGTGTACTACTGGTTTACATGAGCAATCTTTCACACATCCTAAGATACATGTGATAAAAATTGTATCCAACCTTAGTCTGGTCCACTTAACATATGAGAATAGTACATGTAATAGCAGGAAACTCCTGAACCCATCTCCAGTTGGGCCAGGCACTCAGAGGTGCATACAGACCCAATGTTAATCCTCTTGGTAATCCTAAAAGATATTTTTTTTACCCTTTTTTTTTTTTTAGCCCAGACCAAGTGTAGGTCTACAAAAGAGAAATTAAAAGGAAAAACATCCTGCTTTATTTCTGGCTCAGAAACTGTGCCAAAGACTGAACAAAAAACATAAACCTTAACCTTTAGAAGGGAATCTTTTAGCAGGATTTCTCCCCCACACTAGATGGAGGCCTAATTCTATTGCATTGGGCGATTCAAAAACGTAAGCGATTATATATTAGTCCTACTACTCGCTCTACTAATCGCAGTACCACCGACAGGAGGTTGGATGGACCCATATCTGCATGAGGTGGCTGTGGCTTGGCAGACACTGCTGCTCTCCATCCCTCTGTGTGGTGTGTGCTCTCTCCCCTTGTGCTGTCATCCCTGTACGCTCTGTTTTCTTTTGTGTTGTCTCTCTCCCTTGTGCACTCACTCTCCCTCTGTATCCTCTCTCACCTTGCGCTGTTTCTCACCCGTGTGCTCTCTCTCCCCTTGTGCTGTCATCCCTGTACGCTCTCTTTTCTCTTGTGTTGTCTCTTCCCCTGTGCAGTCTCTCTTCCTCTGTGTGCTCTCTCACCTTGTGCTGTCATCCCTGTACGCTCTCTTTTCTCTTGTGTTGTCTCTCCCCTGTGCAGTCTCTCTTCCTCTGTGTGCTCTCTCACCTTGTGCTGTTTCTCACCCTGTGTGCTCTCTCTCTCCCCTTGTGCTGTATCTCCCACCTTTATGCTTTCTCCCCTTATGCTGTCTTTACGCTTTCTCTCCCTCCTTGTGCTGTCTCTTTCCCCCGTTACGCTGAGGAGTTGCTGCAGTAGGAGGATGGGTCCACCACAACAGTATGATCAAGAAGACCCAGGAGCAGGTGATAATGAATGACTGCACTGTGGCCAGTGTCTTGGATGGCGTGTGAGCCCCCCTTCACAGATGTCCTATAGCTGGTGCTACTGATTAACTAATCTTGACTGATCAATCGACTTATGGACTTCTTCACGTTCCTGTTCAACTATAATTTTCCAGTTTAACTGTAATTGACATGATGTGCTATAGGCGGCAACTGTTTGGGGGAAAAACTTACAGACACATAGACAGAGTGTATCATGCTTTTATTTAGTAGATGATGCTGTTTCATAGACAAGACCAGCAATACCTTTATATGGCCAATCAGTTCATCTGTTACTGAAAAATTAATGTTTGATTTGATATGCAAATGAGGCTGAAGATCTATTTGTACATCTAAAGCCTCTGTCGCACCAGCTCTATTCCTCCTTGATAGACAGCATCTATGCTGAGTCACTCCAAGCAAAAAAGCTGTAAATCAAGGATTAGAGAGTAAATAGATCTGGAGTGACAGAGACTTCAAATCTATAAATAGCTCATCAGCCTAATTTGCATGTCAATTAAAACACTGATTTCTTAGTAACAAAGGAGCAGACTGGCCATGTAAATGTATTGCTGGTCTTGTCTGTGAAAGGGCTTCATGCACATGTATAAATAGTTTTGGGAAATGAATTCCTGCTGACAGATTTCGTTTAAGGTACCGTCACACGTCACCATATAGCTTTCATATCGCCGGTGATTTGACGTGAGCGCGCACGTTTCCGGCACTTTTTTCAGATCGCTGTGGAGCTGTCACACGTAGCCATCTCACGTGCTATCTCTGGCGATCCTGCGTTCCAGAAATCGCTTGCAGAAGGCCGGAAGCGATCTTCCTTTCACACATCACCGCATCACCCACCACAATCGTAGCAGCAATGTCTCCATACTGTCTTGATAGGGACGTGCTAGAGTCGTGCCCCTATCACTGCGATTGGTGAACGCAACTGCGTTCCCATTGGTCAGCCTTGCGTGAACGCACGGGTCATCAAAAAAGGCGCATCGGTCACGGCCAGCCAATGGGAATGCAGTATCATCCACCAATCGCCGCAGATGGGGTGCGTAAAAACCCACATCCAAGCACGCCTACAGGATTGATTTCAGTATCGCTGTGTACGTCGCTATCGCCCTATCACATGGGATGATCGGCTGAAATCGCATGGTGGATATCGCTTGATTTCACTGCAGTGCAGGGCAATCAGGCGACGCTCCACCGGTGATTTCTCGCCGTAGAATCGCCCAGTCACACGCCACAGACGATGTGGTTTCCACATCGCCGAATTCGGGAATTGCCAGTGATACCGCCGGCGATTTGGCGGCGTGTGACGGTACCTTTTAAAGGGCCAGGCTAATTTTGACTTTAGGAGCCATAAGACTTTTTCTATTTAAAAAAATTGTAATTTTTTACTTATCTCAACATAGCCACGGAAGCATGATTTTTTAGGATTAGTAGAACTGATGTAGCTTTTTTTAACCTGACTGTAAATATCACACTGGAGCATAATATCTCGATGCAGAAAAGCGTAACAATACAAAACCTCACATGTTTAATGGCTTTTACAGTCAAAGTATCCGGATCCAGCTTTCTGTGCCATGATCTGTGAAATAGTGAACGCATGATGTGTTTGATTAAGAAATGCCAGGTTCTATGAGTTCTTATATAACATTTAATGTTTTTCTGAGTTCTTTTTTTGTACAGTATAATTATATTATAAATGTATATTTTTTATGCAGTTTTTATTTACTTCTTAATAATTTTATCATACACATATCAGCTTTATATGTCATGGTGTTTATGGCTTTATTGTTGGGATATGTGGTGCGGAGCGGTATGGATACTGTGCATCACTGAGATCATATTGAATATAGCAGAACATAAATTTATTTTGGGGGGAAATCTGTAGGAAATAAAGGAAAAAAAAACCTGTTTCTTTCAAGTTGAAATTAGAAACATACACAGGTAACATTCAAGCCTCATTTACATCACAAAAAGAGCCATAATGTGTCATTGTGCCGTACTCGTTCTAATGGTATCCACCCCTATCCACTCTAAATGTCAGATATGAATTATTATGTGCATGGCTTTTTGTGATGAACCCTGAACATTTATATCATTACATACTGCTGTGTTGCTATTTATATTGCGAGAACCTGTTTTCCAACCTCCCACGCTGTAATCCAGATGTACCAGGCAATTACCGTGGGAGATAAGTCAGAGGACATAACACATTTTATACAACATGACTGGCTGCTCTAAAAAAGTACATTATGATAGATTTTAGCGAGAACAGATGAGCATAAAGATTGTAACGACTTTTGCCTCTGTCACTGTCTGATGGGGAAACATGTCATAGTAGCAGCACTATCCAGGCTAATTAATTCTTAGGAGCTAAAGTCAATAATCTCAATAAAAAGTTTCTTAATATTAGATTATAATGATACATTTATACCGGTTTACATTGCATAATACTCTATAGACATCAAGTAATAAGAAATAGATATTTTTTGGTTGGTCGATTGTGATGCCTCACACTTTTTAACTTTGTTTTCTGACACAAGGGAGGGAGGATTTTCATGTTTTTTTACCAGAATTCTGAAACATTTCGTGTCAAATTTAACATTTCTAAAAGTTACCTTCAATTTTTAAAGCAGTTTGCGCTAAGTTCAAATTTCTTTTAATTTGTTTCTATTAAAAGGTGAGCCCTGGCATTTTTCTATTTTTTTCCATATTTATGACAAGGATCTTTTTTAACCCCTTCCTGACCCTTGACGTTACACAAACGTCATGGGTTTCGGTGTGTTCCCGACCCATGACGTTGTGCAACGTCATGGTGGGTTTGCGGTCGTGCAGCTCCGGTGACCGGGGTCAGTGAAAAGTCATCTTTAGCTGCACGTAGAAGGGGACATCTGGTTGACGCCGTGGGGGGGTGGCTTTGTATAAATTACTCTTTTGAAAGCTGAAACCTTCCCAAATTTGGTTTAGGTTAAGAAAATAAATTGGCATCAATGCTGAAATATTGATCATTTAATGAACACAGAATGGTCAGATTTTGGCAAGACAAAAGTTTTGTCGCCCACAGACTGTAATGTGATATTCAAACAAATAATTAACTTAAAATACAAATATATGTTGCATAACATTGGTGAATGAAGTTGTGGTGCTATTAGAGTCATATTTAATATTTTATGTTCACTGGAACGTCAGTACACCGATGTCTCATATCGCCTCTGCGGCCAGTGGTCCCTGCTAATAAAAGTCTCACACACCACAGCTGGAGTTCTGTTACTTTTACTCAGTTCTTTCAGCATGGCCGCCGGGAACATCCCTTGCCAACCTCCGGTTTAGCGTTGTCTCCAGAACTGGGTTAGTACAGTCAAGCCACGGCCGGTTCCCTTCCTTTCCTCTCTAGGTGTGTCTGTCTCTGGTGGTCTTTCGCTTTCTCTTCCCAGCGCTATAAGGGGTAGTTCTCTTCTGGGGTGAGCGCGACTCTATTCTTCCCCCCAGGCTCTCAGCGCCTACGCAGCACAGAGCTCAAGTACCAGCGGCCATGGTTGCTGTTGTGTCCCCTCCCGGGCACTGCTCCGTAGTTCAGCCACCTTCCCCTAGTTGTGTCGGGTGTTCGGTCACAGCTCCCGTTAGAAGCCTCTGGGGCCTCCGGTTCAACGGCTCGGGCATACAGCTTCCGCACCGCGTTCAGGGCGAGGTCCCTGTCCACCAGCCCCTCCAGTTCATCAAATCAGGCGAACGGGGATCGATGTCTCATCCGCACCCCAAGGGCTCTCGTCTTCTCCCACCAGTCAGTATTCCCCTCTTGTGGACGAGCGTGGTCGTGCTCCAGCCCATGGGCTCGGCACCGCACCGCCGTTACACTCCCAACCTCCACTCCCGATGGTCTCTACTCTCCAACTCCTACTACTTCTGTCCACCTTTTTTGAACCTGGGTCCACCCACCGTCCCAGGGGCCTATGGCTGTGTGTGTGTGCTTTGGGCTCAACTGCACCACCCGAGCAACTGGAGAGCAGAGGCACTACTCCCCTTAACTGGAGGAGGGCAGTACCTCTGGTGGCGGCCTATCCGGTTAGGAGCCACGTTTTCCTCACTTCTTCCTCAGGAAACCCAGTGATTGGTGGGCTATCTGAGGAGGAATTGAGGTAAACATTTTGAAACGCATTGAAATAATAATAATAATAATAATACTTTATTTATATAGCGCCAACATATTCCGCAGCGCTTTACATTGTAGGGTTAGAGTACAGAAAATACAGTAAGTAATTACAATAGAGAACAAATAAAGTACAATAATTGGATACAAAACAATAGGTATAGAATCAATGTGAAAAAAAAAATACAATAAATAAAGCAAGAAATGAAGGTGACCCTGCTCAAAAGAGCTTACAATCTACAACGGGATAGGGGTTGCACAAGGTGCCGGGGCTTATTGCACTGGTGGTCCAGGCATCTTGAGGAAATGGGGTATAGGGTTAAGCTTACATGGATGGTCATTATACAGTCTGTGTAGACCTTTATGGTTTGGTGGAGTTTGTAGAAGAGTAATGTCCAGAGGGATAGCCCATTCACTGTCTACAGTACAATGGACTTGTTAGGGAGTATGATAGGCCGCCTTAAAAAGATGCGTTTTTAGGGATCGTCTGAAGCCATGCAAGTTGTGGATAGTCCTGATTTCTTTGGGTAAGGCATTCCAGAGGTTTGGTGCAGCTCTGGAAAAGTCTTGGAGCCGGGAGTGGGAGGATCGGATTAGTGCAGATGTTAGTCGAAGGTCATTTGAGGAACGTAGAGAGCGGGTGGGGTGATAGACAGAGATGAGGGAGGAGAGGTAGGGGGGAGCTGCATTGTGAAGAGCTTTGTGGGTGAGAACAAGCAATTTGAATTTGATCCTGTAGTATACCGGCAGCCAGTGCAATGACTGGCACAGAGCAGAGGCATCTGAGTAACGATTGGCCAGATGGGTGATCCTGGGTGCTGCATTAAGGATGGACTGGAGAGGAGAAAGTCTGGTGAGGGGGAGGCCGCTTAATAGAGAGTTGCAATAGTCAAGGCGGGAATGGATTAGGGCCACGGTGAGGGTTTTTGTTGTTTCCAGGGTGAGAAAGGGGCGGACTCTAGAGATATTCTTCAGGTGTAAGCGACAGGAGCGGACGAGAGATTGCGTGTGGGAGGAGAAGGAGAGATCGGTGTCAAACATAACACCCAGACAGCGAGCCTGCTGCCTAGGCGTTATCGTAGTGCCGCATACTGAGAGATAGATGTCCGATTTAGGGAGGTTAGTGGATGGGGGGAGCAGAAGAAGTTCAGTTTTGGAAAGGTTTAGTTTCAAATAGAGAGTGGACATGATATTGGAAACTGCAGCTAGACAGTCATTGGTGTTCTTTACTACCGCAGGGGTAAGGTCAGGGGCTGAAGTGTATAGTTGTGTGTCATCAGCATAAAGATGGTACTGAAAGCCAAATCTGCTGATGGTCTGTCCAATTGGGGCCGTGTAGAGAGAGAAGAGGAGAGGGCCAAGGACTGAACCCTGAGGGACTCCAATAGTGAGGGGAAGAGGGGAAGAAGTGGAGCCAGCAAAACATACACTGAAAGAGCGGTCAGAAAGATAGGAGGAGAGCCAGGAGAGAGCAGTGTCCTTTATGCCAATGGAGTGCAGCATAAAGAGTAGGAGCTGATGGTCGACAGTGTCAAAAGCTGCAGAGAGATCAAGGAGAATAAGCAGAGAGTGGTCACCATTACGTTTTGCTGTCAGAAGGTCATTGGTCACTTCGATGAGGGCAGTTTCTGTGGAGTGAAGGGGGCGGAAACCAGACTGTAATGGATTTAGAAGAGAGTGAGCGGAGAGGTAACGGGTGAGGCGGGAATAGACCAGGCGCTCCAAGAGTTTAGAGATGAAGGGGAGATTGGAGACTGGTCTGTAGTTATTTGTGCAGGTTGGGTCGAGAGTGGTTTTCTTTAATAATGATGTAATGATCGAGTGTTTGAAGGAGGAGGGGAAAATGCCAGAAGAGAGGGAGAGATTGAAGATTTTGGTTAGATGAGTGGTGACGACTGGAGAGAGGGACTGGAGCAGGTGTGAGGGAATGGGGTCAGTAGTGCATGTGGTGGGACGAGAGGAAGAAAGGAGCCTGGAGACTTCTTCTTCTGTGACTGGGTCAAATGTGGAGAGTGAACCGGAGGAGATGTGGGGAAGAATGGGGGTGTCAGCGCTTGGAGGCTGAGAGCTGATTTCCTGGCGGATGTTGTCTATTTTCTCCATGAAGTAGGAAGCCAGGTCATCAGCACAGAGGTCATTGATGGGGGCCTGCACTTTCGGACTGAGGAGAGAGTGAAAGGTGTCAAAGAGTTTTTTTGGATTGTTGGATAGTGAGGAGACCAGGGTGGTGAAGTAGGTCTGTTTGGCAAGGTGAAGGGCAGAGTTGTAGGTTTTTAGCATGAATTTATAGTGGATAAAGTCTCCTGGTGAGCGAGTTTTCCTCCATAGCCGTTCAGCACTCCTGGAGCATCGCTGGAGGAATCGAGTTTGTGGTGTGAGCCAGGGTTGTTTTGTTCTCTGTTTGGAGGTTCTGCGGGTGAGGGGCGCTACTTGGTCCAGGGAGCTTCTGAGAGAGTCATTGTAGTGGTTTACTGCCTGATCTGGACAGGAGATTGAAGAGATTGGGGACAGAGATGAGATGAGGGAGTCTGTGAGTGCTTGAGGGTTAATGGCCTGTAGATTTCTCGATGTGTGATAGGTAGGATTGGGCTGTGTTGGCCGAGGGTTAGTGAGTGAGAAGGAAAGAATGTTATGGTCAGAGAGTAGAGTTGAGTTATCCAAGGGGGAGGATGAGCAGAGCCGGGTAAAGACAAGGTCAAGGGTGTTACCGTTTTCGTGTGTCTTAGAGGTTGAGAGCTGTGATAGGCCAAGAGAGGTAGTTAGAGATAGGAGCTGGGATGCAGATGGGGAGATGGGGCTGTTTATGGGAATGTTAAAGTCTCCCAAAATAAGGGTTGGTAAATCTGAGGACATGAAATGCGGGAGCCAAGCGGAGAAATGGTCGAGGAACTGGGTGGGTGACCCTGGGGGGCGGTATACCACCGCTACTTTGAGGGGGAGGGGATGGAATAGCCTAATGGTATGGACCTCAAAAGAAGGGAATGAGAGTGATGGGGCTGGAGGAATGACCTGGAAAGTACATTGTGGGGACAGGAGGAGGCCAACTCCACCGCCACGTCTGTTCCCAGGTCTAGGGGAGTGAGAGAAGTGTAAGCCGCCGTAAGAAATAGCAGCAGGGGAAGCAGTGTCTGAATCCTGGATCCAGGTTTCTGTGAGGGCCAGCAGGTTAAGAGAGTTGGTAAGAAAGTAATTGTGAATGAAGGGAAGTTTGTTGCATACAGACCGTGGATTCCAGAGAGCGCAATTAAAAGAGGGAGATGAGGGTGTGCAGGTGATATTAATAAGGTTAGTGAGGTTTCTGTGTGAGGTGGGAGAGGGGTTGTAGTTAGCAGAGGGTGGACCAGGGTTGGGAGAGATATCACCTGAGAGGAGCAGCAGTAAAAAGAGAAAGAGCAGATAGTTTTTGGAATTAGGACATGATTTATTGTGACAAACTTTGGAATATGATGGGCTGAGAGTCTTCAGTAAACTGAAGATAGCATGGGAGCTGTACATAGAGTAGGGCAGGAGAGAGGGGCTGATGTGAATGAGTGGTGATGGAGGTGGGATGGGGTGCTAAAAATTGGTGGCGAGAGCACATAAGAAAACAAACAGTGAAATACAAGACATGGTAAAGATTAGTAGTGAATGGAGTTATACACAGTGTTTGAGTGTCCCTCTGTGTCATTGTCTTCCAGCAACAGCGCATAGAACAATAGATATTGAAGTAAAGGACATGGTGATAGGGAAAGGAACAGAAGTTAAATATTTTTTTTTCTTTCTCCCCTCTCCCTGTTAAATAGAGTGGCTTACCTGACTCCTGCCCTGACTAACTGCCATGAAATAACTGCATCCACTTAGCATTCAATGTCACTTTGCATGAGATGCCACACGTGTACCCCTTAAGACTGAACTAAATTTATAGGTCACACTACCAGATTCAGGTGAGGGGGAATGTGGGAGGGAACATGGTATCAGGTAATTAACATCTACAAGAAACAGCAGGGGTGAAAGGATGAAAGGCCACAGACATTAGGCAAGGCTTCCTCTACACTATAACACCTCCAACGAGATAACATTTACAAATGTGGCAAATTGTCATATACTGGTGAGAGGAATGCATACAGGCATACAGAAGACACAGGAAACATTGCAATAAGTGCAGAGATGGAATATTACCATTACACTATGTGATTCAAGCTGATGTTACAAGGAGATCATTGCAGCAGTCACAGGTATATTTAACATGCACTGGTACAATGGGTTGAGAAAGTAGATGACAGCAAGCAGTGTTGGAATATTACCATTACACTATGTGATTCAAGCTGATGTTACAAGGAGATCATTGCAGCAGTCACAGGTATATTTAACATGCACTGGTACAATGGGTTGAGAAAGTAGATGACAGCAAGCAGTGTTGGAATATTACCATTACACTATGTGATTCAAGCTGATGTTACAAGGAGATCATTGCAGCAGTCACAGGTATATTTAACATGCACTGGTACAATGGGTTGAGAAAGTAGATGACAGCAAGCAGTGTTGGAATATTACCATTACACTATGTGATTCAAGCTGATGTTACAAGGAGATCATTGCAGCAGTCACAGGTATATTTAACATGCACTGGTACAATGGGTTGAGAAAGTAGATGACAGCAAGCAGTGTTGGAATATTACAATTACACTATGTGATTCAAGCTGATGTTACAAGGAGATCATTGCAGCAGTCACAGGTATATTTAACATGCACTGGTACAATGGGTTGAGAAAGTAGATGACCGCAAGCAGTGTTGGAATATTACCTGTATGAAGAGAAGAGAGGACGAATGTTAGTCAACTGCCATGAAATGAACCACCTGCAATGCATACTGCTATATTTTGGACTTTCATCTTTTCTACAGTGGTGCACATTCATACCATATTTTTGTCTAGATTCCAGCATATTCAACAACATGATGATTATCAAAGCTCATCAAAAAGTAAGGCCCTTTTCACATCTTAGGCTAGGGTCACACTTGCAGATTTTCCATGCGTTTTTGAGATTTGCGTTTAGTGAAAATGCATGCAAAAACGCATCCATAGGCCCCCATGCAAAAAACGCATGCACCAATAGCAAAAACACATGTCTGAATGTAACATTCGTTTTTGGGATGCGTTTTTGGCTCAGCACCAAAAAATACTGCAAGCAGCATTTTTTGGTGCTTTTTCAAAAACGCGTGCATTTTTTTAACATGGGGCCCTATGCGAAACGCATGCGTTTTTATATGGCACGAAATGATAAATGCGTTTTTGCATGCGTTTTTTATGGGTCCCCCACAACTATCTGCAAAAACGCATGCAAAAACACAGGCTGCCAAAAAGTACCTTAAAAAAACACATGCCAAGTGTGACCCTAGCCTAATGCTGGGTTGTGTTTGCCTTTATTTGCATTTCTATACGTTCTTACTGCTAAAAACGCATACGTTTTTGGCCCCATAGGGTTTAATGGAAACACATGTAAAAACGCATGTCATTTTCAGCAAGCGTAAAAACGCATGCGTTTTTGCAAACACAGCCCAAAATGTGCTCTTCAACATTTTGGGCTGCATTTGCAAAAACACATGCGTTTTTGCATTTACAGAAAATGACATGCGTTTTTGCATGCATTTTTGCATACGTTTCCATTAAACCCTATGGGGACAAAAACGCATGTATTCTTAGCAGTAAAAACGCATAGAAACGCAAATGAAGGCAAACGCAACCCAGCATTAGATGTGCAACAGGCATAAAACGAAAAACAGGCTGCTTTCACATCAGGGGTATTTGAAATTCGTGGCAAATCTGTTAGTTTTGACGCATTTACGGCACAACTTAACACTTGCGGCAAACCCCATTCATTCCCTATGGTACTTATGGTCAGGTGCGGCAAGTGCGGTTTTGCCAGATCCGGAACTTGCAGCAAGTAAAAAAAAAGCTGCTAGAAGTGTTTTTTTTTTTTGTGCTGCCGCAAGTGCTGGATCTGCTAGATCCCGAAAAACCACACTTGCCACACCTGACCGCAAGTCCCATAGGGAAGGAATAGGGCTTGCCGCAAGTGATCCATTACGTGGCAGATGCGTCATACCTGCCGGATCTGCTGCAAATGGGAAAAATCGCTGATGTGAAAGGTGCCTTAGACTCACCTAATCCAAACTTCTGTCCCTGCAGCCTCTGGCTAGGGTCACACTTAAGTAGTGCTATCTGCTAAAAGGATGCGTTAAAAGGATGCTTTTTTTTTCCTGGCATTCACATGACGTGTGTACATTGTTATAGCATGCATTAACACATGCGTTAACGCATGGTAAATGTATGTACCCTACATTAATGGATGCACAGTCACATTTCCCAAAACGGCTCAAAAAATGCTGCAGACCGTGTAATGATGTGCCCTAAAATAAGTGCATAGTGCCAAACGCATACCAAATTGGCTATGTGTTTTTTGTATTGGAGTCAATAGGTGCATTAATGCATCCATTTGCAGAAATTGTTAGATAAAAAAATGCATCCTTTTGGCGGATGCTTAACGCTAGTGTAATCCTTGCCTCTGTCTCCTTTTCTACTCTGTCTCGTACTGGATATGGGCAGCACAATCCCCTAAAACCTACATACCCATATGGCTTTGGAGGTTTGACCTATAAAGTGAACCTGTCACAGCTTTTGTGGATTTTAAACTACGGTAATAGCACCACTTTTAGCAGCACCTATGCTGTATTTAATGAAGGTGGCTCTAATCCCTCTATCCCCAGGTACACCAAATAAACAACTTTATAAACTTTCCCGCCATGTATGTAAAGTAATACTTACAGGTCCAATGGGTTTTCACTTCGTCCGGACCTCACCGACTCTCGGGTCTTCATCACCTCTTCGATCAACCTAGTCTTCTTTCTGGCTTCTGCACAGGCGCAAGATTAACCACAATGTTGCCCTTGCATGACCTCCCTGCTGTCCCCACAGCTCAGTCATTTAGTGATCAGAGATCGCGTGGGGAGGACGGACTTCGCTCATCCCCAAGGTCTCTGATATAGCAGAGCTGCGTGTGTTCTGCAAAAGAGAAGATGAGGATAGTGCAGGGTATAAAGGGTCCAGTGGATAATAAAGATGAAGGTCACTAATTGTCTCTGTTTTTATTTCTAATAAAATAATTTGTCTCAGTTTTTTGTCTTTTTTACTATTTATTTGAGATTCTTGATGGCTGGTTTTAACTTGGCCCGAGATTTGTAATCTGAGGGATTAATTAATTAATACCAGCTGGCAATACAAAGCTTGTATTAACCTTTTATTACCCAGTGGGCCAGCACCACCAGGGCCACTGGAAGAACCTGGTAAAGTGCCTGGAAATGGTGCTACGATGAATGGACCATTTTCAAGGGGGGGCTGTTGGCTGCTATTCTTTAGCGTAGGGGACAGTAAAACAATGGTCCCTTGCCCTGCTGAGAATACCAGCCCCCAACTGCCTAATTGTACCTTGACTGGCAATTAAAAATAGGGAGGAGCCCTACACATTTTTTTTGCCAGCCAAGGTAAAATTAGGCAGTTGAGGGTGGCAGGTCACAGCTGTCTGCTTTATCTGGGCTAGACTGAAAAATATGTCAAAGCACTATGCATTTTTTAATTATTTATTTATTTATTGAACACACTATGAAAGCAGGTTGGTTGCCATACACATCTGTGAGAACGTCTGTGATTGACTGCTGCACTCAGATTGTGCTGAAGAAAGAAGAGGCAGAGGAAGACCCAAGAGGTGCTGAGGTATGGACGTAGTGAAGACCCATCAAACTTGTAAGTATTGCTTTACCTACAGAGCAGATAAGTTTATACAGTTTTTTATTCTGTGTACTGGGGTGAAGGGTAGTGGGAAAAGAGCCACCATTATAAAATCCAGCATAGGCACTGAAGGTAGACCTGTTACTTTATAAAGCATAAAAGGGGTGATGGGTTCACTTTAAAGGATTACTACAGTCTTCTGGGTTTCTCCCTATTGGCAGCACCAGGCAACCTATAGTTTGTCATGTAACTCCTTGGCTACTGTATGTTTTCAATTAGAGCTTAGAAGGAGAAACAAGTACTGTAAACATACAGAAAAATATATATTATTTTTTTTTAATTTAGTAAGATATAATAATTCAGAATGTTGGAAATATTTAGTTATGAAAAAAAAATTCAAATGTAGACATTCACTTTATGTTGAATTTTATATTATATTCTTTAAAGGGAACCTGTCAGCTCGTTCTACCCCCTTATGCTTTCACTACCTGTCCCTGCACCTTGGTAGCAGATCCCTAACCATCCCTCCCTGAGCTAAATGTGTACTATAAAGGGTAATAAAAATGATTTAGAACTTGCATGTAGTCTTCATCAAGGCGGGCTCCGGGGCTCCATTCTTCCCTCCTCACTGGCTCCCAGCACGCCCCGCAGGGCGTCATCAGTCGTTCTGTTGTTCCACCTCTTTTTGAAATTCCCGCCTCCTCAACTGCTATCATAAGGCAGCAGGAAAATCATATCCTGCCTAGTGCAATGTGGGGGCTGATCACGTGGCTTTGGCGCATGCATAGTAACTTAGCAACATAGTAACATAGTTTTTAAGGTTGAAGGAAGACTTTAAGTTCATCTAATTCAACCCATAGCCTAACATGTTGATCCAGAGGAAGGCAAAAACCCCCATGTGGCAACACTAAGCTCCACATTGGGGGAAAAAATTCCTTCCTCACTCCACATACGGCAATCAGACTAATTCCCTGGATCAACTCCCTATTTATAAGAAGAAATTCCAGCAGGACAGTTCCAGTATTTTTTTTCTTTTATTAAATAATAAATAACATCCATATAATAGGCAGTACAAGTGTACAAACAGGCCAACGCGTTTCGAAGCACTCAGGTCTTAATCATGGCTCATGTTATTTATTATTTAATAAAAGAAAAAAATACTGGAACCGTCCTGCTGGAATTTCTTCTTCTAATTGCACCAGCCCACAACCAGGGCGTTGTCCATGCAGGCCTGGAACCAGTGGAAGCTGATCCTTACTGACCGTGAGCTGTTCCCCTTCCCATTCCCATTTTTTGCATAAACTCCCTATTTATAACCTGTAATATTATACTTTTCAAGAAACATTTAGAGAGAGGGGGAGCGCACTAAGGCGGTAAATGAGGGACACCTGCGTGTTATTAACAAAGGTACCCCGGCTTTTTTTCTCCTATACTGTATGTACTTTTCAAGAAAGGCATCCAGGCCCTTCTTAAATGTTAGTAGTGAGTCACTCATTACAACAGCATGTGGCAGAGAGTTTCCATAGTCTCACTGCTCTTACAGTAAAGAATCCACGTCTGTGATTATGATTAAACCTTCTTTCCTCCAGACGTAGAGGATGCCCCCTTGTCCCTGTCTCAGGCCTAGATGTAAAAAGATCATTAGAAAGGCCTCTGTACTGTCCCCTCATATATTTATACATTATTATAAGATCACCCCTAAGCCTTCATTTTTCCAAGCTAAATATCCCCAAGTTTAATAACCTGTCTTGGTATTGCAGACCCCTCAGTATCTCTAATAACCTTGGTCACTCTTTTCTGCACCCGCTCTAGTTCAGCTATGTCTTTCTTATACACCGGAGACCAGAATTGTACACAGTATTCTAAGTGTGGTCGCACTAGTGACTTGTATAGAGGTAAAATTATCTTCTCCTCATGAGCATCTATGCCTCTTTTAATGCATCCCATTATTTTATTTGCCTTTGCAGCAGCTGCCTGACACTGGCCACTAAATGTGAGTTTATCATACACCCAGGTCTTTTTCATTGATAGTTTTGCCCAGTGTTTTACAATTAAGCACATAATTATACCTTTTATTTCCTCTGCCCAAGTGCATGACCTTACATTTATCCCCATTAAAGCTCAGTGTGCATATAGAGGCCGAGCCGTTCCAGTCTCCAGATGGAGACTACATGTAAGGCTAGGGTCACACATACAGATTTTCCTAGCGTTTTTGGAGACCTGCGTTTTCTGAAAAAGCATGTAAAAACGCACCCATAGGCTCCCATGCAAAAAATGCATGCCCCAATAGCAAAAACGCATGTCTGAATGGACCATGCGTTTTTGGGTGCGTTTTTTCGGCTCAGCACCGAAAAATACTGCATGATGCATCATTTTTTGAAAAACGCACCCAAAAACGCATCAAGCAGTATTTTTTTGGTGCTTTTTCAAAAATGCATGCATTTTTATAACATGGGGCCCTATGGGAAACGCATGCGTTTTTGAAAGTGTCAAAAATGGGCATGCATTTTTGCATGCGTTTTTAAACAAAAGGCATGCGTTTTTAAGGGCTTTTTAAGGGGGCCCCACACCTAACAGCAAAAACGCAGGTGGCCAAAAAACACCTAAAAAATGCATGGCATGTGTGAGCCTAGCCTAAGTTATAAATCATTTTCCTTAAGCTTTATAGGGCACATTTAGCTCAGAGAGGGATGGTTAGGGATGAGCTAGCAAGGTGCAGGACAGGTAGTGATAGGTTAGGTTGGTTTCACACTGCAGTTTTTTCATTGATCAGGTTCGATCAGGTTTGTGTGTCAAAACCAGGAGAGGAACCAGGAGTGTCTCCAAAACTCAGAACAGGAGTCAATCTATCAATTATACTTTTTCTCTGCAAGTTTCTCTCCTGATTTTGGCACACAAACCTGATCAAACCTGACCAGGGAAAAAACTGCAGTGTGAAACCAGCCTTAAGGCCACGTTACACACACAGATGTCTGTTCAGATATAGGTCACAGATTTCTGTTTGCAGTGAAATCATGGACACATTGTTACATTTGTACACAGCCACAAATGGAACAATGTAACCATGATTTCACTGCAACCAGAGATCTGTGACCTACATCTGAACAGATATCTGTGTGTGTAGCGTGGCCTTTAGAGGGGTAGAACGAGCTGACAGATTCTCTTTTAGCATATGGACACACATCCGTGAAACTTGGACGACTGTAGTGCAAGTTAAAATCGCATTGCAGTTGGACCAATGTTATTCAATGTCTGAGAACACATTTCCAAGTATCGGATGTTTTTTCTCATCTGATTCACGGACGTCAAAGCAGTCATAACATGCTGTGACAGTATGCGATTCACATCCTAGAATCGCCAATGCAAGTCTATGGGTCCTACAAAAATCACAGACTACATTTAGACCACAGTCGGACCATCCAACTCTGATCAGAGTTTTCACAGCTGAAACAATTGCCACGCTGATTTCATTCAAAAATCGCATGCAACTCGGATTGCAATCGCTCCACACTCTGATTACTGTTGGACAGCTGATGTGATCTCAGGAAATGTCACACAGTAGCATCACTGTTGGATGCAAAACGGATCAAAACTCTGACAAAAGTCGTCCGACTCTCCGACCTGTGAATTGGAGTGTTTTTTCACTCGCATGTGTGTCCATACCTTAAAAGACATTCTTTTTTAAATAACCCTCTGGTTCTACTATTAGGCAGCTTTCACATCAGCGGTAAAGTGTCATTTGTGGCAGATCCGTCAGATGTCGCCGCACCTGCCGGATATGCCGCGTAACAGCCAACTTGCGGCACCGATCCAGCAAGCCCCATTCATTCTCTATGGGGCTTGCAGTCAGATGCAGCAAGTGTGGATTTGCCAGATGTGACACTTGTGGCACCACAAAAAAAGACGCTGCTAACAGTCTTAGCATTATATATTGTAAAGAAAACAGTTGTAATGCAGACAACAGATAAACCATGACAAACTGCTACAACTTATTAGCAGGAACACATTATGCATAAAACATCTAACAAGTGAAGAATAATCTTAAAATTCCTGTAAGGCGCACTGAAATATTAATTTTACTGGAAGACCCACAGACAATCATTGATGCTGTTTTTTCTGCATAATAACATGAGTTAAAAATATTTGAGTAACATAATTATAAATGTCATCTACAGGGAACGATACTTTACTATGCAGATTGCCATTCTGAACACAGTGGGTACATAGCTGTTACTCATGCTAAACTTGGCATAATCTTCTATGAATGCACATGTTAAAATCAGCAAGAATTTACACCTGAGGTTCCAACATCTGGAAGAGCTAAAACCTTATTACTCACATAAACTCAAATTTACATTGCATCAGTTCAAGGTAGAATAACATCTTGAGTCTGTGTCGTCTGTGTCAAAATTATTAAAACTATATTAAAAGTTTCCTTCTCCTATTTAAGAAATGTTAATGATACACTGTGTGCAGAATTATTAGGCAAGTTGTATTGTAGAGGATTATTTTTATTATTGATCAACAACTATGTTCTCAATCAACCCAAAAGACTCAAATATCAAAGCTTAATATTTTTGGAAGTTGGAGTGTTGTTTTTTTTAGATTTGGCTATATTAGGAGGATATCTGTGTATGCAGGTAATTATTACTGTGCAGAATTATTAGGCAACTTAATAAAAAACAAGTATATTCCCATCTCACTTGTTTATTTTCACCAGGTAAACCAATATAACTGCACAAAATTTAGAAATAAACATTTCTGACATGCAAAAACAAAACCCCAAAAAATTAGTGCCCAATATAGCCACCTTTCTTTATGATGACACTCAACAGCCTTCCATCCATAGATTCTGTCAGTTGCTTGATCTGTTTACGATCAACATTGCGTGCAGCAGCCACCACAGCCTCACAGACACTGTTCCGAGAGGTGTACTGTTTTCTCTCCCTGTAGATCTCACATTTTATGAGGGACCATAGGTTCTCTATGGGGTTCAGATCAGGTGAACAAGGGGGCCATGTCATTATTTTTTCATCTTTTAGACCTTTACTGGCCAGCCACGCTGTGGAGTAGTTGGATGCATGTGATGGAGCATTGTCCTGCATGAAAATCATGTTTTTCTTTAACGATACTGACTTCTTCCTGTACCACTGCTTGAAGAAGTTGTCTTCCAGAAACTGGCAGTAGGTCCGGGAGTTAAGCTTCACTACATCCTCAACCCAAAAAGGTCCCACAAGTTCATCTTTGATGATACCAGCCCATACCAGTACCCCATCTCCATCTTACTGGCGTCTGAGTCGGAGTGGAGCTCTCTGCCCTTTACTGATCCAGCCTCCGGCCCATTCATCTGGCCCATCAAGAGTCACTCTCATTTCATTAGTCCATAAAACCTTTGAAAAATCAGTCTTAAGATATTTCTTGGCCCAGTCTTGACGTTTTATCTTATGTTTCTTGTTCAAAGGTGGTCGTTTTTCAGCCTTCATTACCTTGGCCATGTCCCTGAGTATCGCACACCTTGTGCTTTTTGATACTCCAGTAACGTTGCAGCTCTGAAATATGGCAAAATTGGTGGCAAATGGCATCTGCGCAGCTTCCCGCTTGATTTTCCTCAATTCATGGGCAGTTATTTTGCACCTTTTTCGCCCAACACACTTCTTTCGACCCTGTTGGCTATTTGCCATGAAACGCTTGATTGTTTGGTGATCACGCTTCAAAAGTAGCAATTTCAATACTGTTGCATCCCTCTGCACGACATCTCACAATTTTGGACTTTTCAGAACCAGTTAAATCTCTCTTCTGACCCATTTTGCCTAAGGAAAGGCATTTGCCTAATAATTAAGCACACCTTATATAGGGTGTCGATGTCATTACACCACACCCCTCCTCATTACAGAGATGCACATCACCTGATTTACTTAATTGGTAGTTGGCTCTCAAGCCTATACAGCTTAGAATAGGACAACATGTATAAAAAGCATCATGTGATCAAAATACTCATTTGCCTAATAATTCTGCACACAGTGTATTTTTAAGGGATGTAGATTTTTTTTGTCAAAAAGATATTGGGATAATAATAATAAAATAAAATGTCCTGTAAAATGTCTTTGCTCATCTCCTCCGTTCTTTAACCTTATTTTATTTCATATTGTAAAAGTGTGAAAAAAATATAAAGAAATCATACCTGTCCCATTATGTTAGTAATTTCCCCCATTCTCCAAATAGCTGCAGCAGCAGCCTCTCCCCACTGCGCTGCCTGAAGTGCTATAAATTGCTAAGCCTAAAGGCCGTTTCACATCTATATTCCCGTGCGCTTGCCTGCCCTGCACTAGCGCAAGTGCAAGCGCAGGTGCAAGCACATGCAAGAGCATTGTCGCATAGATGCAGAGCCCTTGCGCTCGCGCCACCGTTACCTTCTATGGTGAGCGCATGGGAGCAGAACCCGGAAGTGCAGGTCTGCAGAGGGGCACAGTCAAAGTGCATGCATCACTCTGGATGCACCAGAAACGCGTAATGCGATGTTTCTGGTGCTTCTGGAGTGAAGCATGCGCTTTGACTGTGCCCCTCTGCAGACCTGCGCTTCCGGGTTCCACTCCCGTGCGCTCACCATAGAAGGTAAAGGCGGTGAAAATGCAAGGGCTCTACATCTAAGCACCAATGCGCTTGCCTGCGCTTGCCTGTGAGTGCACCTCCGCTTGCACTTGCGCTAGCGCAGGGCAGGCAAACGCAGGGGCGCATAGATGTGAACTAGGCCTAACTCAATTTGGTCAGTTTCATCTCTACAGCTATTTACTAAAAATGGAAAAGATCTGCAGGAAATCAAGTGCGGGTGGCTACGGCTCAACTGGCGGTACTGCAATAGGCCAGTACTGCCAGCGGACGCTATATGCACACCCATCATTTGGGCGTGCAAATATGGTGACCACAGCATGTGATAGAAGGTAGGGATGGGCGAGTCTACTCGCTAGGACTCGGGACTCGGCGATTCTGAAGGTACTCGCAGGACTCGTTACTCGGCGAATCTCCCAGCTTGGACTCGCACAGTGACGAGTCCAATGGAATTCAATGGCAATAAGCTTGACTCGTCACAGATACCCGCTGTCAGCAGCGAGTCTGAGCGAGTCTACGATTCCGAGTCCTACGAGTCTACGAATCCGAGTCCTGTATACTGTATTCGGGATTCGGACTGTGGAATACAGAATCTGTTATGTTCCGAGTCAGCACAGCGTGCGTGTTAGGTCAGAAAACTTGTGAAGAAAGCCAATCATAGTCAGTAATGGCATAGCAAAGTTGGTTGTGTCAGGACTATGATTGGCTGCTGTCCAGCATCATGCCTATGTCATCTATGACAGGCAAGGCAGTATATAAGGCTTGTCCCCGCCATTTTGGGCACATTCCTGAGACGATCTGACCTAGTATAGGGAGAGAGAGATATATGCTGGAGCAGATCAGGGATTGTCAGTGTAGGGAAGATTCCTTATATTAACCCAAAAAGCTCTTCTGAGAGCTAGGAGGAGGACGGAGTAGTGCTGTGTAGGCAGGCAGGCAGGGAGGGAAGGAAGGAGAAGCCTTAGAGTGCACACAGGACGGACCTCATAGCTTAGCTTACTCACTCAGCTTTGCTAACAGCTGCAGTCAGAGGCTTAGCTGAGGTGCTGTTTCATTTTTGTTTTTGCACCAGATCGATTTTTGTTCCTAATAAGCCATAGAGCGTTATTTTTTCTGTGGCAGACCAGTGCGTTGCTGCTAGCACGTACTCCACCTTAGGGAGTGTAGTGTGCGGCTTCACTGCCAAGTGTGAGTGCGCACACTTACCCCGCCAGCAAGTGACGCATTCAGCTAACCTAACCACATCTCGGTGGCTGTGCGCACTTCAAACCAATTTTTTTAGGGAGTGTAGTGTGCGGTTTCACTGCCAAGTGTGAGAGCGCACACTTACCCCGCCAGCAAGTGACGCATTCAGCTAACCTAACCACATCTCGGTGGCTGTGCGCACTTGAAACTAATTTTTTTAGGGAGTGTAGTGTGCGGTTTCACTGCCAAGTGTGAGAGCGCACACTTACCCCGCCAGCAAGTGACGCATTCAGCTAACCTAACCACATCTCGGTGGCTGTGCGCACTTGAAACTAATTTTTTTAGGGAGTGTAGTGTGCGGCTTCACTGCCAAGTGTGACAGCGCACACTTACCCCGCCAGCAAGTGACGCATTCAGCTAACCTAACCACATCTCGGTGGCTGTGCGCACTTCAAACCAATTTTTTTAGGGAGTGTAGTGTGCGGTTTCACTGCCAAGTGTGAGAGCGCACACTTACCCCGCCAGCAAGTGACGCATTCAGCTAACCTAACCACATCTCGGTGGCTGTGCGCACTTGAAACTAATTTTTTTAGGGAGTGTAGTGTGCGGTTTCACTGCCAAGTGTGAGAGCGCACACTTACCCCGCCAGCAAGTGACGCATTCAGCTAACCTAACCACATCTCGGTGGCTGTGCGCACTTGAAACTAATTTTTTTAGGGAGTGTAGTGTGCGGCTTCACTGCCAAGTGTGACAGCGCACACTTACCCCGCCAGCAAGTGACGCATTCAGCTAACCTAACCACATCTCGGTGGCTGTGCGCACTTCAAACCAATTTTTTTAGGGAGTGTAGTGTGCGGTTTCACTGCCAAGTGTGAGAGCGCACACTTACCCCGCCAGCAAGTGACGCATTCAGCTAACCTAACCACATCTCGGTGGCTGTGCGCACTTGAAACTAATTTTTTTAGGGAGTGTAGTGTGCGGTTTCACTGCCAAGTGTGAGAGCGCACACTTACCCCGCCAGCAAGTGACGCATTCAGCTAACCTAACCACATCTCGGTGGCTGTGCGCACTTCAAACCAATTTTTTTAGGGAGTGTAGTGTGCGGTTTCACTGCCAAGTGTGAGAGCGCACACTTACCCCGCCAGCAAGTGACGCATTCAGCTAACCTAACCACATCTCGGTGGCTGTGCGCACTTGAAACTAATTTTTTTAGGGAGTGTAGTGTGCGGTTTCACTGCCAAGTGTGAGAGCGCACACTTACCCCGCCAGCAAGTGACGCATTCAGCTAACCTAACCACATCTCGGTGGCTGTGCGCACTTGAAACTAATTTTTTTAGGGAGTGTAGTGTGCGGCTTCACTGCCAAGTGTGACAGCGCACACTTACCCCGCCAGCAAGTGACGCATTCAGCTAACCTAACCACATCTCGGTGGCTGTGCGCACTTCAAACCAATTTTTTTAGGGAGTGTAGTGTGCGGTTTCACTGCCAAGTGTGAGAGCGCACACTTACCCCGCCAGCAAGTGACGCATTCAGCTAACCTAACCACATCTCGGTGGCTGTGCGCACTTGAAACTAATTTTTTTAGGGAGTGTAGTGTGCGGTTTCACTGCCAAGTGTGAGAGCGCACACTTACCCCGCCAGCAAGTGACGCATTCAGCTAACCTAACCACATCTCGGTGGCTGTGCGCACTTGAAACTAATTTTTTTAGGGAGTGTAGTGTGCGGCTTCACTGCCAAGTGTGACAGCGCACACTTACCCCGCCAGCAAGTGACGCATTCAGCTAACCTAACCACATCTCGGTGGCTGTGCGCACTTCAAACCAATTTTTTTAGGGAGTGTAGTGTGCGGTTTCACTGCCAAGTGTGAGAGCGCACACTTACCCCGCCAGCAAGTGACGCATTCAGCTAACCTAACCACATCTCGGTGGCTGTGCGCACTTGAAACTAATTTTTTTTAGGGAGTGTAGTGTGCGGTTTCACTGCCAAGTGTGACAGCGCACACTTACCCCGCCAGCAAGTGACGCATTCAGCTAACCTAACCACATCTCGGTGGCTGTGCGCACTTCAAACTAATTTTTTTAGGGAGTGTAGTGTGCGGCTTCACTGCCAAGTGTGACAGCGCACACTTACCCCGCCAGCAAGTGACGCATTCAGCTAACCTAACCACATCTCGGTGGCTGTGCGCACTTGAAACTAATTTTTTTAGGGAGTGTAGTGTGCGGCTTCACTGCCAAGTGTGACAGCGCACACTTACCCGCCAGCAAGTGACGCATACAGCAACACCTAACTCCAACTTGGTGACTGTGCATTCATCTACAATGTCTCAAAAAAAAACAATTACCAAAAAGGATGTTGCAAAGGGACAGGGACGAGCTCGTGGCCGCAGCAGTCTTGCCCAAGAAGGCACTGGTACAAGTACACAGCCTAGGATTGATAGAACGTCCTTTTTTCTACCTAGAAATCCCAGTACTCAAAGAAAACGTGTGTTGAGGCCGGATGAGCATGACAAGATAACATCTTGGATGGCTCAGACGCCCTCGACCACTGGTTCTTGCAGTACGCAATCATCCGTGGCAAGACATTCTAGTGTCGCTACAGACAATGCAGCGCCATCCAATCCTCAAAGTCGTCATATTGCCTCAACCAATCGGCAGCCAGAGGAAAATTTGAATATGGACCTTGGTCACTCGGATGACTTATTCGGTTCTTATCAAGGGGTTTCTTTGTCACTGCCTGACGAGATACTTGAAGTAGACGAAATGTCTACTCATGGCCAAAGTTTGGAAGTAGCGCGTCCTGAGGAAAGACACTTTCACGAAATGCAAACAGTATCTCAGGAGGTGGATGATGATGAGGATGATGAGACACACATCTCATCTGGCCAGCCTGCTCAGTCAGTTTATCCAGAATCCTTTGAACTGGAAGGGGTGGATGATGACACCACAGATCCTACCTGGATTGCTGAATTGCATAGCCAAGAGAGCAGCCAGGAGGACGAAAGTAGCTATGTACCACTGGCAAAATCACAAAGGCGTACTGTCTCCAGAACACAAACTGTGAGAACAGTTGCCCAAATAGCGTCAACTGTGGCACAAACTGTGCCAACTGTTGCACAAACTGCAAACACAGTTGCCCAAAATGTGTCCACAGTTGGTGTTGAACAGAGTCATCCTCCTCTTCCTCCAATTAAAAATAAAGGACGAACAGCCAGTGTGTGGAAATTTTTTAAGGATAGCCCAACATTACCAAATATGGTTATCTGTAAGATGTGCCAGGCAAGGCTTAGCAGAGGCACGGTAAAAGGAAACCAGAGCACCAGCAGTATGCGCAAGCATATGTCTCTTAAGCACCCAATTCAGTGGGCACCCTATCAGGGTTCAAAATCAGTGCCTTCTGATCCAAACACTTCCAGGCCACCTCAGATACATCCTTCACCAGCAAGTGTTCAGGCTTCAGCTCCTGCTCAAGCGTACTCCTCCCAAGGTGCTTTACAAGACAGACATGACAGTAGTCAATCCTCTTGTCAGTCTGGTCCAAACGTGCAGTTGTCTGTGCCACAGCTGTATGAAAGACAGCGGAAGTTCCAACCGACACACCCATATTCCCAAAAAGTGACAGCGAAAATAGCCAAGTTGTTAGCTGTGGAAATGCTGCCGTTTAGGCTTGTGGGTACAGAGTCTTTTCGGGAGTTGATGGCTGAGGCAGCACCACGATACTCTGTACCCAGCCGGTACTTTTTCTCACGTAGTGCCGTTCCCGCCTTACACCAGCACGTGGTTAACAACTTAAAACGTGCTTTAACAAATGCTGTCACCGCCAAAGTCCACCTAACTACGGACACGTGGACAAGTAGTTGTGGACAGGGCAGATACATTTCACTAACGGCTCACTGGATCAACCTGGTGGAGAGTGTCCCAACTTCTAAAACTGTACCATCTGACATACTTCCAACTCCACGAATAGCGGGCCCAACATCATTCCGGGTGTCTGCCTCCTCATATATGTCCAGTGCCCAATCTGCTTCTGCCACTTCCTTGTCCACTGCTGAGCCTCAAGCACCATCACGTCCGAGTTGGGAGCTTTGCAGTACTGCTTCTGCAAGGCGACAACAGGCTCTTCTGAAGCTTATCTGCCTAGGTGACACACGTCACACTGCAACAGAGTTGTGGAAAGGTCTCAAGCAACAGACCGATGAGTGGCTGGCCCCACTGGAACTACAACCAGGTCTAGTTGTGAGCGATAATGGTGCAAACCTTGTGGCGGCAATAAAGCACGGTAAACTTGTACATGTGCCTTGCATGGCTCATGTCCTGAACCTGGTAGTTCAGAAATTCCTCAAAATATACCCAGAGTTATCTGAGCTACTGGATAAGGTGAGGCGAATTTGCGCCCACTTTAGACATTCGTCCACAGCAGCTGCAAGTCTTTCTGCCCTTCAAATCCAATTTAACTTGCCGAAACACAGGCTAATTTGCGACATGCCTACGCGATGGAACTCCACCTTCCATATGCTGGCAAGGTTTAATGAGCAGCAGAAGGCAATAGCGGAATTTCAGCTGCAACATGCCCGTCAACCTGGAAGTCATACCACACACATCGGTACTTTCGAGTGGGTCTGGATCGCTGACCTTTGCGAGTTGCTGGATAACTTCGAATACTGTACCAAACTCGTCAGTGGGGATCAGTCGATTATAAGTCTCACCATCCCCATGCTCTGCCTGCTCCAAGAATCCCTATTGAATCTCAAAACAGATGCTTTGAGAGCACAGCGGATGGCTATGGAGCCAGAATTGAACATCGCTGATCCTAGCCACCCTAGCCAATATCAGCAGGCTACATTGGTTCAGGAAGATGTTGATGAGGGTGATGATGAAGAAGATTTATTTTTCTCTGGTACTGATGTGAACCCTGATGGGACTCCCAACCCTACGTTTATGTCGGTACAGCATGGGTGGGCTGAAGAGGAGGAGGCGGACACCGATTTAGAGGCCACGACGCGTAGTGATCTTCATTCTGTTGTAACCGAGGAGATGAGTCTTTGCAGCTTAGCACACATGGCTGAAGTAATGTGTCAATGTGTCTCCAAAGATCCACGCGTCATACACATCTATGACAGCGACCTCTACTGGTTGTCAACGTTTTTGGACCCACGGTACAAAGACAAATTTCAGTCGCTGCTGTCGCACTCATCCAGGGGCTTAACGATGGATCATGTAAAGAGGGTTCTTCTTGATATTTTGCTGGCAATATCACCGTCTGAATCCGCTATACATCGAAGAACCAGCTCTTTCCAACAGCAGCCTTTGGTTGGGACACAAACTCCATCAATGACAAGAAGAGGTGGGGGTAAGATGTCCGCCAACTGGGCGATGTTCAACAGACCTTCCAATCAAGAACGTAATTTGACTACGGTGACCTTGAGTAGGAGACAACAATTGTCCAACATGGTGCAGCAGTATCTCAGTGACAGTACCAGCTTCCTAACCAACCCTTCTGTACCCTTTAATTACTGGGTTTCCAAGCTGCACACTTGGACTGAGCTGTCATTGTATGCCTTGGAGGTGCTGGCATGCCCAGCTGCTAGTGTGACATCAGAGCGTGTTTTCAGTGCCGCTGGGGGTATAGTCACTGATAGAAGGTCCCGCCTCACCACAGAAAATGCCGACAGGCTCACTCTAATTAAATTCAACAAGGATTGGATATCATCACAGTTCCTAAGCCCTCCTGACGACAGTACACAATCCTAGATTAACCTAATCATAATTTATATGATTGGGATATTGCGCTGTTAACAATATGCCCATTTTGGACAGGAATTAATGACAAGTCCCGTAGCTCTGTTGATTTCATTCGGCACCCAGTCCAAGCAATAATATGCTATGGGCCAAGCGCCCTGCTTTATGTAAAAAAATACGTTATTAAGCCCTTTGGGCTAATTTTTTGAGGCACCAAGCCTACGACTGCATAGTTGGCCTTGCTTCTTCTATGCTCCGAGTCCAAGCAATAATATGCAATGGGCCAAGCGCCCTGCTTTATTTAAAAATATACTTTATTAAGCCCTTTGGGCTAATTTTTTGAGGCACCAAGCCTACCACTGCATAGTTGGCCTTGCTTCTTCTATGCTCCTAGTCCAAGCAATAATATGCAATGGGCCAAGCGCCCTGCTTTATTTAAAAATATACTTTATTAAGCCCTTTGGGCTAATTTTTTGAGGCACCAAGCCTACGACTGCATAGTTGGCCTTGCTTCTTCTATGCTCCGAGTCCAAGCAATAATATGCAATGGGCCAAGCGCCCTGCTTTATTTAAAAATATACTTTATTAAGCCCTTTGGGCTAATTTTTTGAGGCACCAAGCCTACCACTGCATAGTTGGCCTTGCTTCTTCTATGCTCCTAGTCCAAGCAATAATATGCAATGGGCCAAGCGCCCTGCTTTATTTAAAAATATACTTTATTAAGCCCTTTGGGCTAATTTTTTGAGGCACCAAGCCTACCACTGCATAGTTGGCCTTGCTTCTTCTATGCTCCTAGTCCAAGCAATAATATGCAATGGGCCAAGCGCCCTGCTTTATTTAAAAATATACTTTATTAAGCCCTTTGGGCTAATTTTTTGAGGCACCAAGCCTACCACTGCATAGTTGGCCTTGCTTCTTCTATGCTCCTAGTCCAAGCAATAATATGCAATGGGCCAAGCGCCCTGCTTTATTTAAAAATATACTTTATTAAGCCCTTTGGGCTAATTTTTTGAGGCACCAAGCCTACCACTGCATAGTTGGCCTTGCTTCTTCTATGCTCCTAGTCCAAGCAATAATATGCAATGGGCCAAGCGCCCTGCTTTATTTAAAAATATACTTTATTAAGCCCTTTGGGCTAATTTTTTGAGGCACCAAGCCTACCACTGCATAGTTGGCCTTGCTTCTTCTATGCTCCTAGTCCAAGCAATAATATGCAATGGGCCAAGCGCCCTGCTTTATTTAAAAATATACTTTATTAAGCCCTTTGGGCTAATTTTTTGAGGCACCAAGCCTACCACTGCATAGTTGGCCTTGCTTCTTCTATGCTCCTAGTCCAAGCAATAATATGCAATGGGCCAAGCGCCCTGCTTTATTTAAAAATATACTTTATTAAGCCCTTTGGGCTAATTTTTTGAGGCACCAAGCCTACCACTGCATAGTTGGCCTTGCTTCTTCTATGCTCCTAGTCCAAGCAATAATATGCAATGGGCCAAGCGCCCTGCTTTATTTAAAAATATACTTTATTAAGCCCTTTGGGCTAATTTTTTGAGGCACCAAGCCTACCACTGCATAGTTGGCCTTGCTTCTTCTATGCTCCTAGTCCAAGCAATAATATGCAATGGGCCAAGCGCCCTGCTTTATTTAAAAATATACTTTATTAAGCCCTTTGGGCTAATTTTTTGAGCCACACAGGCTAACAAGCTTATCATGGTTTGGGAGACACCCTGGCTAACAAGCTTTGTATGGCCCTTAGACCTACATGTATACCAAAAATGGGAAACAGCCCCTTGGGCTAATTTTTCGAGCCACACAGGCTAACAAGCTTATCATGGTTTGGGAGACACCCTGGCTAACAAGCTTTGTATGGCCCTTAGACCTACATTTATACCAAAAATGGGAAACAGCCCCTTGGGCTAATTTTTTGAGCCACCCAGCCTAACAAGCTTATCATGGTTTGGGAGACACCCTGGCTAACAAGCTTTGTATGGCCCTTAGACCTACATTTATACCAAAAATGGGAAACAGCCCCTTGGGCTAATTTTTTGAGCCACACAGGCTAACAAGCTTATCATGGTTTGGGAGACACCCTGGCTAACAAGCTTTGTATGGCCCTTAGACCTACATGTATACCAAAAATGGGAAACAGGCCCTTGGGCTAATTTTTTCAGGCACCAATCCTATGCCTGCATCGTGGGCGTTGCTTGGACTATCATCCTGCTGGAGCCTGTTGAAGGGTCCCACTGTACGCTCCATACAAAACGCGTAGACGCGATGTGTAGCATGTAGACGTCCCAGCCTCTCACATGTGTGTTCATAGTCTTGTTGCCATAGCGAGGCATAAAGTAACCCCACAAACACAGGCACTGTTTGTCAGCAACAGTTGTATGTGGAGTCATGATTTGACACTTAGTAACCAAGGTGACTTCATGCGCCATGCGGGCCGTAAAGTACTTGCTAATGATGCTCTCTCCCCTGTCCACCACGCCAACTGTCTCGGGGTAATCCTTGACTCCTCCCTCTCCTTCAAGCCCCACCTGTAGTCCCTAACCAAGTCCCTGTGACTCCAACTCAAAAATATTTAACCAATTCGGTCGTTCCTCAATCCTGACACTGCTGAAACACTCATAAATGCCCTCATCATCTCCCGCCTTGACTACTGCAACCTCCTTCGCATAGGTCTCCCTGCCAACTCTCTTGCAACTCTCCAATCTATACTAAACTCTCCTGCCCGGCTAATCCATCTGTCCTCACGCTACTCCCCTGCCTACCCCCTCTGCCAAGCCGTTCACTGGCCCCTCCGGCCCACAGAGAGCTCACTTTAAAACACTGACCATGACATTCAAAGCCTTACACAACCTATCCCCACCATACATCTCCGACATGATCTCCCGATACCATCCCTCACGCAACCTGCGTTCATCCCAAGAAGTTGTCCTACAGTCCACCCTCATCTCCTCTTCCCACAACCGCATACAGGATTTCTCCCGGTCATCCGCCATGCTATGGAACTCCCTGCCCCACCTCATCAGTCAGTCGCCTACCCTCTGAACCTTAAAGATACTTATAAAGACTCACCTCTTCCGACAGGCCTACAACCTGCCATGAGACCCCGCTACACGCCCCACGACCGACACCTTCCCCACCCTATTGTATCCCCACCCACCCCTCGTAGAATGTGAGCCCACGCGTACAGGGTCCTCTACTATTGTACCTGTATGACCTTATTGTCTATGTTTATTGTACTTGTCCTTCTCTACCTTTTCCTCATGTACAGCGCCATGGAACCTATGGCCGCTATATAAATAAATAATTATAATAATTATGATGACTTGAAGCCCAACCAAAAAAAAAAATCTACATTCATTCCTTGAAAAAAAGACAGACACAAAGCTTGTTTTTAAAACTGTGTATAAAAAAAAAAAATGGCAGCACTGTTTGGACATTCCAACAAATACTACCTTTAATTAAGGTAACTACATCCAAAAAAATAAATGGAGTCCTACAGGTCCTGGTAGGTGGGCTGTCCTTCCTGCAAAAGGTCAAGGGCCCCACGGATGGCCTGGCCGAACCCTTCAGGGTGGATCATCTGAACAGGTCTAGGGAACGGTGGTAGGTCCCTGTTCGCTGGCCACTGGCAGTGAGGCAAAGCCCTGTGGGGTGGGACTTGGCTGTCCCGTGTTGTGGGCCTGCCCAGCCTGGTAGAGTTTTATTTTCCACCCATCCAAATATTGGAACACATCACCGGGGTCGTTTCCTGGCTGACAGGCTTCCAGCACTATCTGTAATGCTGACCTTGCCCGCAGTAGCCTGTCAAATGGAATATTATCCATGAATGGTATAATACTGCGGGCAAAGTCAGCATTACTTTGTTGCACACTTAATTGTGCAGACCCCGGGATGGGACCATAAGCTGGGCCTGCCGCTGGTGGTGCTGGCCCTGCCGCTGGTGGTGGCGGTGGTGGTGCTGGCCCTGCCGCTGGTGGTGGCGGTGGTGGTGCTGGCCCTGCCGCTGGTGGGGGCGGTGGTGGTGCGGACCCTGCCGCTGGTGGCGGTGGTGGTGGTGGTGGCGGGGGACGGCGGTGGTGGTGTTGATGGGCCTGCCGCTGGTGGCGGCGGTGGTGGTGCTGGCCCGGCCGCTGGTGGCGGCGGTGGTGGTGCTGGCCCTGGCGATGCTGGTGGTGGTGGTGGCGGCGGCGGCGACGGCGGTGGTGGTGGTGGCGCCGGCCGTGGTGGTGGTGGTGGGTGTTCTCCACGCCGCCTTCTGTTTGGCGGTGGAGGGTTCACAGCACGCCGCCCTCTGTAGTAAGCTTCTCTGTGGGTAAAGTAAAAAAAAATTTGGTGAATGCATTGCATTTGGAAACAAAAACATAGGTCAAACATTAAGTTGCACGCTTTTTAGACTCTGTGTATCTGTGTATTATTAATCAGATATTTGTTATTATTATGAAAGAATAACCAACTGTACATAACATAAAGGAATACGTGACTTTCTTTGCTAATTCCATACTAATACATAATTTTTCACCCCCTGATTAACACCCACCCCCCCCCCATCCCATCTAATCTAGACAATCGATAACACCAATGGTTCACATGAAAAAAAAAAGTCCCCCTGACTTCACTTTTTACTTGACATACTTAATTCACAAAACGTTTATCTTATATCATCTATATAAAGCAGGGAAGGGGTTGAAAGGTATACAATATATATATATATAATCTATTTATATAATCGGGAGTTTGAAATTCCGGCACTGTAGCCTAATCCCAAACTCCTTAGCGTCACTGCGAGCGGAGACGCGTATGCGCCTTCGCGAGCCGCAGACGCTTAACTCACACAGCCGCTATAGCGTTTTCTCGAGCGGCCTCGCGCCCTCCGCTCACAGCAAGACCTGCGCCCCTCACAGCGCCCAATCCGCCCCGGCATGCTGGCATTTGTACTTCCCCCGTCTGTGCACCCACAGGTCTTAGCAGATCACTGATGCTGACAGCGGGGGGGGACAACACAGACAATCAAATCAGGAGGAGGTCAGTGTCAGGAGGAGATGACAGACGCCCGCCGGGGCCTGTGACACTGCAGAGGTCACAGCGGGGCTGTGTGTGCGGACAACGGGGAGGCCGGGGGCTACGGACGTACCGGACACGTCCTCTGCTCCTGGAGATGTGCCGCGGTTCCGCGCTCGCAGCGTATCTGACGCTGGAGCTGCGCTCACCACGCCCACACCACGCCCTCTGCCAAACAACCCACACCTCTCACTAACCTCCTGCAGCTAACCACACCCCATGTTTACCTTTGCCATGATGTCATTTAGCTGCGGCCGCTATCTTTAATAAGGTCAGAAATTATGGCAGTAATCGGATCTCTGCTCCCTCTAGCACGCCCCAACACTGTAGCACCATCTATTAACCCTATTCTCATCACCTATATACTCTGCTACCCACAGAGCCGTCTTTATACTCTGCTACCTCAGACCCGCCTGTATACTCTGCTACCTCAGACCCGCCTGTATACTCTGCTACCCACAGACCCGCCTGTATACTCTGCTACCCACAGACCCGCCTGTATACTCTGCTACCTCAGACCCGCCTGTATACTCTGCTACCCACAGACCCGCCTGTATACTCTGCTACCCACAGACCCGCCTGTATACTCTGCTACCCACAGAGACGCCTGTATACTCTGCTACCTCAGACCCGCCTGTATACTCTGCTACCCACAGACCCGCCTGTATACTCTGCTACCTCAGACCCGCCTGTATACTCTGCTACCCACAGACCCGCCTGTATACTCTGCTACCCACAGAGACGCCTGTATACTCTGCTACCTCAGACCCGCCTGTATACTCTGCTACCCACAGACCCGCCTGTATACTCTGCTACCTCAGACCCGCCTGTATACTCTGCTACCTCAGACCCGCCTGTATACTCTGCTACCTCAGACCCGCCTGTATACTCTGCTACCCACAGACCCGCCTGTATACTCTGCTACCCACAGAGACGCCTGTATACTCTGCTACCTCAGACCCGCCTGTATACTCTGCTACCCACAGACCCGCCTGTATACTCTGCTACCTCAGACCCGCCTGTATACTCTGCTACCCACAGACCCGCCTGTATACTCTGCTACCCACAGAGACGCCTGTATACTCTGCTACCTCAGACCCGCCTGTATACTCTGCTACCCACAGACCCGCCTGTATACTCTGCTACCTCAGACCCGCCTGTATACTCTGCTACCTCAGACCCGCCTGTATACTCTGCTACCCACAGACCCGCCTGTATACTCTGCTACCCACAGAGACGCCTGTATACTCTGCTACCTCAGACCCGCCTGTATACTCTGCTACCCACAGACCCGCCTGTATACTCTGCTACCCACAGAGCCACGTGTATACTCTGCTACCCACAGACCCGAAATGGAACCTAATGTATATATTAATAAATAATACTAAATGTACACAACAGTGCTGCAGACACATACCTTGGCATACGGGCCACCGGGTGAAGGAAGGACAGCCGGTCATAAAAATGGTAGTGGTTGAGCAATGGAGCGGCTCCCGGTTGTCTCTCTGAGTACTGCCGGTACTGCTTCTTATGCTGGTCCCGGCAGCTCCTCCACCGTTTTTTAAGATGGTCAACTGTGAAATGATTTGAAACCGGCTTTAGAGATGTGTAATATTTGAAACAACAAAAGTATGTGTACAAATCAACAATAACATTTTATTCATTTTGTGTGTGTAATGTGTATACAAGGCACAGTGACACGACAGTGTGGAACATCATCAACAGCATTACGGACATTGAGCTCACGTGGCCACAATCACAAATGAGGCAGGACACATGTCAACGCATAGAGAATGTAATAGTGCGGGCACCAGACTCTGGTCATTAGTGGTATTTATATACACCCAACCCCTTGGCCGAAAGAGCCAGGAGGATCAGACATTAAACTCATTGTACTGTTGTGACCCCATCCAAATATAGGCAACTATGCGGTGGAGCATGATAACACATTCAGGGTCCTGTATACCCTGCTATGGGGGCCCTGTATTCCCACTGCTGGGGGCCCTGTAAACCCACTGGGCCACTGTCTACCCACTGCTGGGGGCCCTGTATACCCACTGCTGGGGGGGCCTGTACACACACTGAGGGCCCTGTATACAGGGACTGACTGGCACCCTACAGTTTGGGTCGCAACCCTCCCTCACTGGCCCGACACAGGTGAGGACGGGGTGTGGGGGGGGGGGTGATGACTGGCGGCCGCCTCACAGTCACCGCAGCTCCCGCATTATCCTATGGCTCGCTCCCAGCCGCAGCCTCGCGCTCCTCACAGCCGCTCGCTAACAGTCGCAGCCGCACGCCACTCACAGACGCTCACTCCCGGACGCAGCCGCGTGCTGATGACGTCATCGCGCGGCCAGGAGCTTCCGTTTCCGCCTGCTGCTTCAGGGACATGCGGATTATTCATGCTCCTGCAGCCGCATGACCCGTGGCACCTGGGCCAGTCCGCCCCTGCCTGTATACCACAATATGGGGGCATGTATACCCAGCTGGGGGCCTGTATACTCTGCAGGGGGAGGTGTTATACTCTGCTGGGGGGCTGTCTACCAGTGATAGCCGCTGTATACCAGGATGGCGGTGAATATGTTTTCATAGTTTTTCGGGGCAAAAATAGGGGGGTCGGCTTATACACGGGTCGGCTTATACACGAGTATATATACAGTAAATGCAATATATAACGTGTAAACTCATTTAACTTACTTAGATTGCTCTGTTCCTCATGGTCACTCCGATGGAACGCAGGGAACATCTCTTGGGCGATCTCTCTCCAGGCTGTATTAATTTGGGTCGTATCCCCATAGTCAGGATCTGTAGGGAGCCATAGAAATGGACGAGCCTCCACAAGTGCAATAAGACGCAGTGTGTTCACCGTGCCACGTCCTGCTGCCATGATTGCACTGATGAATGGATCGCTCTGTGTGTGCGCCTGTCAGCGCGACTCGCTTCCTGTTTCCTTAAAGCATGGTGTGTGCTGGAGAATCCCTTCCCTCGCATCATCGGCTACAAGCCTCAAAATAAGCGAAAAACCAGCGAGTTTGGATTCGCACACTTTCAGAGACACATCAGCGAGTTGTAAATGTCATTATTCGCTATTACTCGGGTCCCTATTCATTAACATTGGACTCGCTGGACTCGCAACGAGTCCCGAGTCCTTGACTCGGACTCGTTGGGGTCTTGCGATTCCGAGTCTTTTCGGACTCGCCCATCTCTAATAGAAGGACATTAGGAGGGAAGAGGATGACAGATGCCACAGGACAATAATGTAAGTAGATTTCTAGGTTCTCTGCTTCTTTATGGAAGAGTTGTCACTTGCTTTAAATAATAATTTTCATTTATTTGTTACTTTGTGTAAATGCTGCTGTTGTCCTTTGTTTTGTTCCTATACCTCTCTATTCCTGAGTTATGGCCCCCTATGCCCAAGTTTTGTCTTATGCACCAAGTATACATCATCTTCAACACTTCTTATTGGAAATCTTCTTGAGAACCACACCCACTTGGCTAAAAAGCTAAATTTATATACAGGGAAAAGGAGGGCACATATCTCTGGAATGGAAAGGTGCAAGAAAAAATAAACAATGCAAAATAAGATACTTTATCCATCGTAGACTTTTTTAAACTCTTATTGGCATGTGCACATTGGCATCTTAAAGACGTCAGTGAAACCGCTGTTTTTCCAGATGTAAATGCTTCATTGAAGCTATGTTCACACTGCGCTATTGATTAATTTTTTTGGATCCGTTTTTGCAGTGAAAACGCAGTGAACACATCACCTAAATGGAATCCCAGCAAAGTCAATGGGTTTTCTAGTTTTGCTGTTTAATCTGTGCTTTCATGATCTGGCGCGATTTTACCTTTAAAAATTGATTCGCAAAAAGATTGCGCAGTCAATAATGGCTGTAATTTTCTGATTCCGCTTTTACAATTGAAACAATTGTCTATGGGTTAAAAAAACACACCAGTAAAGCTCAGCCAAAACAGATCAGAAACAGATGATCCGTTCCTGATGTGCTTTTTTGAAAAGCTGATCCAGTTTTCCAGCTGAAAAAGTGAGAGAAAAACGCACCAGAAAAAGCTATCAAAAGTGCAAAGTGTGAACATAGCCTAAGGTGACAGCGGTAATATTCCTGAAATGTTGTTTGCTCTTTGGTTGCTTATGCGGTGGCTTTGTTGTTGCCATCTTTAATTATATGCTTTAAATACATAGAGTGGGTGACTTCAAAACACAGCTGCCCAAAGACTGAACATGATACTTTTAAAAAAAAAAATCTTTATGGTTTTAAAACCCCAAAGCTGATAAAAGAAGTGATAAAAAATGTAACGTGCACAGAAATATCATTTTGATATTATTCTGCATTTATTGCATTTTTGAATCGTATTCCGAATGGAATTTGCCTAAAAAAGATGCCTAATGCACATAGTATTGGAACTCCATTTGGATCCCCGGGTCAAGAATCCTTTCTCTTCAGAAAAAAAATATTTGATCACTCAGCCATTTCTATATCTAAAAACTAATCAAACTTTATGAGGATAAATTCTAAGGCTGGGGTCACACTTTGCAAGGTAATTGCGGTGACCTCATCCAGATCCGGATGCGGTAACTGCAATTGCCTTCACACACATTTTTTTTACAAAAATGTGTGCTGTCAACCGCGATGTGGTAACCGGATTGCTCGGGATGTGTAATCCTGAGCAATGCGGTTACCGTCTACTTTGTTCATCCCTTCTGCTGCAGGGATGAACAAAGTGTTAAATGTTATTAAAACATGAAATATTAATAGTAGCCTTGGGCAACATGTCTGTAGTGGGTGCCCATCCCCCTAGAGACATGCTGTCCACTCCTGTGGGCATGTGAGGGGTTAATGAGCCAATTATACTAGTGCCGGCTTTTGTGAGCTTCTACAAATTTCTGAATGAAGCCTCGGCTCCTGACAGTACAGGAGATACTGTACGTAATGTACGTACTGTATCAGCCGCTGTCCAGGGTCCTATAACCATTAACATTAGGTCTATGGCGGTGCACTGCCCATAGATCTAATGTAACTGCTTATAGGACCAAGGACAGTGGCTGATACTATACGTACATCACGTACAGTATCTCCTGTACTATCAGGAGCCGCGGCTTCATTCAGAAATTTGTACAAAGCCGACAAAAGCCGGCACTAGTATAACTGCTTCATTAACCCCTCACATGCCCACAAGAGTGGACAGCATGTTTCTCGGGGGTGGGCAACCCCTACAGACATGTTGCCCACAGCTACTATTAATATTTCATGTTTTAATAACATTTAACACTTTGATCATCCCTATATATCTCAGAAATGAGTTCTTTATTCTAATTCAGATATGTGTCTTATACCCAGTAGTTTTTGAGAAAACCTGGAGATCCCACAAGTAATTTTGCTCAAAAAAATGTTACCTGCTGGTTAGGTTAGGGCTAAAGGTGTAATTTACACCACCCTCTGCCGCAGATGATTTTCGCCTTTCCTTCTCTTTCAACTGCGCTGTTATGTGGCATTACCTTAACCATTGTGTTGAGGTTTTCTCAAAAACTACTGGGTATAAGACACATATCTGAATTAGAATAAAGAACTCATTTCTGAGGTATATATAGTCTGTAGAGTTCCTAATATGTTAAAAAGATGGGTTTTCTGTGTTTCCCCTGTTTTGTTCTAATTCACTTTGTTCATCCCTGCGGCAGCAGGGATGAACAAAGTAGACGGTAACCGCATTGCTCAGAATTACACATCCTGAGCAATCCGGTTACCACATTGCGGTTGACAGAACCACTCCAAAAACCGCAGCCTGCATGATTTTTACCGCAGGCTGCAGATCCGGAGCCGGTAACCGTATTGCTTGTAGAGCAATCCGGTTACCATAATGGGCTCCTATGGGGAGTGGTTCCTGATCCGGTTTTGAGTTTTTTGACAGCTCAAAACCGGATCAGGATTTCAAAATTTCGCCGCAAATATGACCCCAGCCTAAGAAAGATCAATTTTTGAGGAAAGAACCCAAGTGAAGGGAACTATAGCTGATGAGGGGCTAAGGCCCGGTGGCCGGGAAGTCTGGCTTGAGTATGAGCCCCATTGGTCTGCCCCATTGCACGCCCAGGCCGGCTCCTCAATTGAAAATTTCAGTTTATTGTTACCCTCGATGAGGTACAAAGCAAACAAGGAGTCAATCATATCAAAACAAAAGTTCTTTATTCAAACAGTCTCATGTGACAAGGCAACAATATTCATGTTACAATCTTGGGATTATTTACAGTTTTTCTCCATAGACTGCTCCCCACATTTCAGTACCACCAGGTTTGCGCCCGCTACATCTGCCATTCGGACCTATGGCTATGTGCTCCTTGAGTCCTCATTTGCTACAACTCCATATTCCCGTAGGGACCTGCTTGCATAAACAAAAGGGCTGCTTTTAAGGACACTGTTCCTCCACTGCCCAGACCATATTGACCTGTTCCTCCAGGTCCACACCAACGATACATACTTCAACCACAAGGATCAGTGGCAAAGGCTGAATTTGTACATTGTCCATAGCTCCCGTCAGTGGCGTAACATCAGGACCTGGGGCCCCGATGCGAAAGCTCCAACAGGGCCCCCAATTATTGCAAATCTTTAATAGTATCAGTCTTTTTCTATGGGCCAATGGGACTTCTGGGGCCCCCCTAGGCTGCAGGGCCCCGATGCGATCGCAACCCCTGCACCTGTGGTAGTTACGCCCCTGGCTCCCGTGTATAGTTTCTTCTACTGGGGTCTCTCCTGTCAAAACACCATGTCAACTCCATAGATTAAGCCTCACCCACCAAGGGCACCAGTAACTCTCATTTTTAACCCCTGACTAATGGGGAACAGTCTTCAGCCTGGCACCTAGAGGACTGCAAACACATAGTTACACAGATATAAAATGCACAACTACTCCATTGTTACAACCGTATGAGTACAGAGTACTTTTCACAGTAAGGAAACAGCGACGAACTCCCCCAACCCCTTACATAGCTATGACTCTGAATCCAAGTCGAGATGTCACTTGTAGATATTGTGCAATGTGAAGTTATCCAAATGCATTTACTCAACACAGTAATTGTATGCAAGAAAAATTCAACTTCAGCCTGGTTTACCAGAACCCCTGTGGATCACAGAGTCTATCCTTTTCATATCCAACAAGATAACTATGCCCTGGGAAAAAACGATAAGGAAACATCTAGACTGGATTTAGGTCTTTTCTACTTAATTTAAAGAGAGAATTTTCATGTACATTTGATATTGTAAATCACATTTTGTGATTACAACATGTTGGAGTCCGATGGCTATTCCAAAGCAGTTTATTTACAGCCTCTGATGGATGATCTGGTGAATCTGCACCCTGTTAGGTAATTTAGTGTAAAGGATAGCAGCTGTGATTTGCTGGAGAAAAGGCAAATCTGTCTGAGGTTGAATTTTTCTTGTAGCAAGTGGGGAAGCTGCCACACTTATCCGACCTCTGGGGATGTTTCTGTAAGATCATACCTTATGACTGATATTCATGGTATTTACTTATACTTTTCACTTTAGTACAAAATTAAGCTTTATTTACACTGGCCAATCACGGCCTGCAAACAACTGCCCATCAATGGTCAATTAATTTATATAGGATGACTGCAAATCTCTGCAAATAGAATGAACATTAAAGGGATTATCCGGGATTTATCCCCAAAAATGTGTCTAAACACTAACAGCAGGTAGATGCCATCTACCTGCCTGATGTACCCAGCAACGTTGACTGCCGACACGGAGCAGGCACAGACTTCACCTGTCGGTGATTTTTCAGCTTCTGCTGATGTCGCATCTACAGAGGGGCGGCTTCTCCTTTCTGTAGATGGGCATCAAAGTCGACGTCATGCTGATTGACAGCCGGTTCCCCCAATCAAGTAGCGGGGAGCCAGCTGTCAATCAGCATGACGTCGGCTTTGATGCCCATCTACAGAAAAGAGAAGCCGTCCCTCTGTAGATGCGACAGAGCAGAAATGAAGCCACTATCTCACCATGCTGTCCTCGGCAGGAGTGGTCTGTGCCCTTTCTGTGGCGGGTGTGAACAGCATTGAATGGGGGCGGGCACAACAGGCAGGTAGGTGGCAGCTTCTTGCCTGTTAGTGCTTAGGCACATTTTTTTTTTAATAAAAATCCAAGATAGCCTCTTCATTATGATTTCAGTTTGCACATGAACTGTCATTGTTCTCGACAGCCCTTCCTGTTGACAAAGAACAATGTGCTGCCGAGTAGGCTAGTTTTTAATGAAGTTTAAAAATAATTTCATCCAATTATGAGATGTTTGATTGTTGTGTGGGTTATTTGCAGCCAGTCTACACTGGCTGATTATCAGGTGACAACCATTCCTAGGAAAGCTCATGTCCAATCAGCCAGTTTTAAGGCATTCTTACTTGCTTGTTTACAACTTTTTATACAGGGCATCTCCAATTCCTGAGATCAGTGGGTTTCTTTGAGATCAAGTTGATACGATCTAAAAGTCTATGGTGGGAACCACCATTAAAATGATTAATGAAAACTGTCATGTCCCCAAACACTGTTAACCTGTAAATATAGGTTTAATCAGAGTTCTAATGTTGTCCTGCTGCCTTATTGAAAATGAGAGAAAATAAATTTATTTTGGAAGCTACAGGATTTCAGTCATAGAGGTGTGCCAAGGTGGATTCAGTCATTGGTCACTACACAGTGAGCTGCAGCTCTAAGCACAGATCGGTAATTTGAATGATATCCTGCACTGCACACAATTTGCTGAGCAAATTTTCAGTGAAAGTGTGGGATTTGCTTAATAAAGCCACTCCAGGCATTCCCCAATGATTAAAAACATTGGCTACTGGCAGACATATGGCCCCTTTACACGCAGCTACAGGTGACAGGTTTTCCACAGGTAACTTACTGGCTGCAGTGAAATCATGGAGACATAGTTCCATTTGTACACAGCAAACAAGATTATAGAAACCATGTAGCTGCGTGTAAAGGGGCCAATACAGTTATTTTTCTCCCAGTAACCATCCTTTAACAAGAAGCTGTCATGTCATTTTTTGATTGTAAACCGCTCCCAATGTTATTTAGATCAGAGGTTCCCAACTCCAGTCCTCAAGGCACACCAACAGTGCAGGTTTTCAGGATTTCCTTAGAAATTGGAATCATCCCCAGTGCAGGTGATTCAATTATCACCTGTGCAATACTAAGGAAATCCTGAAAACCGCACTGTTGGTGTGCTTGAGGACTGGAGTTGGGAACCTCTGATTTAGATCATGCACTGAGCATCACTAACCTGGTTTACAAAAAAATCCATGTATCTATGATAAAAAAACATTTTAAAGAAGCTTATCTGTTTGCATTAGATATCTGCACGTCCAGTCATCAGGGTGGATACTTCAGCTGCAATCAGTCACATCAATCCACATTCAGTCATGCATGTCACATTTCCCCAAATTGTAATATATTAACATCACTAAAGGACCTGCCGAAATTCACTATGCTGTAGAACACCCGAGTGATGTCACAGCCATGTTACCATAATGGGTTGTTTTCAGGTTACTCCACCAGCAAATCACAGATGCCCACTCTCTGTGACAGTGTCTGTGATTTCTAGAAATGTGAGATAATGAGCAATAGGGTTTTATATTTATATGAGAAGAATGGTGCAGAGAATGTCAGAATCTGCTCACCTGATCCGGTTGTGTGTTCCCACAACCAAGTATGAGCATGAGAGGTCAGCTGCTGCAGGATCCACACATCCACGGGTCACCGCAAGAAATGCTCTATAGGATGATGTGCCGCATGATTTGAGCTGCTGCCAGAAAGGAGCACCAGAAGACCGGAGTATCTGGAGAAAGTGTAGCTTTAATCCTTCAATCCTACGTGTTTTGGAGCTAAACCCAGCTCCTTCTTAGGGACAATCTTGTCACGGGCTCAGGGTCACGGGCTCAGGCATCGCCACCAGTGATTACCCCGGACCTCGCGCCTGAAACCCGAGTACCCGGCCCTGGGCGCGACATCTCCTTTCTGGCGCTCACGAACAGTATCCCGTGCCCAGTATTACCGGGTACTGTGTACCTTGGAACTTTTAACTGTGTGCAAAATAATTTTTCCCGCCATTGCTTGGCGCCAAAAATGGGTTCCCGCCATTCCAGCCGGGAGACCCAAGATGGCGCCATAGCTATATGAGGCTGGCCATGTGCAGACCCGGGGGTGTGCCTCAGCCCCTTAAAGAAGGAGGGCCAGGATGAAGGCGCAAAAATGTTGGGCCGCCCCGATTGCCATAATCATTCAGAGGGCAGCCCAATAGAAGTGGTCTCGGGGTCGCCGCCGATAAGAAGACAAACCGGAAGAGAAGGACAGAGTGGAGAAGGAGCCTTTGTACCTGACAGCATGGCGGCACACTGTTGGCATGACATAGTGCACGAGGTCGAGGAGCAGACCAGAATCGCATGTGGGGACCCGGCAGCGGCCTCCCTCTTGACACTGGAGGGTGATGCTGACTTTTGGAGAGTCAATTTTGGCCAGGTCCGCCAAGATATGGAGGAAGCTTTGGAGTGGGTGTGCCGACGGTGGAGCGCCGAACGGGCATGTCAGCTGATAAGCATGCGGGAAGACCGGGAAGTAAGAGAGGCAGCTGTCGCAGCACAAGCGATGTGGAATACCATGCTAACTGACCACCTGTACACCGCACCCGGCCAAACCCAGAATGCAGGCACCCAAACTGAAGCCCTGGCTGAATCACCATCCCAATCCTGCAACTGTTCCCAGATAGAGCCAGCGCAGCTGTCCCCAGCAGAGCCTGACGTTGTGGTAGAAGCTGAGGAAGATGGAGACGAGACTGACTTTGAGGACCCAGAGGACGGCAAGAGAGCCTCAGGAGGGAGAACCCCGGAGGCCGCATGGTGGACTGTGTGGCAGCAACACCGGCGGGTGTCTACATCTCTGTAGGCGCGCAGAAACCAGAGCATTTCACGAGTCCCACACGGCAACTCACCCCCAACTGAGTACCAGTCCCCCCTGAACCATCGTGACCAACAAGCACGGCAACGACGAAGAGAAGAATGGTGGCAAAAGAGAACAAGCTACCCTGTGGCTCCGCAATTAAGCATGTGCACACCCCTTTTGGAGTTACGCAGACAAGGGACAGTTGTAACCTCGAACCAGTACAAAGGATGGGGATTATCTGAGAGCCCTGGATCAAAAGAAGATGTCTTTTTCGCCAGGAGAGATGTAGAGTCTTATCTGCGGCGCGGTCACCCAGACCGTGATCGCTACCGAGGTGAGCAAGTGATATTTGAAAAGCATGCTGCACCAATGAGCTAGTTTGCCAATAATGTGTCCTGTTTTGACTAGACTTTCGTATAAATACTCAATATGTACATAGCCCCTTTTATTGCTGCAAGATGAACATTGCCCCTTTTTGTTTTGAATAATGGGTAACCATAGACTCTTTTGTGCCGTTATAATAATGCTTAGTGGTCCAGCGGTGATAACTCACACTGGACTGTGCTGGACAATATGTTACCACCGGACCCGCACAGTTGGTACTGATCCCCATTGGGCCGATGTGGGCTCTAAAGTTGATTATAAGCAGAATGTTAACCGGAGAGTAAGATCTTGACCAATGGGTGACCCGAGGGCCGTGGGGTCTAACGTAATAACTGCTGAGTATTAGTAATGTTTAAAGATAATATGCCTCCTGGTAGCAGGAAGAAAACTAAGTATGCTTGATTGTATATAGTTTACCTGTTGCTGTTGATGATGAAAGAAAAAAAACTTTTCTCTCCCCGGTTTTTAGGTGCCTATACTCGCGGACGAGTATGTTTCATCAGGGGAGTATGTGGTGCCCCAGATGGTCTGGCATCACACCGGGGTATTACACCGATAAAAGCGGTGTAATTTTCCCCAACTTTAGCCGCAATACCAACACCCTCCAGTGGACTGTGGCGGCGCTCGTGACCTCTCACCAGGTACTACAGGTGGCGTCACAAAATAACTTTTTCTTCATCACCTTCAATTTACCCCCCATTTTGAGACCGCCCCAGGGTCACGGGCTCAGGCATCTCCACCAGTGATTCCCCCGAACCTCGTGCCTGAAACCCGAGTACCCGGCCTTGGGCACGACAAGATTGTCTATGATTGGCTGTTTTGCCCTTCAGCAGTGACTTCCAGGACTTTAATTAGCACCTCTGACAGTACAATCGGGAGGATGCCGGGATGCTGGTCAGAATAATGATGCTGTTTAATTGCTATTATCTATTTACAGCTTCCCGACACCAACCAAACCTTAGCTGTAACACAGACTTCTCAGGAAGGCCGTGTTCGATGTCTGTGTCCGAACACTAGGTGATTGGAACGAACCTTTAAAGTCGGATTCACCCATCCCTATTTGTAATCAGTTAAAAAAGACGGAACATGTGCTCATCATACACTTAACATTTGGACATTTTAAAACAGCTTTTCAGGAAGGTTTCCAGCCAAATCCCCTTATAACAAAGACTTGTACTCAAACCCTCAGTTCTCAGTTTTGTAGATATAATTTACATTTTTTTCAAATTACTCCTGAGATATTCTCATTATATATCACAGACTATCTGTGTTGTAGTAATATATGCCATCTGTTTGGCAAAACTTGCTTTCTTCGCATCCATCCAATGTTTCTGGCAGGGCTAAGACAAGATTGTCGACTTTATTTTATCCATTTTGTGACAGAAGCTTAATTTACTAAAGATGGATATTGCACTGAATGAATGTTAAACACTAATCACCCGGACGGGACAGAAAAAGAAAGTTAAACATAATTGGAGAAATTAATTCAGGACTTTCTCCAAAAAATCTGGAATAAAATTATTGAAATAATGTAATATTCTATTACGATAAAACAAATATCTGACAAGTCATGATTTTTTTAAAGTATATGTAAGCATTTTGTGCCTGTACCCAGGTGTGTTAAAACCAGGTCAGGTACCATATATAATTGAAAGAAGAGAAGCTGTGTTTTTGGTGCTTTTTTCCGTGCATTGTAGCAAAAAATCACAGTTTTTTCGCTGCCAAGATTCAGTGGCGTAACTTGAATCTCATGGGCCCCGATGTGAAAATTCCAACAGGGCCCCCAAATATTGCAAATCTTTAAGAGCATTAGTCTTTTTGTAAAGGTCAAAGAGACATTTGAGGCCTCTTAGCCTCCAGGGCCCAGATGCGACGACAATCTCTGCATCGACTGTAGTTAAAATTACACAAAACCAAAGCATAAGTTGATATACCTGCAATGTGTAAGATCATTTTCTTGCTGTGGTCATTTCACAGACAAAACCCAAGAAAAAAACAAATTGAGAATATACCCAACAGTAAGTAAATAGGCAACAGTAATTGTACATGTAAATAACTAAGGTTGCGTGATTAACAATATTTCTGATAAAACAAAAACCATAAAGCCATTCCAATGAGACAAGGTGTACCCAATCTGGAAGGTTCTATCCTGCTTAAGCATTAAAACCTTACCATCGAAATTATCATTGAATCCCATTGACTTCCTATTGGGAGCACAACAGTTGGTAAAACCTTCATCTGAAAGTTTCTTGCTACGTGTTTTTTGTTTTGTTAGAAATGCCATGAATTTTTGCATTTTAAGAGTTTTTTGTTTCCTTCTTTTTTTTCAAGGAGAAGCTTATGGGAAACATGTAAAAAAACTTAACTAGGATATGATACACTTGAAAACATAAATCAAGGATCCAGCAGACTCACCTAAAGTCTGAATAAAAGTCTCAAAAGAATTAATGGTAAAGAATTTATTTGACATTTACATTGTGAATATTGACAATAATTTGTGGACTCGTCTTGGGTTTTCTGACCCAATCATAAGGTATATATAAGACTGTTAAGTTCAGGCCAGGACAGTCAAGGTCACATTGTGGTCCGCACTGTGAATGTCAGTGAAACTGGCCTTACAACTAACATCTGAATGCAAAAAATAACAAAAGACTGTATTTGTATATTTGTGAAAACACCCTGAGGGTAAGTGTCCATGATCAGGATTCACTGCATTCTGGATGCAGCATCATTCCACTTGCAGAGATTCGAGTGTTCTCAGCGGAAGACCACATGATCAGGTTTCTGGGCACAGCATATTTTTGTTGTGTTCTTCTGCTAAGAACACTTGGGTCTCCACAAGAATAAAGTGACATGTCGTGGCTTGTGAAGCTGCGCCACATGTCAACTTATGCAGCATAAAACAAAGCACAGCAAGCACGAGATTTCTATAAATCCATCCACTGTGCTGGTACAGTACAGCACAGCATTTTAGAAGCAGCAAAAAAGTGGCACCCCTGTGGATCCAGTCACCACAGAGATACTGCATTCCTGTTAGGGTGTAGTATCCCTCTCACTGGTAAGGGTGGTACAGACCGGTAACGGGACACCCAGATGACACTAGGAACAATTGTAGTGGGGTTGGGTGGTGAAGGAAGTAGTTAGTAGAAGTTAGTAAAAGTAGTTAGGGGGAGCACCTGGGGGGGAGTGAGGCCAGGAAGAACACACGTAGATGACGTGGGACACGTGACAAGAGGTATAAAAAGAGCGAGAAACAACTAGAACATAGGAGACAACAGTTGAACAGCTGAGGAGACGACAGTGAAACAGCTGAGAGAAGAGACAGTTGAACAGTTGAGGAAAGGCCATTGCACACCAAGGTCGAGTTGGAGGGAAGATACACCTGAGAAGTGTCTAGAGGACTGGAGCAAGTAGCAACTCGTCCTACTGCCGAACCTTAGAGCAGAACATTATCAAGCGCAGGCAAGTGGAGGGACTGGGCCACAAGGAGCACCGGGAACCTAAAAGACTAGTGGAGAAGACCAGGCTCAGCTAGCAACCCGGAGACTGTGTGACACTTTCACGGTGACACATTCGGCAACCGCGCACATGCTGAAAAGTTGGCAACCAAAGGACAAAGGGGAGAAACTGCAGGGGAACCCCTAAGCCCACAGTCACTGGCTCAGAGCTCTGTGTGGTGAGGTTCAAGGCAGGACGGGAGAGGCAAGCGCTGTGTGAGATGACCTGGAAAAGACAGAGAAGGGGTGCCAGTTATGTACCATCCTACTACCACTGAGTAGCTGGATTTGAGTCGGTCGACAGGGTAGGGGGTACTCGGATACCGGGACAGATGGTTACTTCGGTGGCGCAATCACGGCTGATTGATTCCCGGTTCCGTGCCCTGGACACTCAATGGCGGGGGTGATGATTATGGGGGGAATGGTAACGTAACGCCACCTGTGGCACCTGGTAATAGGGTTACCAGCGCTGTGGCCGGCCACTGAGGTGATGTAAATGCAGCTTTGATAGTACAGCTCCCCACAGGTGGAGCTTTACCTCAGGGCAGTGGGGTGGATGAGGGGAGTAGTAGTCCTCACCTCCGGTGACGATGCTGTAGCCCTCCGGGTGCCGAATGAAAGGAGAACAGACGTCACTTCAACTCAAACAGTTCTTTACTTGCACCAGATGAAACAGGTACACAGTACATTCTGGGTTAACGGGTATTGTAACTGCACATCGTGAAGGTTTCTCCAGAGTCTGACAGTGATGCCCTCAATATGGTGCTCGTGGTCTTGTTACTCTCTTGCTCTGTCTCTATTTGCCCCTCTTGAGCCAAGTCTCTAGTCCTCGGGGTCTGTTACCTAAAGTCTCTGACTTGTCGGTGTCGTGAACCCAGCTGCGGGACTGATGTTGGGCTGCTTTAGAGGTGCTTCGGCTCCCTGTGTGTGTCGGGCCCTCAGCTCGCCGGTCTGTAGTTAGGGTTGAACCTTGCGTCTATCTACCTCGGCTCCGGTATGCCGCTGTCAATCTGGGTCTCCAGCTGGTCCCAACCAGTCCTGGGTAAACCCCCTTACCGAGTCTGGATCACCCCTCTCATAAGAGGCACCCTTCTGTTGCAGCCGCAGGGTCCCCTGCGTCTTCCTTCCTTGTTGTCCTCACACCAACTGTCTGACTCTGCTGTCACACCCCATCTCCCGCTCTCTAGGCTCTACCCCCTGGAACCTACTGAATATCAGTCCCCTGTATTAAAGTGGCCTGTGTATTTGTGTTGGGGTGCAGACTCTAAAGATTTCCCCACGGCCAAGGTTACGGAGGCACCACACCTTTAATTGGGGCAGTACCTCCCTGTGGCGCCTTGCCATAGGGGCGCCACACATCCCTGCCTCCGAGAATCCATTGCTCAGCAGGCTGTTGCACAAAGACCGTGAGAAAAAGAACTAAAGACTGCCGCCCACTGTGTCTGTGAATTTTCTTAATGCGTCAAAAGCACCAAAAACACAACTACCAACTCACTTTGGTATCTTTGGTCACCTTATGCCCTACCCATAGAGGGCTTAAGAACATTGCTGCCTCCCATCCATCGGCCCCTAGGAAAACTGTCGAGCAGCGACGGCCGTCTATAGCCGCAATCTGCGGGTGGTGCCACATATAAATTAACAAGTATCCCAAGATCCAGTCATCCCTGCCCAGAATGAACACTCCATGCCAGATCCCTATCACCAAGAGAGAGAGCCTCCCACACCGAACTTTTAATAACACCGCCAGGGTCACAGAGCTGGATCTCGATCCCTGTGATCCCCGCGATGAAGCCTCAAGAAAGCCCGATTCCGAGTATCCTAAGGTCCGTAGGGGGGGTGTCAAAAATATGCTGCATCCAGAACTATGCTAGTCCTAATTGTGGGCACATACCCTAAAGACTAGTCATCCACTTTTATGGAACAATTTGGTTTTGCTTTTATTTAAAAAAAAAAAAGCTGTTTTTGTAACACTTTCTTTTAGGTTTTCTTTTTAATTACAGATTGTGACTGCAAAAGAAGCAAGAGAAAGTTGGAGCCAGATTGATGAAGAGTACAGTTTGTCACTCATTAAGGTCCATGCCTCAGAGACTGCAAGCTGTTATAAAAGCCAGAGGTGGTGCATCAAAATACCAGTGATGTATTGTGAGTGTTGTTTTATTTGTTTGTCATGATTCCATAATTTTTCCTCAGAATTGAGTGATTCCATAATTTTTCCTCCAGCTTGGTCTACAAAAGTAACCGTTACTTGCTAGCAAATTTTTTTTTTAGATTTCTTTAAAAGGTACCATACACGCAGCATTATTGCTGGGCAATTTCACTGGCAATTTGCGCTTGCAGTGAAATCATGGACACATTGTTCCATTTGTACACAGCAACAAAATGTAACAATGTGTCCAATGATTTCCCTGCAACCAGCAAATTGCCAGTGAAATTGCCCAGCAATATTGCCGCATGTGACGGTACCTTTAGTGTAGTTGCCATTTGAAATGACTTTAGTTTTGTGCCATGTCTGTGATCTACTTTTTTTCTGCAAAATTAAACAACTGATTGGACATCCTCCGAACCCAGTGATTCCATAATTTTTGCCAGGGGTTGTATATCATCTCCCATCCTGGTGCATAGCCCTCATCGTCATCCTTATACATGGCCCCCAACCATGGTACATCTGCCCCCATCCTGGAACATAACCCCCTCTTCCTGGTACATAGCCCCTCCATCCTGGTATATAGCCCCCTCATCCTTGTACATGGTTCCCTCATCCTGCAATATAACTCTCTCATCCTAGCATAGAGCCCCCCCATCATGGTATATGGCCTTCATCCTAGCCCACAAAAAAAAAAAATGTAAGCTCACCTCTCCATTGCTTCCAGCATTGTGGTGTCCTTCTGTCTGTCCCGGGCATCTGATCATGTGACTAGCATGCACAGAAATATCTTCACTGTGCTGCACCGCTCACATGATCAAATGGCCAGGACAAACAGGAGTACATTGCAGGGCTGAGAGTGATAGAAAAGTGAGTTAAATCAATTATTTTTTGTGTGAACTAGGCTGGGGTGCTATGTACCGTGATGGGGGGTGAGTATACTTAGTCTAATGTAATATGAGAGTTGAGAGGTGTTGAGAGGTGATGGACAGGGGATGCAGTGAATATTACATTAGCTTGATGAATGGGCCACGTGACCACCTGCTGCCTCCGCGGCCTTCTCCAGTCTCTGGTCACCAACCCCCCTACAGCAAACACTGTACACTTAACTCGGACTCGAGTATAAGCCAAGGGGGGAATTTTTCAGCACAAAAATATTGCTGAAAAACTTGGCCTATACTTGAGTATATGGTACATTGTGAAATGCACACTTAAATCTCTGTGATATCCAGCCACATGACCCAGAAGAGGAGTGGAGCCATGCTAGCAACTGGTGAAGACAGAGATCGGTAAGTATGTCAGTGCACCCACATCATATACATATTTAGAAAGGATTAGGGATTGCAAGTCATGTCAGATTGTCTTTCTTTCAATAGGAAGATCTATTAAAATTCAATGCGATACAGTCAGTTTGTATCAGATGATGAATTGCCACATTTCCCATCTGACAAGAAGAAATATTTCCCCTGAATGGTTGGTCTTGTAGCGGATCTCGTACAGAATTCGGAGCATTCATCTTGTGGCAGTGTTATACTCTACTCTTCAAAGCTTTCCTGCAGCACAAACATCTTCTGATCATGTAATTAGAGATGAAGGGACCTGCGTTTGTAGTAACTCAACCAGTTGACTGGGGGTTTGTGGGATTGTAAAATCAATACTGAACTGTTGAAGTTCCAGCAATGTGTAATCCTATCTCACATAATGATAATTGGGATTACTTAGCAAGATCCACACACTAGATACTATACATGTCATTTTCTACTAGTGATCAGGGGACACAATGTGGAGAAGATGAGCAATGATTATGGAGGAGTGCAGGAGCCTCTTTCTACAGTATGTGATTTCAGTATATCGATCATCACCTTTATTATGGCTGATGTTAGAGTCTATATGAAAGAACTGACACCAACTGAGAATGCAACTGTCTACATGAAAATAAATCCTTGTGTTTTATCTATATTGTCAAAGGTAAATAATCCAAGATGGTTTATTGAAATCGATATACAGCATCATCTGCAAAATCCAATGCTATTCTGCTATACAAGTTTTACTCTAATCATGGTATATATTTCAAGGGAACAGCTGGAGAACCATTTCTCCTGGGAAATGATTGTCGACTGGGTGCCACCATGATTAGACTATTATTTAGATAAATGCCATCTTCACGCGTTTTTATTTCAAGATCATTTCTTAAGAGCCTTTGTGACAAAACTAAATCCAAAGCTGAATAAAGGCTCAAAATGGATAACTTTACCAGGATCTCTGAAGCCATCTCTAGACCTGACCGGAGATTCACCTGGGACTTGCTTCCATAATATTCGAGTCTAATACTGGCCGTAAGCTTAGGACAGTAAACTGAATCTTCAGTCCACACATATTTGATACAATTCATCTAAATCTATTAATATTGGTGGAATCTTGTGAAAAAGTAATTTATATTGAGGCTTCCGAATTCTTTCACGACAGATGATGTTGGGATACAGAAAGAACCAGTCTTTAGAATTTCAACATCCGTTCCATATTTGTTCAGAAGATAAGTCACTGCCAGAGGAGTCTGACAGTGACTTTCTCATAGACAACTCAAGCACTCTCAGATAGGCTTCCCTTTGTATGGGAAAATTAGGAGAGGTAGATGCTGACCAATTGACTTATCTACAGTAATATATATGGTCAGCTTTAGCTCCAGGAGAAGAAAATATCTATTTATAACTTTGGAACACATAACTCTTACAACAATTTATATTATTGAGATATCATTAGACCGGTATTGGATAGTGCTTAAAAAAAATAAAATAAAAAACTTGACTATGAATGAAATAGATTATAAAACCAGCAAAAGTCTGAGTAGAGCAAATCAATTGGAAAATTCATTAGACTGAAACACAACGTCATAGTATTAAATATATTCGACTTTTTTCATATTGTCCTATCCAGGCTTGATTTAGTGCATGTTAAAGTTTCACAAAACCCCATATTCCCCGGCTGCGTTTGTTTTAAAAGAACAAACTGTAGTTTACTCCCCCTCGCCAGGACCAGCGCTGAATCTCTGCTGCTGTTCTTGATGTTTAGTATTGCCTGCAGCGCTGACGTCATGTTGACAGTACTGCAGCCAATCATTGGGCTGGTGCAGCGCTGTCAATGTGAAATCATGCTGCAGCCAAAAATAAACATCTAGAGCATTTCACAGAAGTAACAATTGCTATTTTTTTAAACTTTAAAAATGAGGGAACAGGGACTTTGTGCTCAGCTGTTTTCTGTATTTAAAAGGGAACCTGTCCCCCACCCCCCCCAAGGGCATTTTATACTTTGCCCAGCAGGTTGCCCATTATGTAAATGGGGTTCTAGTAACCCCTGTATATGCCCAGAGTAACCCCACATACTTGTGATATGAAGTAATATTCTGTGCACAGCGGCCTCCGGAGGCAGCTATTTGGGTCGTGTTGGTGAAACGTCTCGCCACCTTCCAGGCTGCTAATCCCACCCTGCATCTTTGAAATCTCCCGCCCCTCATCTGACTGGCGCATGTGTGACAGGAACACTCACGCCGGCGCAGTGGAGCAGGTTGTCAGCGGGCCATAGAACAATGCTGAAGTCTCGCGAGACTTCACTAATCTCCCGAGATTTCGACTCTGACAGCGGCACCCGCGCCTGTGCAGTGGAGCGGGAGCCTGTGCATAATGCGGAAGTCTCGCGAGATTAGTGAAGTATCGTGAGACTTCGGCACTGACCGCAGCACCCGCACCTGTGCAGTGGAACGGGTGCCACTGTCAGTGCCGAAGTCTCGCGAGAATAGTGAAGTCTCGCGAGACTTCATCACTTCTATGGACCGCAGACAACTGCCCCACTCCACTGCGCCGGCGTTAGTGCTCCTGTCACTCATGCGCCAGCCAGAGGAGGGGCAGGAGATTTGAAAGATGCTGGGCGGGATTACCAGCCTGGAGGGCAGCGAGACGTTTCACCATGACCCAAATAGTGCCTCCATGACTCAACAGGAGGCCAGCTGTGCACAGAATATAACTTTATCACAGGTATGTTGGGTCACTCTGGGCATATACAGGGGTTACTAGAACCCCATTTGCATGATGTATAACCTGCTGGGCACAGAATAAAATGCCCTGGGGGGGGTGTCAGGTTCCTTTTAATGTTGTAAATGACAATTATAGGTAGCGTGGATGTTTTTTCATGAAAATGTCTACAGTGCGTAGGCATTTACAGCAACCATCTCTTCTGAGAAACAGCACTTACCAATCCGAAATTATCCTGATAAAACCCTAATTTATCTTTAGTGGCTAAAAGCATTGTGCTGTTAAGGAATACTGGCATTATTGGGCTATTTAGGTATCTGGGGCTCAATTATTGTCTCAAAATGGTCAGAAAAAATATCTATATTCCAAAATTCATCAGCCATAATTCTGATAAATTAAAGCTGTTAAGGCAACATTTTGCCAAGTAATTGGAAGCGTCTTACAAATTGGTGCATTAGGTTATGACTACACTGTAATTCTGGTTGTGAAACTGCAATTCTCAGGCAAGTTGCAAAATCATAAAATAAAAAATAATTTGAGCAACAGGTTTTTGATTGAATATTTTACAGTTGTGATTTGGTGTAAAAGCAACAACCATCTCATAAGCTAGGGTCACATCTGTGTTTTTTTTTTATAAAACCTGATCCGGTTTTGAGCTTTCAAAAAGCTCAAAACCGTATCAGGAAATACTCCTCATAGGAGCCTATGACAAAAACCAGATTGCTTCACAAGCAATCCGGTTTCCGTCTCCGGCTCTGCAGCCTGTGTGAAAAATCACGCAGGCTGCAGTTTTCTGTAATCTGCAATGCGGGAACCGGATTGCTCAGGATGTGTAATCCTGAGCAATCCGGTTCCCGCATATACTTTGCTTATCCCGGCTGCCGCCCGGATAAGCAAAGTGCTCTGTGTTCTGTAAAACTTTAAATTTAATAAATAAATGTTTGTTTAATGTCTCTAGGGGGTGCCCAGTCCCCCACGAGACCTTCCACTCACTCAGTGGGGCATATACTGCTGTCATGTGTTATGTACAACAGCTGACTCCTGTTATGTACAACAGCTGACTCTGGACCTCAGACAGCGGCGCACATACTGTAGTAATAGCAATAGCGGCAGCAAGGATGAGCAAACTATCTGGTAACCGGATTGCTCAGGATTACACATCCTGAGCAATCCGGTTACGGATTGCGTCTTCAGCAATCCAGTTCCCAGATTGCTGAATGTCTGAAGACAATTGCGTTCACCGCATCCGGATCTGGATGCGGTGAACGCAATTCTGTATTAAAGTGTGACCCTAGCCATAGACAGGTCGAATGGGAGTCACACCTCGCAATGAATTCTCTACATACAAAATGGCATACAAAGTGTAACAGGCGGCTAAAAATTATATAGTTTCTGCATTGTAATGTGTGACCCTATTCACATTTACTACATGTGAGGTTTCAATCACACACTGCAATGTTCATGTGTCATGAGTCTGACATATGTCGATAAGTAGCTCTAGTCTTAGAATTGTGCAAAGTGCATGTGTGGAGCCCACTGGGATGGGGTACTCGGTACCGGACCGGGGTATCACGGCGGTCCTGGTCCAGACCATCTCCCGAGCCCAAAAGTAAAAGGGGTTATTTACAGGAATAGTCGTGATGCCACTCACGGGTTGTCGTCAATGGGGACCACTGCTGTTGCTTGCTTCTGTAAGGAGAATGGATGGTGCTGCAGCCAGAAGAATGAGCCCGCCATGGGTCGGGCTGCTCTTGACAGGGTGTATAGTAGTATAGCATGCAGGGAATCACACACTGGAGACACTGGCAGGTTCACCGGGTTTTACTTAAGCTCTTCACACTTCTTCAGTACAGTTCACAAAGTTGTTTCACAAAGTTAACTCCACACTTGCAATTTACCCTACTGCAGCCAGGTTTCTGTCTTAGACCCTTCTCCTTCTTGATTCCTTTCAGGCCCTTTTAAACTGCTCTTCTCCTTGTGTGCTGTATGGTAGGTTGCTCGGGTCCTTGTTGGCTTAACCCTGTGTACGGGTATGTCTAAGCTCTGGAGCCCTATGCGCAACTGTACCTCCTGCACTTGTGTTAGGAAATCAGACTTGGAATCTGTATCTCCCCGCCGGTATGTCTGTGATCCGGCTTGTAGATGCAGTCACCTCAGAGCTGACACTCTGGTCCCGGCCTAGCCTTCCAATGTCCCTCTATCACAAGGACCCACCAGGCCCCTTCCTACCCGTGTGACTGCGGCGTACATAGGGGATCCTTTCCTTCAGCCGCTCCCTGGCACCGATGCTGTTTTCCTCCGGATCCAGATGCACTGGTCCGGTGTAAGTTCTCCTCAGTCTTCACTGCTCGGCACCCTCTGGCCTACTACTTAACACTTCCTGGTTTTTCCCTTATCTACCCGGTCCGTCACCTTGCCTACATCCCACCCACTTTCACTGGCCCTACCACATCTTGCCCGCCTAGAGTCCCGGGCTCCAGGTTGGTCTTGTGTCTGTGGGTGTGTTTATGAAGGTGTTTGTACAAAACTGTTTCCACCTTCCTGGCTGCAGTTCTTACCTGTGGCCACCCTGGTCACAGGGGAGCCACACTCCCCCGGAGTTAAACCGGCGTGTCCTCACGCCGACTGGCATGGATCCCCCTGAAAACATTTTTATTTTAAAATAACATTAAGCAGTTCTTTTCCTCCGGTTAAGGAGGCATGGTTCTTAAATGTTGCATAAACTATAAATTAACTATATACATTTCTAAACACAGGGTTATAAGTGCTGAGGCCTCCAGGCCCTCGGGTCACCAGCTTGTGGCCAAGCTGTTACTCTCCGTACCAGCATCTTATACCACACTTTCTTTCTTAACTCTTTCTGAACACGGGTTACACAATTTTACTTTTCAGTCTCAAGAGTCCTGTGGTATACCATACCGGCTCTCCAACTTTTTATAGCACACGTGTTTAGTGCTAAAACTTCAAACATTTAAATTTAAAAGTCACTTCACTTTCCTAAAAGCATAAACTCCAAAAACAGGCCGGTGTTTCAAAAAGCGTTCATAAACACACTCTGCAGCCTCAATTCCAAGTTCTGGTTCAGAAAGCGCAAAAGTCTCAATGCCCTGGTTGGTTATAAAACCAATAGAGAGTACACAAATCACTCTGAACTATATACAATGAACGTTTGTATCACTTCACTGTTCATGATACCAATTGTCTATTAACACAAAAGACAAATAGGGGAAAAAGGCTATTCATTCATTCATTCATTCAGGGATGGATGGGGTCACTAAGGAACACATCACATTCACACTTACAGTACTGATGAATCCGGGTTCTTCATTCCTTCTTCCACGGTAGGACCTCTGGTGTTCTCCTTGGGACCAACGCAATCAGCTGCGACAAATAATCCAACAGATGGGTGTAAGCCATCTGTGTCCCCATCATTACCATTGACTTAGCATTGTTATTGGACACGGTTGCCTCTGGAAATTCTTCCTGTAGTGACTCTGCGTTGTCTTCAGGTCCAGTTGTAGAATCCGAGTGTGTTGTCTCCGCAGATTCCGCGTTAGCTCCAGTTCTGAGTGCTAATCTCCTTACTCTGATGCCATATGGACCTCTTTCTCTGGGTACAATGATGTACGATACCCATTCTCCCACTTCCACTTCCCTGTCCGGGTGATCTCCAGGAAGGTACTCCTCCATGTCTCTCCGATTAAGAAAGATGTCTCTATCTGTCCCTCGTTCCCGGGCTAAAGCGTACCCTCGCTTTGGTTTCACTTTCACGACTTGACCCACACGGAACGGGGATCGATTAATATTGGGATCCTGTGGGGCAGCTGCTTTGTTACTTAGCATACGGGCAACCAATTCAGTTTTACAGGCTGTTCTCTCCGCATCTTCCCCATTTTCGAAGGCACCTCTGCAGGTATTGGTCCCGAGATAACACTTCTACTAGTTCCACTCCAGAATCGGGGTCCCCAGGGAAGCCCATTAAATCATCCTCTTGTTCGCTGTGCTCCCACCAACAACGGAGCTGGTCTCCACTCACCTCCATAGAGGCAGTGGCCGGAATCAGTGGCTCAGGTAGTGGCAAACATCCCTCATCTAAAGCTCCGAGAGGGTCAGACACTGTGGCTGTACTCCGGGGCATGGATTCAGGCACAGAAACGTCCACCAACTGCTCCGGCATACGGTTCTCTCCGCTCCAGGTAGCATAGGGGGTATGAGCCTGGCTGGGCTGCATGGTCTGGAGCTGTTGGTACTGGATACAGTCTATTTGGATCTGGGTTCTCAACTCAGCGCGAACCCATGTTGGCTGAAGGGGTAACAACCTCAATACACCCCGCCGGGTGTCTCGGACCTCCGGAATGCTTCCACCGCCTGCTGCCATAACTTCTTGGTCACAAAGTATCTCTCCCTTGCTGGGTTCCTCCACGATGAATTCTTGTGGGCCTGCCGGAATCAACTTGGGTCTCCCAATTACACTCTCCAGTCTGGCGTCCTGCTCTTCCGTCCGGATGTCTCATAATCCTTGCTGCACACCATCTTGTTGCTCGCCCCACCTTCTTTGGGCGTTCTCTCCAACTCCTGACATATCATCACTGGTAGTTTTGGGGTGGAGGTTCTTCTTTTGGATTGATGGCTGGCTCCCCCGGAGTTAAGGGGAGCCAGGACGGGCCTTTCTTTTCCCACTCTGGACCGGATCGGCCCACAATGGGAGGTCTTGGCACGCCCCTTCTGCTGCACATGGCCTCAGGCTCCTATGGCTGCCATTAAGCACAGATTTAGCAGAACAGTCCAAATCTCGGTACTGGACCAGGGTATCACGGGGGTTATCACAGCTGTCCTGGTCCGGACCGTGTCCCGAGCCCACAAGTAAATCGGGTTATTTACAGGGATAGTTGTGACACCACCCACGGGTTGTGGTCAATAGGGACAACCGCTGCTACTTGCTTCTGCCAAGAGGATGGATTTTGCTGCAGCCGGATGAATGAGTCTGCCATGAGTCGGGCTGCTCCTGACAGGGTGTATAGTAGTATAGCATGCAGGGAATCACACACTGGAGACACTGGCAGGATTCACCGGGTTTTACTTAAGCTCTTCACACTTCTTCAGTTCACAAAGTTGTTTCACAAAGTTAACTCCACACTTGCAAATAACCCTACTGCAGCCAGGTTTCTGTCTTAGACCCTTCTCCTTCTTGATTCCTTTCAGGCCCTTTTAAACTGCTCTTATCCTTGTGTGCTGTATTGTAGGTCGCTCGGGTCTTTGTTGGCTTTGTTGGCTTAACCCTGTGTACGGGTATGTCTAAGATCTGGAGCCCTATGCGCAACTGTACCTCCTGCACTTGTGTTAGGAAATCAGACTTGGAATCTGTATCTCCCTGCCGGTATGTCTGTGATCTTGCTTGTAGCTGCGGTCACCTCAGAGCTGACTCTCTTGTCCTGGCCTAGCCTTCTATTTTAAGCCTCTATTTCAAGGACCCACCAGGCTCTTTCTTACCCATGTGACTGCGGCATACATAGGGGATTCCTTTCCTTCAGTCGCTCCCTGGCACCGCTGCCATTTTTCTCCGGATCCAGATGCACTGATCCGGTGTCAGTTCTCCTCAGCCTTTACTGCTCGGCACCCTCTGGCCTACTACTTAACACTTCCTGGTTCTCCCCTTATCTACCCGGTCCGTCACCTTGCCTACGTCCCAGCCACTTTGACTGGCCCTACCACTCCTTGCCCGCCTACAGTCCCGGGCTCCAGGTTGGGTCTTGTGTCTGTGGGTGTGTTTATGAAGGTGTTTGTGCAAAACTGTCTCCACCTTCCTGGCTGCAGTTCTTACCTGTGGCCACCCTGGTCGCAGGGGCGCCACCCATGCAAGAAAGCAATTGTCAGACAAGTCCTGCAACCTAAAACTAGTGATGAGTAGAGAAATAATCGCACTCGCTATACTCGTAAAAAGTAGTTTTAAATACTCGCATATTCGTCCGAATAGTGAGTCCAATGTTAGTCAATTAGTGATTGGCTCTGTCCACACTCATCTGGCCATAACATGAGTCTTTCTGGTATAGGGTGGGAGGGCAGGCTTTTTTGCATTTCTATTGCATACAACACCTTGCTGTGCCCCCCAGAGAGACCCTAACATCCAATCTGCTCTCCCTGAGGTGCCATCTCCCATTGTTTACTGAAGGAAACTAGCAATATGTATCACGAATACTGTACTATCTGTGCGTGTAGCGAATATAAATGATCACACTCGCTCATCACTACCTAAAACATTTGTTCAACTTGCTGCTTCACAGCGACTTTAGAGTTGTAATTGGGTTGTTTTTTTTAAAAAAAAAAAAAACAGCCAAATTGCAGACGTGTTTCTTGCACCTTGCAATATTTTCTATGAGAGCAATGTCACATGTGACCTGTAACCAAAAATTTAACAGTGCAGCATGAAAATTGGAATGTTGCATCCATATCTAATCAATGGAGTTACATTAGGGCATTCAATGTCTTGCATTGCCGTTTCATTGACAGTCCTTTAGAGTGAATCCGTCAGTGGGATCAACCCTCCGAAGACGTCTATTTGGGCATTTAGGTCATTTGAAGCTTAGTAATATCTTAGTATCTGCAATTTGATGTCTTATTACAGAAAAATCCAAGATTTTCTTGTATATAAATGAGCTGCTCCAGGCTATGGGCTGGACACTGATCTGCATGAGAATCTGCCTCCTTAAGTAAAATGTGGAGTTACCTACCAGTGGTATATGTAATTGCTCTTTGCTCTGATCTCACTGCAGCGCTGTGTGTGATTATACTGAACACATCAGCATGTTCCTCTCAGCTTCATCTTCCATCTCATAGACAGACAGTGCTGCAATATTGTTACAATACAGCAGAACTGTGAGAGCTGCAGGAAATGTGTTCATAAGAAAATAAAGTTCACTTCTACTGTTTTGTGTTAGTTACATGTTTCACACTGGTAAAGCCTCCTTTATATAAAAAGAAGCCCTCATGCAGATCAGTGTCCTGCCCATAGCCTTTGGAACATTTACATATAAAAAAAATGTGAATTTCTCAATAATAAGACATTGGATCGCAGAAACCAAGGCATCACTGTGACCTACATACCCATATAGACGGCTAAGAATGGCTGATCCTACTGACAGATTCACTTTAATGACACTGCAATCTTCTTGCAATGCAAACTTGTTGCCGTGTCACATCCGTACTCATTTTACAGAACAGTACAAATTGTCTTTAATCAGGAAAGGACGAGAACTGAAGGCTCCAATGCACATATGTAAAGGAGAATAGATGTCAGAGTATCTTGCTTAAAAACCAGTGACAAGAATCTTTTCACAAAAAGGTATCATTTTTTCATACAGGGAGAATTTTTTGTAGCATTTATTCTCTTGTTTATATTTTCTATTAATTTATATATACCGTATATAATTTATATATCTGCATTGCTATACTTGCAAATGAGGCTTAAATGAAGCAAGAATGTTCAATATAACAGAAATTAAACATCAATACCTCCCTAGGAATAAGCAAAAGCGAAATGTGCATCGGGGATCACAAGGTCACATAATTGCCACTTCAGTAGTAATGGAAGAGCTTGCTGATATTCAGATTCGGCAGATCCGCCTGGACTTTTTAAAGTCTAAGTTCGGGGCCAAACGTGACTCAAGCTTGTGTCCGAACCCCAAACTCACAATCAGTGCCAAAAATAAAAACCAACTGCACTTGCAGGATGCAGTCAGACCCCACTATGTGAAGCAAGACGAGGTGCAGGCTAATAAATCACCTCAACCTACAACAAGGTGTGGGAGGCGACTTGCCATGCACACAAAGGGCCTGCATAGGACACCATTCACACTGATACATATGATGCATAGTGTCTGAAAGCTACCCAACTGCTCCGCTGCCTGAGCAATGGGCGCAACAGTACAATGCTTCTGCTCCACTGGATGAATAGCGCCCCATGGGGCCCAACTGCACCCTGAACCCCAAACTCGGACTTTAAAGTTATGAGATGGGAATGGGGGTCATAAAAAGAAAGCAACTAGCAAATAAATGGCAGCGTTATACTTACCGGCATCACGTCGCTTGTATTTCCGAGGTCGCTCATTAACTTCCTCGATTTTCACTGCATTGGGACCCAGCAGCCAATCACAGATGCTGTCAGAATGCATCTAGAATGTATGAGCAGTTTTAAGGTTACTCCAACAGCCATTCACAGATGTCCACTATCTGTGACTGTGTGTGTTATTGGCTATTGAGATAGTAAATATCCAGGACCTTTACAAGTGGCCCCGGAAATACACAACCGTTCAAAAGTTTGGGGTCACCCAGACAATTTTGTTTTTCCATGAAAACTCATACTTTTATTTATCAAATGAGTTGCAAATTGAATAGAAAATATAGTCCAGACATTGACAAGGTTAGAAATAATGATTATTATTTGAAATAATAATTTTCTCCTTCAAACTTTGCTTCCATCAAAGAATGCTCCCTTTGTAGCAATTACAGCATTGCAGACCTTTGGCGGGTACTATTTAATGAAACTGCCAGATGAGAAGCTGTGAGGTGTCGATATCTCAAACTAGAGACTCTAATGTACTTGTCTTGTTGCTCAGTTGTGCAGCGGGGCCTTCCACTTCTCTTTCTACTCTGGTTAGAGCCTGTTTGTGCTCTCCTCTGAAGGGAGTAGTACAGACCATTGTAGGAAATCTTCAATTTCTTGGCAATTTCTCACATGGACTAGCCTTCATCTCTAAGAACAAACTCACAACAAGACTGTCGTGTTTCCCATGAAAGTTCTCTTTTTCTAGCCATTTTGAGAGTTTCATAGAACAAACAAATGTAATGCTCCAGATTGTCAACCTCCTTCTCAAAGGAATGGCAATTTTATAGCTTCTCTAATCAGCCAAACTGTTTTCAGCTGTGCTAATATACTTGTGCAAGGACTTTCTAGGGTTTTCTAAACATCCATTAGCCTTCTTACGCAGTTTAGCAAACACAATATACCATTAAATCACTGGAGTGGTGGTTGTTGGAAATCGGCCTCTATACACCTATGTACTGTAGATATTGCATTAAAAACCAGACGTTTACAGCTAGAATAGTCATTTACCACATTAACAATGTATACAGTGTATTTAATTTTAGCTTCATTGAAAAAAATGTGCTTTTCTTTCAGAAATAAGGAAATTTCTAAATGATGCCAAACGGTAGTGTACAAGCGGCGGGATGCCGGTAAGTATAACGCCGCCAGCAATAACTATTTTCTTTCTTTTTAAAGCTCCCCTGAACCAAACCCGAACTGTAACACAGAATTCCCAGGGTCTGTGCCTGAACACTAGGTGTTCAGTATAGACCATTAACTTTACAGTTCGGGTTCTCCCATCACTACACTTCAGCACTTATTGCTAAAAGTTGACATTTGAGATCCCTATCGGGACATTTTATATGCTATGTCCATATCATCTAGTACTATGCAGATATCATGTTTGGGATATATGTATTACTTTAACTAGGCCTAGGTCGTGTTTGTCTTAGTCTTCTCTGTATAGACTAATATTAATGATTTTTCTAAATTATTGGAATCTCTCTTTGCGTTACTTTGTTATTTTGTGCTATGGAAGTTTTATATTATATTTCTTTATCTGTAATGTTCTCATCACTTTTAATAAAAATCATTTTTATATACCTATGCGTGGTCATATTTGTAGGTTATCTACTGCAGGGCTCCCCAACCACCGGGCCGCGGGGGTCTGTGTGCACATAGTGTGCTAAGCTCTGCGACGGCTCAGAGCGGTGGATGCTGCCCGCCTCCCGGTGATTTCACCGCCCCTTCAGAATTACATTGTCTCGGGTCTTTTTCTTAGCTGTGTGCATAGATGTATGGGAGAAGCTCTCCACCCATCACAGTGCAGAAGCCTGGCCAATCACGGTGCACCAGCCAGGCCCTGATTGGCTACTGACTGTTGCACTGTGATTGGCCCGGCTGCTGCACTGTGATGGGCGGGGCGGAGAGCTTCTCTCATACATCTATGCATACAGCTGTGGAAGACAAGAGGTGACGTAATGCTGCAGGTGCATCGGGGGCCGGTGACTGCTGGTATGTGTGTGTGTTGGAGATGGTGGGCGCTGGTAGAGGATAATAGGGGCTGGAAGAGAATGGTGGGGACTAGAAGAGGAGCATACTGGGGAATGAAGAGGAGAATACTGGGGGCTGGAAGAAGAGGATATTGGGGGCTGGAAGAAAAGGATACTGAGGGCTGGAAGAAGAGGATACTGGTGGCTGGAAGAGGAGAATGGGGGGCTCGAAGAGGAGGATACTAGGGGCTGGAAAAGAAGGATGGTGGGGGCTGGAAGAGGAGAATGGTGGGGGCTGGAAGAGGAGAATACTGGGGGCTGGAAGAAGAGGATGGTGGGGGCTAGAAGAAGATGATACTGGGGGCTGGAAGAAGAGGATACTGGGGGCTGGAAGAGGAGAATACTGAGGGCTGGAAGAGGATGATACTGGGGGCTGGAAGAGGAGGATGGTGGGGGCTGGAAGAGGAGAATACTGGGGGCTGGAAGAGGAGAACATTGGGGGCTAGAAGAAGAGGATAATGGGGGCTGGAAGAGGAGGATAATGGGGGCTGGAAGAGGAGGATGGTGGGGGCTGGAAGAGGAGAATGGTGGGGGCTGGAAAAGGAGAATGGTGGGGGCTGGAAGAGGAGAATGGTGGGGGCTGGAAGAGGAGAATGGTAGGGGTTGCAAGAGGAGGATGATGGGGCTGCAAGGGGATTAGGATGGGGATATGGTATTGGGGCTGAAAGGGGATGATGGGGATATTGTGCGCTGCAAGGGGATGATGGGGGCTGCAAGGGAATTACGTGGATACCATATTGGGGGCTGCAAGGGGATGGAAAAATAAGACATCCCCTGAAAATAGTACGTAACGCATCTTTTGGGGAAGCAGGGTGCTAAACTCCACCCCTTATCCATGGCCACACCCCATATAACCAAAGCCCTGCCCCCCTCCGGGCCACGGAAAAATGGTCTTGTATGAAGCCGGTCCCCGGAGCAAGAAAGGTTGGGGACCACTGGTCTACTGCATCCTTTTGTAACAGCAAATATCCCTTTCTTGTATTCATTGAGGTTCCATATATGCCTTTCATATCTTATCTTTATTGCTCTCTTTTCATGATAACTTTATTCTAAATACATTTTCCTTTTATTCAAATCATCTGTGAATACCGTCTCTTTTTGTGGTAATACAGATTTCCACACATTGCCTACTGTTACCTTGCAGACCACATAAAATATGATGACACATGATACAGCAGAGTCAGTTGCTTTTGCTTGTGCTTCTTTTATTTTTTATGAGGGTTGGTGGCTATTGTACTATAATCTGTCAACTAGAAATGCAGCAAACTGCATCTCATGTCAATGGCTGTACGATCTATAGAGCTTACTCGTAAAATATATTGGAAACATTTTCAAGAAATATTGTCTACGACTGAAGCAGCAACACAGCTCGTCTCGGAGCACTAACTCTGCAAAAATGGACATGGGGTGCCTGGTGCAGAAATATGTAATTTATCTGAAAGAACATAAAATTTATATAAGAACAAGTGGATGTGAGAAATGAAACTAAACTAAAAGAAAAACAGGAACGTACAATAAACCACATCCCATAACAGTTTTCAAAGAGAGCTCCCCCTTTTTGTAGCTACTCTAAATGACCTTTAGGACTCATTCAGACATCATGGTTCTTATGAGCTCTGTGCGTGATTTTCAAAGGACATCAGGAACAAAACTGTAGACCTGCATACGGCCGGGTGGCCTACAGGACAATATGCAAGCAGCTTGGTGAGAAGGAAACAACTGCTGGTACAATTATTAGAGAATGGTAGAAACACGAGATGGCTGTCAATGATCATCGGGCTGAGGCTCAATGAAGGGTCTCATCTCGTGGGGCAAGGATGATGCCAAGGTCAAAAATCCACTCAGAACTACATGGGAGGACCGGTCAATAATCTGACTGAAGAGAGCTGGGACCACAGTCTCAATTATTACCATTAGTAGCACACTATGCAATCATGGATTTACAATCCTGCCGCCGCACGTTCTCCCAGCTCACTCCAGTACACGTCCAGGCCCATTTGAAGTTCACCAAAGACCTTCTGGATGAGCCAGAGAAGGCATGGAGAGGGTCATGTGGTCAGATCAGGCTAAAATATAACTTTTTGGTATCAACCCCACTTAGTGTGTTTGGTGGAAGAAAAGAATGAGTAGAAACCCAAGAACAACTACTAGGCTAGGGTCACATTTGGGAGGGTGCATCCTTTGCAAGGATGCGTTATTGGAAGCAGTTTTTTCCCTTGCCATTTTCATGGCATTTTTTTCCTTTTTAGCGCTAGCTTAACGCATGCATTTCCCATAGACTCCCATGTTAAAGAAATGCATGCGATTTTGCAAACGTCCCCAAAAACGCTGCTTACCACGGTTTTTGGTGCTTTTGCAAAAACACCTACTGTCAAACGCATTGCACTTTGGCAATGCGTTTTTTGCATGGAAGCCTATGGAAGAGTTAACGCTAGTGTTTTTCACATTTCAACATGGAAAAACACTAGCTTTTAGCGCTTCCATGACGCAAGTGTGACCCTAGCCTTTGGAATGGTGGTGGAAGCATCATATTTTGGGGTGCTTTTCTGCAAAGGTGACAAGGCGACTGCACCGTGTTGAAGGGAGGATGGATGGGGTCATATACTGCACTCAGTAAAAGCATTAAAGATGGGTCGTGGCTGGGTTCTCCAGCATGACAATGACATGAAACACAGGGTGGGGGCAAGTAAGAGTGGCTCTATAAGAAGCATTTCAAGGCCCTGGAGTGGCCTACCCAGTATCGCAACCTGAACCCAAAGAAAATCTTTGGAGGGAGCTGAAACTCAATGTTGTCCAGGGACAGTCCTGAAACCTGACAAATCAGCAGAAGATCTGTGTGGAGGAGTGTGTCAAAATCCCTGCTGCGGTGTGTGCAAACTTGGTCAAAAACTACAGGAAACATTTGACCTCTGTAATTACAAAGGTTTCTGTATCAAATTTTAAGTTCTGCTTTTCTATTGTATCAAATGCTTATTTCATACCAAACAAAGGCAAATTAATTATATTTAAATTAAACAATGGGATTTTCTGTTTTTTTTTTTCCAGATTCTGTCACAGTTTGGCCTTGCTCACACATACAAATCCGTTTTTCTAAGGATGCCAATAGTGGCCCCTGAGGTCCTGGACGTTTTTGGAAAATTTTGGGAGTTAGTCATTTTTTCATGAAAAACGCATATGCGTATATGTGCCATGCATAAACACATGCGTTTCCCATAGGGCCCCATGTTAAAAAAATGCATGCGTTTTTTAAAAGCATGCCAAAAATGCAGCTAGCAGTGTTTTTGGGCTGCTGCATAAAAACGCATGTGTTTTTTAAAAAAACGCACACACATGCGTTAACGTATATGCGTTTTTGGTCTTTGATAAACAAATGTCCAAAATGTTCCCAAAAATGGATTTAAGGCAAAGACGGATGGTATGTGTGAACCAGGCCTTAAAGTGTACCTATGATAAAAATGACAGACCTCTCCATTCTTTGCAGGTGGGAAAGCTTTTAAAATAACCAGTGTTTCAAATACCGTATATACTCGTGTATAAGCCGAGTTTTTCAGCCCAAAAATTGGGCTGAAAAGTCACCCCCTCGGCTTATACACGGGTCAATACGGTAATCCTAGGTGTCCGGGTGCTGGGGAGGCTGGAGGAGGCGGGGGGAGGCTGATGAGTGAGCGGCCCGTCACGTGGGGCCGCTCATTAGATATGCACAGCTCCCCCCGCCCATCACAGCGGCAGGGGGAGCCGTGCATACAGCCCCCCCAATGTATACAGGCAGCCCCCCAGTGGCACTAGCCCCCCCCATCATGGAAAGAGCCCCCACACTTTGCAGAGCCCCCCGCTGCTTTACCATCCAGTGTGTTCGCCGCGGGTCCTGCGCGCTGTCATCCCGGTCTCACGTGACCCGGCGCGATGACATCATTCCACAGCGACCGCCGGGTCACATGAGACCGGGAAGACAGCGCGGGAGGAAGGACGCGACAGCCCGTGGTGATGAAGACGCTGGATGGTAAGTTAATGCAGCGGGGGGGGCTCTGCACAGCGTGGGGGGCTCTTTCCATGATGGGGGGCTAGTGCCACTGGGGGGCTGCCTGTATACACCTTGGGGCCTGCTGTATACCTCTGGGGCCTGCTGTATATACCCTGGGGCCTGCTGTATATACCCTGGGGCCTGCTGTATATACCCTGGTGCCTGCTGTATACCTCTGGGGCCTGCTGTATATACCCTGGGGCCTGCTGTATACCTCTGGGGCCTGCTGTATATACCCTGGGGCCTGCTGTATATACCCTGGGGCCTGCTGTATATACCCTGGGGCCTGCTGTATACCTCTGGGGCCTGCTGTATATACCCTGGTGCCTGCTGTATACCTCTGGGGCCTGCTGTATATACCCTGGGGCCTGCTGTATATACCCTGGGGCCTGCTGTATACCTCTGGGGCCTGCTGTATATACCCTGGGGCCTGCTGTATACCTCTGGGGCCTGCTGTATATACCCTGGGGCCTGCTGTATATACCCTGGGGCCTGCTGTATATACCCTGGTGCCTGCTGTATACCTCTGGGGCCTGCTGTATATACCCTGGGGCCTGCTGTATACCTCTGGGGCCTGCTGTATATACCCTGGGGCCTGCTGTATATACCCTGGGGCCTGCTGTATATACCCTGGGGCCTGCTGTATATACCCTGGGGCCTGCTGTATACCTCTGGGGCCTGCTGTATATACCCTGGTGCCTGCTGTATACCTCTGGGGCCTGCTGTATATACCCTGTTGCCTGCTGTATATACCCTGGGGCCTGCTGTATACCTCTGGGGCCTGCTGTATATACCCTGGGGCCTGCTGTATACCTCTGGGGCCTGCTGTATATACCCTGGGGCCTGCTGTATATACCCTGGGGCCTGCTGTATACCTCTGGGGCCTGCTGTATATACCCTGGGGCCTGCTGTATACCTCCTGGGGCCTGCGTATATACCCTGGGGCCTGCTGTATATACCCTGGGCCTGCTGTATACCCTGGGGCCTGCTGTATACCCTGGGGCCTGCTGTATACCCTGGGCCTGCTGTATATACCCTGGGGCCTGCTGTATATACCCTGGGGCCTGCTGTATTACCTCGGGCCTGCTGTATATACCCTGGGGCCTGCTGTATATACCTGGGGCCTGCTGTATACCTCTGGGGCCTGCTGTATATACCCTGGGGCCTGCTGTATATCCCTGGGGCCTGCTGTATACCTCTGGGGCCTGCTGTATATACCTGGGGCCTGCTGTATACCTCTGGGCCTGCTGTATATACCCTGGGCCTGCTGTATAACCCTGGGGCCTGCTGTATTACCCTGGGGCCTGCTGTATATACCCTGGGGCCTGCTGTATATACCTGGGGCCTGCTGTATATACCTCGGGCCTGCTGTATATACCTGGGGCCTGCTGTATATACCCTGGGGCCTGCTGTATATCCTCTGGGGCCTGCTTGTATGTGCCTCTGGGGCCTGCTGTATATCCTCTGGGGCCTGCTGTATATGCCCTGGGGCCTGCTGTATATACCTGGGGCCTGCTGTATACCCTGGGGGCCTGCTGTTTATACCTGGGCTGCTGTATACCCTGGGGGTGCTGTATATACCACTGGGGCTGCTGTATATACCCTGGGGGCTGCTGTATATACCCTGGGGCCCTGTATACCTTGGGGGCTGTATATTGCTGGGGCCTGCTTATACACTCTGGGTTTTCGGTATTGACCATGGGGCGCTTATATAACGGGCTTGTATATACTGGGCCTTGCTGTATATAGCCCTGGGCCTTGCTTTCACTGGGACTGCATGATCCTTGTCCTTGTGTTTCTCTGGGCCTGGAAAACCTTGGGGCTGCTTAACTAATGGGGCTAGTTTTACATGGGGTCTATGGACCCATCTGGGGAATCCGGATTTTTTTTTTTTTTTTTTTTCTGTATACCTGGGGCCTGCTGTATATACCCTGGGGCCTGCTGTATACCTCTGGGGCCTGCTGTATATACCCTGGGGCCTGCTGTTATACCTCTGGGGCCTGCTGTATATCCCTGGGGCCTGCTGTATATACCTGGGGCCTGCTGTATATACCCTGGGGCCTGCTGTATACCTCTGGGGCCTGCTGTATATACCCTGGGGCCTGCTGTATAACCTGCTGGGGCCTGCTGTATATACCCTTGGGGCTGCTGTATATACCCTGGGGCCTGCTGTATACCTCTGGGGCCTGCTGTATATACCTGGGGCCTGCTGTATACCTCTGGGCCTGCTGTATATACCCTGGGGCCTGCTGTATATACCCTGGGGCCTGCTGTATATACCCTGGTGCCTGCTGTATACCTCTGGGGCCTGCTGTATATACCCTGGGGCCTGCTGTATACCTCTGGGGCCTGCTGTATATACCCTGGGGCCTGCTGTATATACCACTGGGGCCTGCTGTATATACCCTGGGGCCTGCTGTATATTACCCTGGGGCCTGCTGTATACCTCTGGGGCCTGCTGTATATACCCTGGTGCCTGCTGTATACCTCTGGGGCCTGCTGTATATACCCTGGGGCCTGCTGTATATACCCTGGGGCCTGCTGTATACCTCTGGGGCCTGCTGTATATACCCTGGGGCCTGCTGTATACCTCTGGGGCCTGCTGTATATACCCTGGGGCCTGCTGTATATACCCTGGGGCCTGCTGTATACCTCTGGGCCTGCTGTATATACCCTGGGGCCTGCTGTATACCTCTGGGGCCTGCTGTATATACCCTGGGGCCTGCTGTATATACCTGGGGCCTGCTGTATACTCTGGGGCCTGCTGTATATACCCTGGGGCCTGCTGTATATACCCTGGGGCCTGCTGTATACCTCTGGGGCCTGCTGTATATACCCTGGGGCCTGCTGTATATACCCTGGTGCCTGCTGTATACCTCTGGGGCCTGCTGTATATAACCTGGGGCCTGTTGTATACTCTGGGGCCTGCTGTATATACCCTGGGGCCTGCTGTATATACCCTGGGGCCTGCTGTATATACCCTGGGGCTGCTGTATACCTCTGGGGCTGCTGTATATACCCTGGGGGCCTGCTGTATACCTCTGGGGCCTGCTGTATATACCCTGGGGCCTGCTGTATATACCCTGGGGCCTGCTGTATACCTCTGGGGCCTGCTGTATATACCCTGGGGCCTGCTGTATACCTCTGGGGCCTGCAGTATATACCCTGGGGCTGCTGTATATACCCTGGGGGCCTGCTGTATACCTCTGGGGCCTGCTGTATATACCCTGGGGCCTGCTGTATACCTCTGGGCCTGCTTGTATATACCCTGGGGCCTCGCTGTATATACCCTGGGGCCTGCTGTATACCTCTGGACCTGCTGTATATACCTGGGGCTGCTGTATATACCTGGGGCCTGCTGTATACCTCTGGGGCCTGCTGTATATACCCTGGGGCTGCTGTATATTACCTGGGGCCTGCTGTATACCTCTGGGGCCTGCTGTATGTACCCTGGGGCCTGCTGTATACCTCTGGGGCCTGCTGTATATACCCTGGGGCCTGCTGTATATACCCTGGGGCCTGCTGTATATACCCTGGGGCCTGCTGTATACCTCTGGGGCCTGCTGTATATACTCTGGGGCCTGCTGTATATACTCTGGGGCCTGCTGTATATACCCTGGGGCCTGCTGTATATACCCTGGGGCCTGCTGTATATGCCTCTGGGGCCTGCTGTATGTGCCTCTGGGGCCTGCTGTATATGCCTCTGGGGCTCTGGGGCCTGCTGTATATGCCTCTGGGGCCTGCTGTATATGCCTCTGGGGCCTGCTGTATATGCCTCTGGGGCCTGCTGTTTATACCTTTAGGGATGCTGTATATACCACTGGGGGGGATACTGTATACTACCACTGGGGAGGCTGCTGTATACTACCACTGGGGAGGCTGCTGTATACTACCACTGGGGAGGCCTGTATACCACACTGCTGGGGGCTGTATACCTGTGCTGGGGTCCACCCTCGGCTTATACACGAGTCAATAGGTTTTCCCAGGTTTTGGGAGCAAAAGTAGGGGGGTCGGCTTATACACGGGTCGGCTTATACACGAGTATATACGGTACTTACTTTCCCCATTGTTGATGATATAGCCCTGTTTTCAGCCTCATTGACTTTCAATGCAGGAACTTGCAGGTGCATCCAGTCCTTTATGTTTCTCTCTGTCCACGTTTTTTTCACTGAGGCCAAAAACGCATTTTGGCGCAATTTTGGTGTTCGTTTCAAAACCGTGGACAATGTCCGGGGCACTATGAGTTAAATTACAATGTGGTTCTATGGAGCCCAGATCTGGCGGAATCCGGATCCTGCTGGATCCAGATGATGGATCCAGGTTTTTGGACTGAGCATGCCCAGAACCCAATTTTAAATGATACACCCACTAGGGGACATGTCATTTGCAACCAGATACAGCAAGAAAAGCTACACAACCTGATGCAGCGGAAAGCTCACACACCAGTATTATCATTGATCCATGAGACGGATAAGTGATAATAGCCTCCCTCTCCAACATCACTGAAGGAGAGCTTACTTGTCTTCTCTCCAAATCACACCTCATCACCTGTGTACTTGACCCCATACCTTCCCACCTCCTCCCCAACCTCACTAACATGCTCATTCTGGCCCTAACCCATCTCTTCAACCTATCGCTATCTTCTAGTCCCCTCTGGTTTCAAGCATGCCACCATCACACCAATCATCAAAAAGCCAAATCTTGGCCCGACTGCTATTCCCAGCTATCACCTCATATCGCTGCTCCCATTTTCCTCAAAACTCCTCGAGAAGCATGTGCATGCTCAACTTTCCTCCCAGCTCTCATCTTACTCTGTCCTTGACAACCTCGAATCTGGCTTCTGCCCCCACCAATCCACCGAAACTGCCCTGACCAAAATTACTAACAACTTACTCACAGCCAAAGGTAACAGACATTTCTCCATTCTCATCCTTTTAGACCTGTCCTCTAACTTCAACACAGTCGACCACTGCCTACTGCTACAGATTATCTCTTCACTTGACACCAGAGACCTTGCCCTCTCCTGGATCACCTCATACCTTTCCGACCGTACATTTAACGCCTCCCACTCCCACACTACCTCCTCATCCCACCCTCTCTCTGTTGGGTTCTCTCAAGGCTCTGTCCTGTGGCCCCTACTTTTTTCCATCTATACCCTTGGCCTAGGACAACTCATAAAGTGCCATGGCTTCCAGTACCACCTGTACACGGACGACACTCAGATCTACCTCTCTCGCCCAGATGTCAGCTCTCTGCTGTCCAGAATCCCGGAGTGTCTGTCAGCCATATCCTCCTCCTTCTCCTCTTGCTTCCTAAAACTCAATGTAGAAAAAACTGAACTCATCATCTTTCCTCCATCTCATGTATCTTCCTTAGCCAATCTATCTATTATGGTAAATGACATCATGCTCTCTCCCGCATCTGAAATCCACTGCCTTGGAGTAACTCTTGACTTTGCCTTGTCCTTCAAACCACACATCTAAACTCTCGCTACCTCCTGTCACCTTCAGCTCAAAAATATTTCCAGAAGCCGTCCTTTCCTCAACCTTCAATCTACTAAAACTGTTGTACATGCCCTCAGCATCTCCCGCCTCGATTCCGGCAACATCCTTCTCTGTGGCCTCCCTGCTAACTGTCTTGCATCACTCCAGTCTGTCTTCAAATCTGCTGCCCAACTAATCCACCTCTCTCCTCGCTACTCCACTGTTTCTCCCCTCTCCCAATCACTTCACTGGCTCCCAATTTCACAAATCCAGTTCAAGCTACTAACACTGACCTACAAAGCTGTCCACAACCTGTCCCCACCCTATATCTCTGAACTAATCTCCCACTATCTTCTCTCACGTAATCTTTGATCCTCCCAAGTCCTCCTCCTCTCCTCCACACTCATTCATTCCTCACACAACCTCCTACAAGATTTCTCCCGAATATCCACCATCCTCTGGAATTCTGCGCCCCAACACGTCCGATTATCCACCACGCTTACATCCTCCAGACAGACCCTGAAAACCCATCTCTTTAGAACAGCCTACAGCCAGCAATGACCACGCTGCCGCCTCACCACCACCGGAGCTTCCACCTCACCCCCACCAGAGCTGCCTCCCCACCACCACCTGAGCTGCCACACCCCAATCCTTCTGTCTCCTCCCCATTATTCTATAGAATGTGAGTCTGCAAGGACAGGGTCCTCTCCCCTCTGTACCAGTCTGTTGTTGTTAGTTTGTTTACTGTAAACTATATCTATAATTTTGTATGTAACCCTTTCTCATGTACAGCACCATGGAATTAATGGTGCTTTGTAAATAAATAATAATAATAATAATACCGGTGTGGGTGGATCCAGTTGCATCATGTTTTACAATTGCGAGGGAATCTAGGGGGCTGCAAGTTTTAGGGTACCTTCACATGCGGCAATATTGCTAGAAATTTCACTTGCAATTTGCTGGTTGCATTGAAATCATGGACACATTGTTCTATTTGTACATGGCAACAAAATAGAACAATGTGTCCATGATTTCACTGCAACCAGCAAATTGCAAGTGACATTGCATGCAATGTTGTGACGTATAACGGTACCCTTACTCGCATTCAACTGGATTAAAAAATAAAACGGTAGTGTGAAACCACCCTAAGCTGTGCACACTAGAAGGGAAATAGTTAAAGTAACATATTAATTTAGGAGGAAATTAATATCATCTCTCTCTGATATTGTAGTGTAGAATATTTAACTGGATCATCATAGAGTGTGCAGCTTGGAATGAACAATGAGTGCCACCTTTAGTGCCCTACTACCTTGCCATCTTCCAGCATACGTCTCAGTTTAGTAGAAATAGAGATATATGTGCTCATCATCTGAAGGCACTGCATCTTAAGGCCCCGTCACACCTGGCGACGGGGCTGGAGATGTCGGCGGCGACTGGCGGGTGCGCGCACGTTTTTGGCGCCCCGCCAGTGTCGCCATCCCCCTTTTACATTGGGCGACATCTCCAGCGCCGCGCCGGCAAGCTGACAGGTGGCATCGCTGCCGGGGTGTCTGAAAACCCCAGCGGCGATGCAGGACAATAGGAGCCTAAGGCTCCCATCACCTGACTGGTCGCCGGCGGCCAGTTACATGGGGCGATGTGTGCACATCGCCCCAGATCGGTCGCCTGGTTTCAGAGCACTGCTCTGAAACCAGGCGACCTCTTGGCGGCGCCGACATCACCCCTTTACATGAGGCGACATAGGGGCGATGTCGCCGTCGATAGGCGGTGATGTCACCCCGTGTGACGGGGCCTTTAGACTCATTGCCTCTGGATCTGCAGGAACCCACAGTTTCACGCAGGGCGGCCGTAGCCACCATGTGCCCACAATCTGCATTGGGTGCAGGTTGGCTTCTCCCTAGACGCACCCAATGGTGGTCGCTTCCAACTCCACAGCATGAAATTAACATGCCGGGAGATGCGGAAGTCCGGCAACCTGCACCGCAGCTGAAAACACTTTGCAGAGGGGAGAAGCATAGTGAGCATAGGATTTCTACAAACCCTTTCCTCTGTGCTTGTTCTGTACAATGCAGTGTTTTGGGTGCAGTGGCAAGATGATGCATCCAAAACGCTGTTTTTACTGATTGTCATGAGCACCTACCATTATAGTGTCTTAAAAACCTGCTCCATAACCAAATGAAAATGACAACGATATGTTAATTTTATATGATAATAACAACATTTTCCTCTAGGTTTAAAATCACTTTTGAAAAATGATTTTGTAGCTGTAAAACTAACTCCATCCCCGACTGAACAACAGGCACCTGTGGATGGTGCAGCTGCAGTTCAGAAGATGAAATACCAGATTTGCTTCCAGCAGAGAGATCTGAGCACAATTCTTCAAGTCTCCAGGAGTTACATGAAAGTAAAATTTTATTAGGAGATTATTTCCTAGAATTCAAACTGACTATGCCTAATGAAATGATCTGCTATACTAAGCTTAACACATTGGAGAGCTAAAGCCTCACCATCAAAGCAAAGGGAACATTTTCTGTTTATATCGTATCAAATATTATCAAGTCCATTAAAGGGAATCTGTCAGCAGGTTTTTGCTACCTCATTTGAAAGCAGCATGATGTAGGTAAAGAGACCCCATATCACTTGATGTATCACTTAATTTAATGGGTGCAGATTTTCTGACTCAATCAAGAGTTTTTAGATGAGAAAGCTTCCCACATCAGGTTTTCTATATATAATGTCTATGAATATCTAGCTGGTAACTACTGCAGGGGTTGTGACAGACTAGCTGACCTAGTCCAACATTGATAATCTCCTGAAGCTAAAACAAACATTGCAGGTTAAGAGCAGCACACAGTGTGCTAAGGGTACCTTTACACGCCGCTACTGGAGGATGGATACAACCAGCTACAGGCTACAAATGTAGCTTGTAGCGGCAAAATACCCCGTAGTAGCGGCGTGTAAAGACGGTAGGAGGCACCCGGCAACAGATACATCTGTTTACGAGCACTGCCCGGAAACAGGTGGCTACACAGGCGATTGTAGCGAGCTGTATCGGCGTGTAAAGAAGCAACAGAAGGGATGTGTCGACACCAGGCAATGTACCTGGTATGTAGCTGGGGCGTGACACAGGCTCCGGGATACCGCCCCCCTTCAGCGATCATTGGTGGAAGCTCCTGCGTTACGATTGGTAGTCGCTGCATAGGGAGGCATATTTAAGGAGATGACCAGTCACACTACACAATTGCTCGAGCGTCATGTATTAATCAGCCTCCTGCGATGCCTGGCCAATCATGATGTTATTGCTTTGTCCTATCAGCGTATGGACTTCTCGTAATCCACAATTGTGGCACGCCTATGTGCTGTCCCTGCTGCACCAGGTCCGCCCATATTAGCTGGTTGTAGCGGTGTGTAAATGAGGTAAGATGAGCTACAGAAGGTGACTTGAGGCACCCGGCAGTGTATCCAGAGATAGATGTCACGTAGTGTAGCATAGCTTGTGGCGGCGTGTAAAGATGGTGCGTTCACCGTTTGTAACCGTTTGTGCGTGCTCATGCACGTGAAGTAGCTGGTTGTATCCATCCTCCAGTAGCGGCGTGTAAAGGTACCCTAAGGGTACCTTTACACGCGGTTACATTTGTAGCTTGTCACCAGGTAACTTACTGGTTGCAGTGAAATCATGGATACATGGTTCTATCTTGTTGCAGTGTACAAATGGAATCATGTATCCATGATTTCACTGCAACCAGTAAGTTACCTGGTGACAAGCTACAAATGTAGCCGTGTGTAAAGGTACCCTAAGAGATAACTATATAGATAACTATATAACGGAAAGAAAGCAAAATAGGGTTTTATCTTTCAAACAATTTTGTGTAGAAGACAGATGTAACTGCTCACCTGGAATGGTTGTGTGACACACAACCGGTTTAAGCGTATGGTATGGCTGCCACAGGATCCGTACTCCATGTTAACACAGTGGCAACAGAAGATGAATCCAAGGGGGACAGTGTTTATCTGATCCACGCTGCCATACGATGAAAGGAACACAAATGGCGGGTAATGATGGCTTTATTTCATTGGAATAAAGCCATCATTATCTGACATTTGTGTTCCTTTCATCGTATGAGCAGCGCAGATCAGATTAACACTGTCCCCTTGGATTCATCTGAGGCCCCCTTTCACATCAGCGGTAAGCACTGATCACGGCAGTCGCGGTGAAAAAAACGCAACTGCCACGGTTACCGCTTAACGGACGCACTTGTGGTTCACTTGCGGCAAGCCCCATGCAATGTCTACATGGCTTGCGGCAGGTGCGGAAAGTGCGGTATAGTTGCGGCTTTAGCCAGCACTTGCGGCAGATGCTGCCGCGAAAAAAACGCGGTCAGCCACATTTTTTTTCGCGGGCGCATATGCCGCAAGTGCCGAAACCGCACTTGCCATACACTTACTGCAAGCCCCATAGACATTGCATGGGGCTTGCCGCAAGTGAACCGCAAGTGCGGCCGTTATGCGGTAATCGCGGCAGTTGCTTTTTTTTCACCGCAACTGCCGTGATCAGCGAAAAACGCTGATGTGAAAAGGCCCTAAGAGAGACATGGCTGATATCCGTATGATAAACCCTACAGGAACAGTCCCCAACCTTTCTGGTCTTGAGAGCCACATTCATCTCAGAGAGCATCGCGAGCCTTACCCAGTTCCCACATTAGACAGCCAAAGCTTTTCCACAGAATCACACCAAGTTTCAGGGGTTCCTACCTTATCCCCATCCAGATTTGCTCTTCTATATGGGGCTACTCACAAAAGTCACCATCTGGGTGTATAGCTGTTTGCTAGAACTGGTGCTAATGCAACAAGCTCGAAGACAGCTGCGAGCTACACATGACATGCCCACGAGCCACATGTGGCTCCCTAGCTACAGGTTGGGGCCCCTGCCCTACAACATGCAATTTTTAATTTATATAGTAAAAAGCTGCTGACAGATTCCCTTTAAAGACCCTACTTATACCGAGCCCAACATCATCGGACTAAAGTGACTGATGTATTTGATTCTCATTGGTACAGTGTATATGAATATTGTAGATTTTTTTCAAGACTCTTATCATGTTACATATTTTTTAACTTTGAATTTTTTCTACTTCAATGTTTGATTTGAATTACTTCATTTAAAGATTGCCTAATGTACTAAAACAATCATACAAGTAAACAAGAGCACAGAGCTTGATAAGAGATACATTGCCGACATCTGTGTTTTAACCCCCACAGCTTGCTGTGCTCAGACTACATAGCAAAGATCTGTTAGCAGATTCCCTTTAAATTATACTTATAAAGACTTTACTATGAGCTTTGATATCACTTCTTTGTTCCTGGTTGATATTACTTCATGGGCTAATGATTGCTATTGTAATTGGCTTCCCCTGCTACTATATTGTCTGGAATAGCTCATCTAGGGGGAAAAGATTCACTTACTACACAAAGACAGAGACTTGCAGTCCCTTTGTAAAACAATAGTTCCATTGGGACTGCTAGGACTGACAGAAAAATATCTTCCTTTGTCAGAAAATAGAAGAAATCCTAACTACATGTAGCTGAGTTTCCAATTAAAGGACTTTATACAGTTACCGCTCATAAGATTCCGATGTAGAGATGATTGATTGTGTTCACATCTGAAATGCACAGGTTTCGGGTGTTTAAAAAGAAATAGATTAATTCTAAATAAATTAATTGTGAATTGTAGGCACTTCAATTGCTCTGAAAAGATATGTGTAATACTGAAGTCACCTAGGACTATATCCAACCCCTTTCAATAGTCTTAGTAATGTCTAAGTGTAATCCTGTAGTAATCAACAGCAGATTTAAAGGGGATGTCCACTAATAAGAAATCCCCTTCTCATTCCATGTTTGCCCTTGTTAAAATAAAAAGGTTTATACTCACCTCCGTTGCAGGCGGCATTCCAGCTCTTCTGGGGATCAATTTGTGCCAAGTTCACTTTCCCTGTCTACAGATGTTAAGGTAATCAACAGGATGTGAGAACTCACGCTGGCCACTCACTTCCTGTTTAATGCCTACACAAATGAAGGTGGGAAAGGGAAGCCGGTGTTGATCAGATGCAAGGCTCGCATGACTTAACAACCACATTCGAGTCCTAGGAGAGAGACCACCAGCACTACTGAAACGCTACCTGCAATGGAGGTGAGTATAAGCTTTTATTTTAATGTGGCCAAACATGTGGGATGAGAAGGGATTGTCCAAGTAGTGGACAATCCTTTTAATATTTCAATGTGCTGACAAAATATGGTCCAAAAATTACCTTATTGTTTGTGATCAGGCAGACCACTCTGTACAGAACACTGAATGAAACTGATAGCATCACTCTCATGGTACATTTACACACGGCCACAAGAAGGTAGGAACAGGCGGGCATCGGATACAAATTGTGCCTGTTACCGCGAAAAGACCTCGATGTGGCTGCGTGTAATTCTGGACTTTCCTTCCTTCAGGGAAGACACAGGAAGGAAAGTCCTGAATTACACGCAGCCACATCGTGGTCTTTTCAAGGCAAGAGGCACAATTTGTGTCCGATGCTTGCCTGTTCCTACCTTCCTGTGGCCGCGTGTAAATGTACCATCAGAGGTAACATGATCCTGCTATAACAGAAAGAAGTGATGTGCTATATATTCATAATACCATGTACTTCCTCCCCACTGCCGGAAGCAAAGGAGGCTACTTGTGGTCATCATGTAGTACAGTAGCACTACTGTCTGCATAGCTGGTGCAAGTGATATTTTTTCTTTTTTACTACCCTGTCCATTGACACTACCAGTCTTTCTTTTAGTGTACATGTTATACTAAACTATAATTATCTTTTTACAATCTTTGTAACTTTGTAACTTTGTAACTTATTCCACCCTGGCGAAAAAGGATGCAATAAAAAAGGCTAGGAGGGTAGATTTAATTGCAGAATACAAAAAAACCTGCATTAGGTCACAAGATAGGTGTGAGGTCAAGTAAAACATATGTGTACAGTTAAATTTCTGCTATTAATTATTTTTTTGTGTCAACAAAACCCCCAAACCCACTTCCCCCCAAAAAAATACAAAATAAAAAATGTGTCCTACAAATAGGTTTATGCACCACAGCAAGCCTTCGAGGGACTCCAGAGGCACCAGCAGCTTCAAATATCTGTTTGCTGGTTTGTAAGGCCTTTTTAGCAGCTACTCACTTAATCCGATGAACTTGCCTGGCAGAAACCTTCCTCATTCTGCCTTTATCTGCACAAACACATCTGAGCTCAGAATTAGCCACAAATCTCTTACGATGATTATGCTTAAGTTTTCGTGCAATATCTAATATTTTCATCCTTTGTCCAAGGCAGTGCACTATTTCTTGTTTTTGGGAGCAGAGAGATCCTTTTTCATTCCAATTTGACTTGAAAACTGTGGTCTGCTTAATATTGTGGAACACCCAGTTTTCCTTTTATTGGGCTCACCTGCCAAACTAATTATCAAAGGTATCTGAGATTGATTTCAGTGATCCAAAGAGCCCTGAGACACAATACCATCAATGGGTTTCATTGCAAAAAAAAAACATATGACACTTAAAACCAATTTGCATATTAATTAGGAACATGGTGTATATATACATATACATACAGTTGTGGCCAAAAGTATTGACACCCCTGCAATTCTGTCAGATAATACTCAGTTTCTTCCTGAAAATGATTGCAATCACAAATTCTTTGGTATTATTATCTTCATGTAATTTGTCTTCAATGAAAAAACACAAAAGAATTGTCCTAAAGCCAAATTGGATCTGATTCCACACTAAACATAAAAAGGGGGTGGACAAAAGTATTGGCACTGTTAGAAAAATCATGTGATGCTTCTCTAATTTGTGTAATTAACAGCACCTGTAACTTACCTGTGGCACCTAACAGGTGTTGACAATAACTAAATCACACTTGCAGCCAGTTGACATGAATTAAAGTTGACTAAACCTCTGTCATGTGTCCTTGTGTGAACCACATTGAGCATGGAGAAAAGAAAGAAGACCAAAGAACTGTCTGAGGACTTGAGAAACCAAATTGTGAGAAAGCATGAGCAATCTCAAGGCTACAAGTCCATCTCTAAAGACCTGAATGTTCCTGTGTCTACCGTGCACAGTGTCATCAAGAAGTTTAAAGCCCATGGCACTGTGGCTAACCTCCCTAGATGTGGACGGAAAAGAAAAATTGACAAGAGATTTCAACGCAAGATTGTGCGGATGGTGGATAAAGAACCTCGACTAACATCCAAACAAGTTCAAGCTGCCCTGCAGTCCGAGGGTACAACAGTGTCAACCCATACTATCCGTCGGCGTCTGAATGAAAAGGGACAATATGGTAGGATACCCAGGAAGACCCCACTTCTTACCCCGAGACATAAAAAAGCCAGGCTGGAGTTTGCCAAAACTTACATGAGAAAGCCTACAACATTTTGGAAGAATGTTCTCTGGTCAGATTAGACAAAAGTAGAGCTTTTTGGGTAAAGGCATCAACATAGAGTTTACAGGAGAAAAAAAGAGGCATTCAAAGAAAAGAACACGGTCTCTACAGTCAAACATGGCGGAGGTTCCCTGATGTTTTGGGGTTGCTTTGCTGCCTCTGGCACTGGACTGCTTGACCATGTGCATGGCATTATGAAGTCTGAAGACTACCAACAAATTTTGCAGCATAATGTAGGGCCCAGTGTGAGAAAGCTGGGTCTCCCTCAGAGGTCATGGGTCTTCCAGCAGGACAATGACCCAAAACACACTTCAAAAAGCACTAGAAAATGGTTTGAGAGAAAGCACTGGAGACTTCTAAGGTGGCCAGCAATGAGTCCAGACCTGAATCCCATAGAACACCTGTGGAGAGATCTAAAAATGGCAGATTGGAGAAGGCACCCTTCAAATATCAGGGACCTGGAGCAGTTTGCCAAAGAAGAATGGTCTAAAATTCCAGCAGAGCATTGTAAGAAACTCATTCATGGTTACCAGAAGCGGTTCATCGCAGTTATTTTGGCTAAAGGTTGTGCAACCAAGTATTAGGCTGAGGGTGCCAATACTTTTGTCTGGCTCATTTTTGGAGTTTTGTGTGAAATGATCAATGTTTTGCTTTTTGCTTCATTCTCTTTTGTGTTTTTTCATTGAAGACAAATTAAATGAAGATAATAATACCAAAGAATTTGTGATTGCAATCATTTTCAGGAACAAACTGAGCATTATCTGACAGAATTGCAGGGGTGTCAATACTTTTGGCCACATCTGTACATACACACATATATACATAACACACATATACATACACACATATATACATATACAAACATACATTCATACATACATGCATGCACACATACATACACATATTAATACACACATACCATACATATATAAATGTATACATACATACACCCATACATTCATACATATGTACATACATTCACACGTATGCAGTTTTATTACAACAGAACTACGCTTGATTTAACTTGTCGTAACTTTGTAGCTTCGGAATCCTGTTGCCAGGCAACTCCAGAAATGTATCAAACAAGAAGGTTTGTTTTCTTTCCGTCTATGAGATGACAGTGCCAGGCAGTCAGTGACTGGAGAGCACGGCAAATTGATGAGAATTAGTGTGATGTATGTGTGAGGTGTAATCAATGGCTGCTGCCTTAATGAGCGAGCGTGATGTGACTGGGTACACTTCTTGGATTTGTTCCAGATTGAACATAAAAGTAGAAGACATATTACATTAAGATAAACTAAAGAATTTAGAATATTTTCCCTCTATTAATCCTCTCAAAGAAATCATGTTTTAGTCTTGTTCATTCTAGTATTTTTTCCTCCTTAAATCATATTCAAAGAGCACAAAATGCAGAGATACAGCTGCGTATCAATGAATTAGACTATCACCAAAAAGTTAATTTACTTCTGTACTTCAATATATACAGTGAAACGCATCTACTGTATTATATAGTCATTACAAACAGAGTGATCTATTTCAAGTGTTTATTTCTGTAAATGTTGATTATTATGGCTTAAAGCCAATGAAAATCCAAAGGTCATTATCTCAGAAAATTAAAGTAAGGAGGTTAAAAACCGAGCTGCTGTATTCCATAAGTTATCAAAAGGTGAATATAATATTGATTTATTAGTCAATGTGTTTCAGGGCACAGTCTGTGCAGAAACACGGACATGTGAAAGAGAGCATAGAGTAAAACGTGTTCACGTATGTCCGTGTCTCTGGCATGTGGCTACATGGACGGCACATTTTTCGGAGACATGGGCATGTGATAGAGGCCTTAAAGTACCGTCACACGCCGCCATATGGCTTCCATATCGCTGGCGATTTGACGTGAGCGCGCACGTTTCGGGCACTTTTTTCACATCGCTGTGGAGCTGTCACACGTAGCAATCTCGCCTGCGATCTTCAGCGATCCTGTATTCCGGAAATCGCCTGCAGAAGACCGGAAGCGATCTTCCCTTCACATATCGCCGCGTCACACTCCACAATCGTAGCAGCGATGTGGCCATACTGTTTCGATAGGGGCGTGCTAGAGTGTGTTTCACCGCGCCCCTATCACTATGATTGGTGGACGGAACTGCGTCAGCCTTGTGTGAACCTACGGGTCATCAAATAAGGCACCGTGGACACGGCCAGCCAATCGGAACGCAGTATCACTCACCAATCGCAGCAGATGCGGTACAAAAAAACACCATTCAAGCACGCCTACGGGATTGATTTAAAGATCGCTGTGTATGTTGCCCTTGCCCTGTCACATGCCATGATGCGCTGAAATCGCCTGGTGGATATCGCCTGATTTGTCTGCAGTGCAGGGCAATCAGGCGGCGCTCCACCACTCGATTTCTCACCGTAGAATCGCCCAATCACACACCACTATGCACAGGCGATGTGGTTTCCACATCGACGAAATCAGGAGTTGCCAGCGATCTCGCGGCGATATGGCAGCGTGTGATGGTACCTATTAGAGTTTGCTTCACCATCCGATTCTCTCAGCTGGCAATCATCTTTTCAGCAAACCTCTGTTACTTACTTGCTCAGAACTGTTCTATAATGAACTCTTCAATGGAGCAGTTCACACTACAAACGTGCTGCAAAAGTGCATATCTGTAAGCCAGTATTTAGTTTACCAGTTCATTGCTGCTGCCTACCTCTTGTTCCTGATAGCATACAACTCAGTCTTTAATCATTTGTTTGATGAATGTCCTGGACTGTACATACATCTACAGGTTCTGTGAATGGCTGTCTGTCTTCTGGTGGTTTCTGCTCCACTTGTCTGACAGCCACCCAGGGTACAATGCTGATCCATGTGCTGTTTGGCAAGACCTGGCTATGGACCTTTAGCCTTCAGGCCGTGTTTCTCAAAAATTATTTACGGTATGTTTTATAGAATCCACCCAAACAGTTGGTGAATCCATAACACAATCTATTAAATCCTCTACCTTCTTCAACATCAATAGGCAAATTGTGTTTGTAGCATACTGAAATTAGGTTAATAACTGTCAGAAGCATACCAAAAAAATAATTATATAAAACAAATAGATTCATACAACATTCATGCAAAATGATGTGGCACATATTGGATGATGGTTATAATGGTTAGAATTTCTATCCAAACCCCTGAAGATTTTTCTATAAACATGTATGTTCTGATACCTTGACTTTTTTTTTAACTTTGCCAATCATAAGTGTCAACCATATCTGATATAGTCATTGTGAAGGTCACATGATGTTGGCTGCTTAGATCAGATTTTGAGCTGGATTGTACATTTGGCCCATTACTGCAGTAAACAGCAACAGTAAATATATATTCACTATACTACCCCCTCCCTTCATCTGAACTGCTTTATTGTAACCTTCTATGCAACAAACAGCATTCTGAAAAAAATCCACAATCATAATAGCTCAGTCGGCACCTAGAAACACTGCACAATTTGACGACAGCAAAATAAATATAGCAAAACACAGTATATATATGACATGCCCACTCCAGGGCCAGGGAAGACTCGTTACTGGGCAGTTACTAGTTGTTCTCACGTCTTCACTTCTCAGTTCTTTTCATGGGGAGAGACGGGGGCCGAGAACCAGTCCCGTGACCCTGGCGGTGTCATTTTAATAAAAGGGATGATATTAGGGAAAGTCTGAGAGGGCAAGAGGTATTCGTGACACCACCTGCGGTATGAAGCCAGGGCTGCCGCCACTGCTGTAGAACCTCTGGGGATGATGGCCAGCAGCTTTGATAGTCCCACGCATTCCCCAGGGCAGTGGAGGGTTTCCCCCATCGTGTACCTTGGCAGTTGGTTACTCAGTCAGCAGTACCTCCTGTGTCATAGGCAGCCTCTGCGACCGATGGTCAATGCAAATAAAAGTCTCTCACACCACAGCTATAGTTCCGTTAATTTTACTTAGGTGTTAAACATGGCCGCCGGGTATGCTCTCTACCATTCTCCTGTACTTTACTCTTTCTCCAGAGCCAGGTTGGTACAGTCAAGCCATGGTTGGTGCCCTTACTCTTCCTTCTACGTGTTACAATCTCGGGTTGGTCTCTTCTCGGCATTATAAGGGGTAACTTTCATCTCAGGTGAGCGGGTCGTTGCTCTGCCCCCCAGGCTCTCCACACCCTCCGCTACACAGAGCTCAGGTACAGTAGCCATGGGTGCTTCTGAGTGTCCTGGACTCCATTAGGATCCCTCCCGGGTACTTCTCCTTAGTTCAGCCACCATCCCCAAGATGTGTCGGGTGTTCGGCCACAGCTCCCGTTAGAAGTCTGAGGCCTCCAGTTTCGGCTCGGGCTTGAAGCTTCCACACTATCTGCAGGGCCAGTCCCTGTGTCCTCCACCAACCCCTCTGTCTCATCAGCTTCAGTCAAATGGGGGTCAATGCCTTGTCTGCACCCTTAGGGCTCTTCTCTCCGTCAGTCAGGCTTTCCCTCCCACGGCGAGCAGGGTTGCATTGCTCCAACCCACGGGAGTCGGCACCACACCACCTCTGCACTCCCAACTACCACTCCTACGTCAGCTGATGTTACTCCTCTGTCTCCTACTACTGAACTGAACTAACACTGTGCCGTCCCTCTTTTACTTCCTGGGTCCTCCCTCAGGGTCCACCTATTGTCCCAGGGGCCTGTCACTGTGTGTTGTGTGTGTGTGTTGGGTTGTGGCCAGGGCCGGGACGACAGCTAGGTGAACCTAGGCGATCGCCTAGGGCGCCATCTTGGGCAGGGCGCATTCCCGCCTGACCGGAGTCCGGTCACCGCTGCCCGGCCCTGGAGTTGCGGGGAGAAGCTGCGGCAGGGAGCGGTGGGCGCCGCCATGTTCTTTGTAGCTGGCGCCCACTAACAGTACAGCCGGTCAATAGAGGTTGAGACCTCTACACAATGGCCGCGGTCTCCAATTAGCCGCGGCCATTTTGTTGAAGTCTCAGCTTCCACCGACCGGCTGTACTGTTAGTGGGCGCCGGCCACAAAGAACATGGCGGCGCCCACCGCTAGCTGCCGCAGGCCCGCAGCTACTCCTCGGCTCGCAGGCAGCGTCCTGCTGATGTGCGCCCTCCGGGCTCCGGCATCCCTGCTCCGCATCCACAGCTCCCCGCAATGGTAAGGTATGCTGGAGGCTGTGGGGGAGACAGGGGGGCTGTGGGGGAGACAGGGGGCTGTGGGGGAGACAGGGGGCTGTGGGGGAGACAGAGGGGCTGTGGGGGAGACAGGGGGCTGTAGGGGAGACAGGGGGGCTGTGGGGGAGACTGTGGGGAGACAGGGGGGCTGTGGGGGAGACGGGATGCTGTGGGGGAGACAGGGGGGCTGTGGGGGAGACAGGGAGGCTGTAGGGGAGACAGGGAGGCTGTGGGGGAGACTGTGGGGAGACAGGGGGCTGTGGGGGAGACAGGGGGCTGTGGGGGAGACAGGGAGGCTGTGGGGGAGACTGTAGGGAGACAGGGGGGCTGTGGGGGAGACAGGGGGCTGTTGGGGAGACAGGGGGGCTGTGGGGGAGACAGGGAGGCTGTGGGGGAGACTGTGGGGAGACAGGGGGGCTGTGGGGAGACAGGGGGCTGTGGGGGAGACAGGGAGGCTGTGGGGGAGACAGGGAGGCTGTGGGGGAGATAGGGGGGCTGTGGGGGAGACAGGGAGGCTGTGGGGGAGACTGTGGGGAGACAGGGGGGCTGTGGGGGAGACAGGGGGCTGTGGGGGAGACAGGGGGGCTGTGGGGGAGACAGGGGGGCTGTGGGGGAGACAGGGAGGCTGTGGGGGAGACAGGGAGGCTGTGGGGTAGACTGTGGGGAGACAGGGGGCTGTGGGGGAGACAGGGGGCTGTGGGGGAGACAGGGAGGCTGTGGGGGAGACAGGGGGGCTGTGGGGGAGACAGGGGGGCTGTGGGGAGACAGGGAGGCTGTGGGGGAGACTGTGGGGAGACAGGGGGGCTGTGGGGGAGACAGGGGGCTGTGGGGGAGACAGGGGGGCTGTGGGGGAGAACAGGGAGGCTGTGGGGGAGACTGTGGGGAGACAGGGGGGCTGTGGGGGAGACAGGGGGCTGTGGGGGAGAGACAGGGAGGCTGTGGGGGAGACAGGGAGGCTGTGGGGGGAGACAGGGGGGCTGTGGGGGAGACAGGGGGGCTGTGGGGGAGACAGGGGCTGTGGGGATGACAGGGGGGCTGTGAGGGAGACGGGGGCTGTGGGGATGACAGGGGGGCTGTGAGGGAGACGGGGGCTGGGGGGATGACAGGGGGCTGTGGGGGAGACAGGGGCTGTGGGGGAGACAGGGAGGCTGTCAGGATGGAGGGATGCAGTCAGGATGGAGGGAGGCTGTTGGTATGGAGTCAAGATGGAGGGATGCAGTCAGGATGGAGGGAGGCTGTTGGTATGGAGGAAGGATGGAGAGAGGCTGTCAGGATGGAATAGGCTATTGGGATAGAGGGAGGCTGTCAGGATGGAGGACCGCTGTTGGGATGGAGGAAGTATGGAGGGAGGCTGTCGGGATGGAAGGAGGGAGGCCGTCAGGATGGAGGGAGGCTGCCAGGATGGAGGGAGGCTGTCGGGATGGAGGAACGCTGTTGGGATGGAGGAAGTATGGAGGGAGGCGGTCAGGATGGAGGGACATTGTTGGGATGGAGGGAGGCTATCGCGATGAAGTGAGGCTGTCGGGATGGAGGAAGGAAGGAAGGAGACTATCAGGATGGAGGGAGGCTGTCGGAATAAAGGGAAGCTGTTGGGATGTTGTCTATATGGCTGGCAGCCATCTCTATTGCGTACGGCCAGCAGTAGTCTCTATCGTGTATTCTCTATTGCGTACGGCCAGCAGCAGTTTCTATTGTGTATTCTCTATTGTATGTATAGCCAGCAGCATTCTCCATTGTGTATACGGTCCGCAGCCATCTCTATTGTGTATACAGGTAGCAGCTGTCTCTATTCTGTATTCTCTATTGTATATACAGCTATTGTGTTTAGATTTATAGAAAAGAAGTTGCAACACACAATCAGCGGTGTTTATTCACTCTTTGTGGGGTGGCGCTTCAACAGGCATATAGTCAACAGGCATATGGTGGACTATATGCCTGTTGAAGCGCCACTTGCGGTGTGAAACGGCCATCGCCTTTGAGAACCCCCCCGTCCTCCCACTCGCACCATGTAAGACCACACGAAGAGGGAATAAACACCGTTGATCCTACGATGTTGCAACTTCATTTCTATAACGCTAACCGGAAGTGATGAACCGCTAACTGGAAGTGTGGACTGGGTTGTTTGAGTGCTCAGCAGGCTGAATGCCGAAGCGCTGGTGATCAGGAAAGGGCACCCTGAAGCGATCTGCAAGCTGCAGCTCTCCAGAAACACCGTGGACAGATTGGTGCTGGCACCAAGAATCGTCAGAACCGTGACTGATACAGCTATTGTGTATTCAGCCCACAGCAGTCTCAAGTGTGTGTGTGTGTAATATATAATAGAGAGTGTAAAAAAAGGAAAAACAGCACAAAAAATAGAAAAAAGTGGACTTTATTGCCCAATGCGTGGCCACGGGGGGCGCCGTTTGCCTTACCTGCCTAGGGCACCAAAATGCCTTGTCCCGGCACTGGTTGTGGCGCATCCATACATCACGACACCTGGAAAAAAGGGGCACCACACTTCTTAACTTCAGAGGTGCAGTACCTCTGGTGGTGGTTTACCCGGAGGGCGCCACACACACACACACACATATATATATATTGTGACTCTCACAACCACATAAGGTGAAGCCTCTGATACCTGTTTAGGTGATATTTTGATATTTTATCTCTCAGACCCTTCTTCCTCCTTTCTTAAATTTAAGAAAAGATTCTTTAAGAAAAGAGGCTATATAAAACAAATGTGACTGGGTTTCAGTCTAATGAACTTGCTTGTAAGCATATTGACTCTTTTGCATACAGATCAGAAAGAGTACCTTTAGACGACAGAGAGGAGGCAAACACCAGTGGAGGGACCAGAAGAAAACAGAAGAACAAGGGGAAGCCACAATCCCAGCGACAAACCAAGAAGAAGGATCTAGTGTAATTGTGAACATCTCTCGTAAGGTCTTAACCCCTGAAAAAACTAATATATTGGAAAAGGGAATGAGTTATTGCATAGCAAGCCATGTGGATTGGTTTAATGTAGAAGTGGATTTATATGCCGTATATACTCGTGTATAAGCCGACCCGTGTATAAGCCGACCCCCCTACTTTTGCCCCCAAAACCTGGGAAAACCTATTGACTCGTGTATAAGCTGAGGGTGGACCCCAGCACAGGTGTACAGCCCCCAGCAGTGAGGTATACAGGCCCCCCAATGGTAGTATACAGCAGCCTCCCCAGTGGCATATACAGGCCCCAGTAGTATATACAGCAACCCCAGTGGTATACAGCAGCCTCCCCAGTGGTATATACAGACCCCACCAGTATATACAGCAGCCCCAGTGGTATATACAGCAGCCCCAGTGGTATATACAGCAGCCCCAGTGGTATACAGGCCTCAGCAGTATATACAGCAGCCCCCAGGGGTTATACAGCAGCCCCCAGGGGTTATACAGCACCCCCCAGGGGTTATACAGCGGCCCCCAGGGGGTACCCAGCGGCCCCCTGGGGGTACCAACAGCCCCCAGGGGGTACCCAGCAGCCCCCTGGGGGTACCAACAGCCCCCTGGGGGTACCAACAGCCCCCAGGGGGTACCCAGCAGCCCCCAGGGGGTACCCAGCAGCCCCCTGGGGGTACCAACAGCCCCCTGGGGGTACCAACAGCCCCCTGGGGGTACCCAGCAGCCCCCAGGGGGTACCAACAGCCCCCAAAAGCTGGCACTGTCCCCCCTTGTAAGGGCCCCCCCCCCCCCGCTGCTTATACATTACCATCCCGGTGTTCTGATCGGCGCCGCTCCTCGGTGCTTCTTCTTCATCCTCCCGTCCTCGCTGGCTGCATCCGGGATCTCCGGCCATCGCGCGATGACGTCATATCGCTGCGACGGCCGGAGATCCCGGACGCAGCCAGCGAGGACGGGAGGATGAAGAAGAAGCACCGAGGAGCGGCGCCCATCAGAACACCGGGATGGTAATGTATAAGCAGCGGGGGGGGGCCCTTACGAGGGGGGACAGTGCCAGCTTTTGGGGGGCCATATGCACTGCTTCCCCCTGCCGCTGATTGACAGGGGAAGCAGTGCATATATAATGAGCGGCCCCACGTGACGGGGCCGCTCATACAGCAGCCTCCCCCCGCCTCCTCCAGCCTCCACAGCCCCCACCACAGCAGCCTACCGTATAGACCCGTGTATAAGCCGAGGGGAGACTTTTCAGCCCAAATTTTGGGCTGAAAAACTCGGCTTATACACGAGTATATACGGTAGATTTTTTTTCCTGCGATTAAACTAAAGCACTGGTTTCACAAGAGAGAAGTAGGGGTAAAAGCAAAAAGTTGTGAGTTAGGTATGAAAGATTTAGCCATATATAAAAGAGTGACTTTGAGCCAACAGAACAAGTACCTGCCATAGAGGCTTATGTATTGGCTGTATCTAACAATATAGAACAGTTAAAATCTAAGGTAGTCAAAAACCTTAGGAAGCCAAACATTACTAGTAATGAATATGAGGCATTACAGTAACTTGTCCATGACGACAACCTGGTGACAAAACCAGCTGATAAGGGTGGAGCGGTTGTCATCATGGACAAGGATACGTATTTGAAAGAAATCATGAGGCAGCTCAATGATGAACAGGTTTATAGAAGACTGGAGGGGGACCCAAATTGGAGTTCCAGAAAAACACATTGAGAGTAATTGAAGAGGCTATATTAGGAGTATAATAGATAAAGACATGGCAGATTTCTTATACTGTATATATAGAGAAACCAGTTACACCTGTCATATAACTGGTACCAAAAATTCATAAAGCCCTGAAAGATCCCCCAGGGAGACCCATTGTGGCTGGAATCAACTCCATGTTTAGTAACATTGGTGTATTCCTTGAGAAGATGTTGGCCCCCTTTGCACACTCTGTAGAATCCTACATTATAGATACTGTGGATTTTCTGGATAAGTTAAAACAAGTTAAATTGGAAGGTGAGGTACTGTTGGTATCATTCCATGTAACATCACTCTACATTTTTATTGACCATACTAGGGGCCTAGAAGCCATCTCAAGTAAGTTACAAGAGACGGGATGCACAGAGGAAGCAAAACATTTCATCTTAGAGATGCTAGATATAGTACTGAGGTATTATTATTTTATGCTTGGGGACACCTATTACAAACAATTAATAGGTACAGCAATGGGGGCTCGAATGGCATATGGATATGCAAATATGGTAATGGCGGTACTGGAGGAGAGGTACATCTATGTATCCCACCACTTTAATAGAGTGATGAAGTGGTGGAGATATGTGGACGATATCCAGTGGCGGATTATAATGAGGTCAATTTGGGCAAGTGCCCCGGGCCCAAGGCTCTCAGGGGGCCCAGAGCCTTCCAGGGTAAATTGCCCCATCATAATCCGCCATTGTTTGCCCCGTACTCCGCACCGCTGATGTGAATGTTCAGGTCCCTGCTGCCCCCGGCACCACCGCCCCGCCCCCTTTCTTTCTCCTGCACGTCATGACGTGAATGTGCGGGAGGAAGCTGCAAAAAGAAGGCGGGTGCTGGAGGAGGCACACAGGAGGCCCGCCGAATATGCGATGCCAAGAGGAGCTGAGCTGCTGGTTCTGCCACAAACAGCTCAATCCACCACTGCTCACAGCCAGGGTTAGACTGGGCAGAGTGGCACTCGCCCCCCAGGTATGTACCCAAGCAGATATGAAGAGCTGCCCCATCGTTTGTAGATTAATAGGCAGGAGACCTGCACTGTATGTGTTTATGTGCCGGGCCGGCTGCATCCATCACAGCTGAGCAGACACTGGCTGAGCTTCTGTACTCCTGTCACCCTGTCTTCTGCCTGCCAGAGCGGAGCCTCTGTGGGATCAGTGGGGAAGGTCAGACATTGTGGTTCTCAGTTAGGATAGTGATAGGGCAGGAGATTGTGTTTGTACAGTGTCAGTGAAGAGATTTCAGAACGCTGCTCACCTCACAAGTCCAGGGCTGCAAACTGCATGGTGTCACAAGTCCAGGGCTGCAAACTGCATGGTGTCACAAGTCCAGGGCTGCAAACTGCATGGTGTCACAAGTCCAGGGCTGCAAACTGCATGGTGTCACAAGTCAAGGGCTGCAAACTGCATGGTGTCACAAGTCCAGGGCTGCAAACTGCATGGTGTCACAAGTCCAGGGCTGCAAACTGCATGGTGTCACAAGTCCAGGGCTGCAAACTGCATGGTGTCACAAGTCCAGGGCTGCAAACTGCATGGTGTCACCAGCTGCTCTGCTGAGGATCAGTGGGACTTATTGCAGCAGTTTAACCCTTCATGCAGGTCGGGGGTTGTGGTGTCAGTGTTAGGTCATCGACTCCCACTCTGTATGAAGAGTCAAACTGTTGCCACAAATCACATTGTGCCCCAGATGGACACACCAGACCTAACTATACAGAGCCCTGCACAGGATTGATTTAGCATCACAGATTATATACACAGTCATCTATGATGTCCTGTAGTCAGGGTCCTGGTCAGTCTAGTCCAAACTTGGGCAAAATGCAACCAGGTGGCTGAAAATACTGGCCAGAGGGTCACCTGGTGCTGACCACTACAGGTATCCCAACATCACTGCCAGTGGCGTAACTAGAGTCCGAACGGCCCCACTGCGAAATTTGGACCTGGGCTCCCCTTCCCCTACGCGTCCACATTGGTCAGATGTATGGGCCCCATGTAACGTTCTAGATCATTATGTTAGGCTATGGGTTGAACTAGATGGACTTAAAGTCTTCCTTCAACCTTAAAAAAACTATGTTACTATGTATTAATGTCCCTCATCCTGCTATATATGGTCCTCCTCCTGGAATATGGCCCTTATCCTGGTGTATATGTATAGTCATCCATTATAGTATAACCCAGCCTCATAGCCCTCCATATAGTAAAATGCAGCCTCATAACCCGTCATATAATATAATGCAGAGTCGTGATAGGAATATGCACTGCTCTCTGCACTGGTGACGCTGCTCCCTGCGCTTGTTAAATGGCTATTTGTACTGGTGACGCTGCTGTCTGCACTTGGTGACGCTGCTGTCTGCACTTGGTGACGCTGCTGTCTGTGCTGGTAGGCGCTGCTGTCTGCGCTGGTAGGCGCTGCTGTCTGCGCTGGTAGGCGCTGCTGTCTGCGCTGGTAGGCGCTGCTGTCTGCACTTGTTAAATGGCTGCTGTCTGCGCTTGGTGACGCTGCTGTCTGCACTGGTTAAATGGCTACCTGCTCTGGTGACGCGGCTACCTGCTCTGGTGACGCTGCTACCTGCGCTTGTTAAATGGCTGCTGTCTGCACGCACTTGGCGACGCTGCTGTCTGCACTGGTTAAATGGCTACCTGCTCTGGTGACGCTGCTACCTGCGCTGGTAGGCGCTGCTACCTGCGCTGGTAGGCGCTGCTACCTGCGCTTGTTAAATGGCTGCTGTCTGCACTTGGTGACGCTGCTGTCTGCACTGGTTAAATGGCTACCTGCTCTGGTGACGCTGCTACCTGCTCTGGTGACGCTGCTATCTGCACTGGTTAAATGGCTATTTGTACTAGTGACACTGCTATCTGCATGACTGCACTGGTTACACTTCCCTCTATACTGGTGACGCTACTATCTGCACTTGTTAAATGGCTATTTGTACTGGTGACACTGCTTATACTGCCCTCTGTACTGGTGACATAATTATTAGTAGAAGTGACACTGCTGTGTGTACTGGTGATAGAATCTATCTATACTGGTTACACTGCTATCTCTACTGAATCAATTGCTATTTGTAATGGTGACATGGCTATCTGTACAGACTTCACAACTACGCTATGTACTCTGGTGATACTTTCTCTGTGCACTGGTGACGCTGCTCTGTGCACTGGTGACGCTGCTCTGTGCACTGGTGACGCTGCTCTGTGCACTGGTGACGCTGCTCTGTGCACTGATTCCTAGGTCTTCCCTTTCCCACAGGCCCACCATAGTGCAATATGTGACACATGGCGGCTATAGGCGCTCTGGTGTAGCCTTTTTCTCTGCAGCACTATTAGCATTCTCCTACACGTTCAGCCAATGCAGGGCTTACAGAGCAATACATGGTGTACTGGGAGCGACCACCACCCAAGCTATAGACTAATAATCGCTAGTGATAAGCCCCTACCCCCGCCAGTAATGGAGTAGTGCCTGGAGATCGCGTCTCCTCACGGCAGCACAATATAGAGATAGATTTGCACAGCTCACTGACCAGGACCACGGCCACCATGGTGGTGACGAGCCGGCTTCAATATCCACACAGTGCGCACGCGCTAGAGCCCGGCCGTACCATGTGATCGACCTCACAATGCATCGGGCCAGATATGACGTTCTGGCCAGGGCATCGCATGATCCCAAGAGGCGGGCATTTCAAAAAGGACGTGGTACAGCCCAAGGACATGGGATGCAAATCCATGTAAAGCGGTCGCAGGGGTCGGCGGGCGGCACGGGCCCCTGTACCTGCAGGTCTGGTCTCACTTGCGGCCCCTGTGATCACAGTAGTTACGCCACTGATCACTGCTCTCTGCATCCCTAGGATGCAGTGAGCAGAGGTTACACTGGTGGTGGATGAAGCCGATGGCTCCTTCTTCCACCAGTCACCGTCTCTGACTGACAGCAGACGCAGTTACGTCACTTCATTACCTCAAACGGTATATAGAGGCTTTGTGAGGGCTCATAGTGTTTTATAGTGGCTATGTGGAGGTTCACACTGTATACAGGCAGCTTTGTGGAGGCTCACAATGTATACAGGGGGCTATATGGGTTCTCATACTTTATATAGAGGGACTGTGTGGAGGGCTCTATCTGCATATAGGGAGATACTCCTATCAGTATATTGTTTTATTCTGCTATATCCTTTCTTCAGCTTTCACTTTTTCTATTTTATCTTCTTTGATTCATCATATGTGATCAGTGTATAATTACCTCCATTGGCTTTTATAGGCACCAATTGAATTAGTTTCCATTTTTATTATACTTTTGTATGTTGTTATATTCTACTCTAAGGTATTTTTGTACTCTTTGCCCCTGGATCTTTTTGACCATATCAGTTTGTACATATTTACCGTATGTACTTACTCAACCCCTCCCTGATTTGAATCACTGTCCCATTCTAATGTATGTGATATCTGATTTTTTACCGTCTCAATTTTTCTATAAACTATTACATATTTTTATTTGAACCTTGGACTTCGGTTTATTTTCTTTCTTTTCTTTTTGTTCTTTATATTGTCAATTTGTGCATTAGGCCTCGCGATTATCCTGCATGCATTGATTTAAATGCACACAATTGCAATATTACTTTTATATCAATCTATTTGCAGTGTTTTATATTATCACTCTTTTCATTAGTCTGCAGCTGCTGTGCTGTGTGTGTGTGCTAGTCCTAAATTGACTAGATCAATGGATGTTTGTCAGGTTATAGTTTCAAACAGCAACTATTTTTCTGAAATAATCTGTTTCAGGTATATGATAATGACCCCCCGTCACATGACCCCCGACCCCCCGTCACATGCCCCCGACCCCCCGTCACATGCCCCCCGACCCCCCGTCACATGACCCCCGACCCCCCGTCACATGACCCCTCCCCCCGTCACATGACCCCCCCCCCCCCGTCACATGACCGGGGGGGGGGGGGGGGCCCACCGAGACTGAACAGCCCCGGGCCCTTGCTACTCTTAATCCACCCCTGACGATATCTTCCTTCTGTGGACCTGAACCATGGAAGAGCTAGTAGAGTTCCACAATTATATGAATCAAGTGGATGATACCATTAAATTCACTATGGTTGTCTCCCATAAGGAGATGCAATTCTTGGACGTCCTAGTATTGAGAAAGGGTATTCAATTGCAGACCACTCTTTTTGTGAACCTACAGATAGGAATAAGTTACTCCATTATGAAAGCCATCATCCCCGGAGGATGAAGAATTCAATACCATATGGCCAAATAAAACGAGTACAGAGGATTATCTGTGAAGAGGCAGAAGTGGATGAGAAAATTGATGTTCTGCTTGATAAGTTTAAAAGGAGGGGATATCCTAGAAGAATTCTAGAGCAACAAAGACTAAAGGCATATGATGCAACCAGGGTAGGGGTTCGAATCAAGGTAAATCTGTAAAACAACTTCCCTTTGTAATGACATATATAGTGATGAGTCGAAATAGATCCATAGTTTCATAATGAAGCACTAGCATATCCTAGGTGAATGCTTGCCAGAAATAGAAGAATACAGGAACACCCCCTTATTGTGCTACAAGAAGGAATAGGAATCTAAAAGATTTCCTAGTAAAATCAGATTTTGGCCCTATAAAGAAGCAGGTGCAGACAACACTAACGGGCACAAAAAGAGTAGGACGTGTAGGGGTGTGTAGCCTGTTCACATTTGATTAAAGGTCCAATGTTCACACATCCCCGAACAGGAGAAAGTTTTCAGATAAAGCACTTTATGACCTGTGACATGGATCACATTATATATTTACTATGCGGCTTGTGGTATGTGGGTATGACCACCCTGGAATTTAAAACCTGATTTAGACAGCATAGGTACACAATCCGCAAGAAACAGCAAAATCTCCCAATCCTCAAACATTTTACTGAACTTAAGCATACGGAAAAAGATTTAAAGTTTAGACTGATTGATAGAGTGCCCCCTATGGGGAGAGGTGGTGATAGAGAAAAATTGTTAAAATTGAAGGTATTGAAGTGGAGTATAAGTTAAATACCCTAACATGAATGTATTTTGAAACGTCCAAGGTGTACTGGTTTTAAGGAGCACTAGGTATTGGTGAGGGTATAACACTGTGATAAATGAAATTAAGGGATGCATGAGAAGCCTCCTTTGTATCCTTTTACTTATTATTTTGTCATGATTTGCCCTGGTTGGAAGAGGTCATAGGAACCTGAGTTGTGGTCTGAGGAATGTAAAAATGAGTTTCACGTCCCCAAGTCCAACGTTGTATGAGCAATGTAAATACAAAAATAAGTACCGTATTTTCCGCACTATAAGGCGCACCTAAAAGACTAAGATTTTCCCAGAAATCATAGGTGCGCCTTATAGTGCAGTGCGCCTTATATACGGATTTTTCCCAGAGTGCTAAGGGGGTGCCATTTGCCTGCAAATATTTGGCACCCCCCAGAAAATAAGGCATACCTTTGTGCCGCCATCCCCCTTTGTCCGGTGCCTGCCTGGCATCGCTGTGCAGGGGCGCGATCACCAGCCGCTGTCCCCGCCATCCATGCTGGTGCCGGTGCCTGCCTCGCATCACGTGCGGGGACGCGATCACCAGCCGCCGTCCCCGCCATCCATGCTGGTGCCGGTGCCTGCCTCGCATCACGTGCGGGGACGCGATCACCAGCCGCTGTCCCCGCTGTCCGGTGTCCGGTGCCGCCGCTGTTTTGCGCGCGCTCACAGCCCAGGAGCCCAGGAGCCCATCAGCCAATCACAGCTCCGCCCAGGAGCCTTGAGCCAATCCGAGGCCAGCTGACGTCAGCCCATAGCCTCTGATTGGCTGAGGGCTCCAGCGCTGTGATTGGCTGTGGGCTCCAGCGCTGTGATTGGCTGTGGGCTCCAGCGCTGTGATTGGCTGTGGGCTCCAGTGCTGTGATTTGCTGAGGGCTTCAGCGCTGAGAGTGCCTTGCCACACAGTACAGTAAGCAAAAGTACCAGTATAAAAAGTAAAAATCAGTTTGTGTGTGTGTGTGTCTGAGTGTGTGTGTGTGTGTGTGTGTGAGTGTGTATGTGTGTGTATGTGTGTGTGTCTGAGTGTGTGTGTGTGTCTGACTGTGTGGGGTGCTGGAGGGTAATGGGAGGCTACACAGGGATACTGGAGGGTGGTGGGGAGCTACAGAGGGATGCTGGAGGGTGATGGGAGGCTACACAGGGATACTGGAGGGTGGTGGGGTGCTACAGAGGGATGCTGGAGGGTGATGGGAGGCTACAGAGGGATGCTGGAGGGTGATGGGAGGCTACACAGGGATACTGGAGGGTGGTGGGGTGCTACAGAGGGATGCTGGAGGGTGATGGGAGGCTACAGAGGGATGCTGGAGGGTGATGGGAGGCTACACAGGGATACTGGAGGGTGATGGGGTGCTACAGAGGGATGCTGGAGGGTGATGGGAGGCTACAGAGGGATGCTGGAGGGTGATGGGAGGCTACACAGGGATACTGGAGGGTGATGGGGTGCTACAGAGGGATGCTGGAGGGTGATGGGAGGCTACACAGGGATACTGGAGGGTGGTGGGGTGCTACAGAGGGATGCTGGAGGGTGATGGGAGGCTACAGAGGGATGCTGGAGGGTGATGGAAGGCTACAGAGGGATGCTGGAGGGTGATGGGAGGCTACACAGGGATACTGGAGTCTGAGCTTTTTTTTTTTTTTATGGTAATATGGTGCGCCTTATAATCCGGTGCGCCTTATATATGGACCAAGACGGCTTAAAAGTCATTTTTTGAGGGTGCGCCTTATAATCCGGTGCGCCTTATAGTGCGAAAAATACGGGTACACTATATGAAAAACAATGACAAAAACAAAATAAAACACATTGTAGCAAAAGAAATATATGATATTCACACTTTTTATTTGGGCTGGATATAGAGTGCTAGCTAAAATGAGTGGTGAGCAAATCAGGTGTAAATGTGCTCGCTGGGCTCTGATAAGGACTAGTTACCCTTTAGACTCCTGTCTGTCAGATGGAGCTGTATGTGTAATAGCTTCCCCAAGGACATCTGGTGAGCTTGTGCCCTTCATGTAAGGAGGAGTGCTTGAGAATTCAGGAAGAGGGGAATGAATCCTATAAAGCTCTATGGCCACATATGAGCCTGAAAAATAGTCTTGCCGTAACTCTAATGGATGTGATGCACAAAGCCCGGCTTATATTATTGAGAGTTATTTAATTATTAAGTGATGGAGAAGTCACTTTATATAACAAAACATGTATTATTTTTTGCACTATTGAGGTCCTATGAGGCTCATATTCAAAGCACATCTATGTATTATACACACTATAGTACTTAGAGAGAGAAAAAAACGTCAGGAAAAGAAACCGAATCGGAGCATGCTCAGTAGAAGGGTGAGGTTTACAGGTGGCAGACTCCATAGGGCGCATGTGCGGGAGTCCAGAGATGGCGACTGCACAACTTCCTGTGTTGCCGAAGCAACGGAAGTCAACACTGGCATTCGAAGCATACGCAGATGCACTTCCTGAACACCGATAGCACCGCCATACACGTTGGAGGAAGGGAGGGAGACAATGCACTCAGATGCAAGTGACTACTACTGTACACAGGTGGAGGACAGGAACCAATCAGTGACAATTATGGATTGGAAGCAAATATTAAGATATGGATTAATATTACTAATGATTACACTATGCGTTGAAAGAAAGTGATTTATAAGTATATTAATGGAGGTGTTGATAAAAGGAGATATATGCATATATGAGCACTTTGGAGGAGAATATTGTTGTTAATAAGTTTTTAATTAGTATGCAAATGAGGTAGGTGCGGGAAGAAGGTTCATTGCAACCGAAACGTTGCCATCTTGTCCTGAAGGCCAAATAAAGGCATAAGAAAACTCAAGAAGGAGTGCTGCAGTTTTCTTTTGGTGTGTATAACTTAGCAAATGAAGCATTGCCCCAACTGATTTTTGCACCCTGTGGAAATGGTTGTGCTGCTTGTTTTTTTTCTACACTTAGGTAGATAGATAGATTTTTTATCTCACATCTGAGCTTGACTCAGATCAAGACAACTGAGCTCTGCAGTATAATGTCTTCCATGTCTCTGCAGATTGTCTCTGTGAGCTCCACAGTGAATAGAGAGTAGGCATTCACCTCTCTGTGCTGTATTTTCTGTGTAAGAAATTACTGCAGCTCCACTCTTTCCCCCGGCTACCAATAGATTATAAATTACAAATAGAGCATGCAGAGGGGAAAACTGGTAAAAAAAGTGGGATATGCAGTGGCAAAAATAAGTATTTGATACACGGCCGATTTTGAAAGTTTTCCCTCCTACAAAGAATGGAGAGGTCTGTCATTTTTATCATAGGTACTCTCAACTGTGAGAGACAGAATCTAAACAAAATCCAGAAAATCACATTGTATAATTGTTAAATAATGAAATAAGGAAAAAGTATTTGATGACCTACCGACCAGCAAGAATTCTGGCCCAAAAATACCTATTAGTTTTTCTTTAAGAAGCCCCCTTACTCTTCACTCATTACCTGTATTAATTTTACCTGTTTGAACTCTAAGGGTCCTTTCACATCAGCATTTTTCGCTGATCGCGGCAGTTGCGGTGAAAAAAAACGCAACTGCCGCGATTACCGCATAACGGCAGCGATCACGGCACACTTGCGGCAAGCCACATACAATGTCTATGGGCTTGTGGTAAGTGTGTGGCAGGTGCGGCAAGTGCGGTTTCGGTTAGCCACCTTGCAACCTCTATGCACCCAGTTGTCATCAGGCTCACGGTAGGCTGGAGGTTTACTATTATATATTTGTGCTACAACCTCAAAGGTACCGTCACACGCGACAATTTTGCTAGCAATTTCACTGGCAATTTGCTGGTTGCAGTGAAATCATGGACACATTGTTCTATATTTTGTTGCAGTGTACAAATGGAACAATGTGTCCATGATTTCGCTGCAACCAGCAAATTGCCAGTGAAATTGCTAGCAAAATTGCCGTGTGTGACGGTACCTTAAGAACACCATCCCAACCTTGAAGCATGGAGGTGGAGGGAAAAAAGGATGGATGTGGTCATGTAATGCAATATTTTGGCCATTAACCTCCTTCACTCAGTAAGAGCATTGAAGATGAGTTGAAGCTGGATCTTACAGCATGGCTATTACTTGAAACACACAGCAAGTGCAACTAAGGAGTGGCTCCGAAAGAACTATTTTATGGTCCTGGAGTGGCCTAGCCAGTCTTCAGACTTGAACCCAAAAGAAAATCTTTGGAGTGAACTTAGACTCAATGTTGCCCAGCAACAGTCCCGAAACATCACAAATCTGTAGAAGATCTGTATGGAGGAGTGGGTCAAATTCCCTGCTGCAGTCTGTGCAAACTTGGTCAAGGACTACAGGAATCATTTTAACTGTGTAATTGCAAACATACGTTTTTGTAACAAATATTAAGTTCTGTTTTTTTACTGTATCAAATACTTATTTTATGCAATATAATGCAGATTAATTATTTACAAATCATAAATGAGATTCTCTGGATTTTTTTTAGTTTCTATCGCTCACAGTTAAGTGTACCTATGATAAAAATTACAGACCTCTCTATTCTTTGTAGGTGGGAAAACTTGCAAAATGAGCTGTGTATCAAATACTTATTTTACTTACTGTAAATAAATAGGGACAAGGAAAAACATTAATATGGTATATGTAGAATGATACAATATAGATAATTGTGATAGATAAACATAAAACAAAATATTACACTATGTACCTTAATAAGTGTATTCTATATAGCAATATAGCAGTACTAATTTCATATATTTAATATTTGCATACAACTTAGCATTACCAGAAGCTGACGTATTCTTTTGTTTGAATATTATACATTGATCTCTGCTTGTAATCTGTTCGCACTTGCTTTGTTCTGCTCAGAGGTGCTAGACAGTTTTCTTTTAATAGATAGAAAAGATATAGATAATTAAATAAGATTGTGGATAAACGGATGGCAAGAAAATGAAATGGTCTATTGTTACACATAGGCGGCCGTCACACGCTTCAATATTGAGAGCGATATTGTTAGCGATCACATGCACGCGCGATCGCTAACAATATCGTTCACATTGCTGGTGAGCTGTCACACAGACAGACTCACCAGCGATGTGGAGCAGCGAGAACGCTGGTAACTATGGTACACATCGGGTTACTAGGCGCCGCGCGGCGCTTAGTAACCCGACGTTTACCATAGATACCATCTCCCAGCATAGGCTTTGCCGCTGGGAGATGGATCATCGTGGTGTCATACACCACGATGATGCAGATTGATCAAGCGATTATCGCTTGTAATGAGCTCCGGCTCACCAATCTGCGATCTAATCATCAAGCGATTTTACATTGTAAAATTGCTTTATTGCACGCAGCGACGCACAAACGATATCGCTTAAGCGAACAAAAAGGAGATCGCTTAAGCGATATCGTGCTTAAAATTGATGCGTGTGACGGCCGCCATAGATACATCTAACATAAGTAATGCATATATAGTATACAGTAGATATACGGACAGCCAGACTGTAAATAAATGTGCTATATATATATATGCAGGCATTATGGGTCCTTGGAGGATGGGGCCAGAGCGGCGGGACAGGAGCTGCGGGAGGGGGGTAGTGTTGAGCCCCAGGCCCAGGGGTACTCGGGTATCAGGCTCAGAGGGGTTCACGGGGATGTCACGGGTGGCGGTGCCTGAGGCCTAGGCCTGGGTGACACTTCAAAGAGGGGTTATGTACAAGAGAAAGAGTTGTTGTCTTGTGACGCCACCTGCTGTACCTGGTGATGAGTCACCAGTGCCGCGACAGTCATCCTGAGGGCGATGGTATTGTGGCAAGGATGGCAAAGCTCCCTACAGGTGGAACTGGTCCTCCGTGGCAGCTTTGCTGTAAGCAAAAGGTTGATTTTTGGTAGCACAAAGACACGGAGGCAAAGTCACTCTCCCGGGTACTTTTACTGGAACAGTTCAGGTAAAAAGCACAGTTCACAGTACAACACAGTCTGTAAGCATAGGCAGCTGGCCTCGGTAGTGGCAAATGAACGGGGTGTCTCCACGTGGCTTTGTTAGATGTCCCTCCTTCACTACTCTACCAGTCTGTGTGAAGCCTGGCTGGCCTGAAACCTGGCCTGGCCTCCTGTGCTCTCTCACCTTTGCTGTCTGTGGGATAACGCTCGTTGGTCTGCCGCTATCTCTCGTCATGCGGTGTCTGGCTCCCTTGATATTGACTGCGCAGGTGCCTGGGAGCCTGTAGTCTCCACAGAGATCTGGATTCCGGTGTACTGTTTGAGATGAACCTTCATCGGATCCGTGGTTCCCAAAGAGCTTCTCTTCCCTGGAAGACCCCTTCTTCTCCTCCTCTCTGTCACTCCCTCAGATGTTCTCTTAGTCTAACTTCCTCCCATCCTCACACTGCTTGCCCTGCACTCCTCCCACTGGGGTTGGGTCTCCTAGTAAAGGATTTAACCCTGTAGTCCCCTGAGCTAAGGATGTGTGTGGATGCGAGGATTAAGCCACATATTAACCTCCCCATTCACTTACCACAGGGATACCACACACGCTGGTCTGGGTGCAGTACCCCTTAGTGGCACTCCGACCAGTGGGGTACCACATTCCCCCTTGCTAAAACTTACTCGTCCGTGAGTATTCTGCCTGTTACACCTGGAGAGTAAAATTTTCTTTTCCATAAACAATTACAGGTAACATATTTACAATTCACGCATTCTTCTTCTTCCCTTTATGGGAGGCACTTTTTCTTTCAATGTTACTAACAAACACAAAAGTTATCTATTATCATAGACCTCATGGTCCCCAGGTCACCTGTTGGCCAGGATCTTACTCTCTGGTTAACATTCTGCATATAATAAACTTTAGAGTCGACCTCGGCCCAACGGGGACCGATACTAACTGTGCGGGTCTTGCGGTAACATATTGTCTAGCACAGACCAGTGTGAGTTATCACCGCCGTACCGCTATGCATTATCATAAAGATACACAAGAGTCTCTGGCTACTTGTATTATCAGCCCAGGCTCAAACACACACAAAAGTCCTCATGAAAGTCTATGAGTCCACAGGAAAAGCAGTCTTTAGTCCACACATTTGTGAAAACACAGGGCACACCATCCTCTTCGCCATACGTGTTGCTCATAGCCAGCCCGGTCATCCTGGTACAGTCCCAGCTCCGGGGCCGGAGCTGGTGCACAGTTCATGACGGCTACACCGACCTGTCTAGCCGGTCTGTGCGGTTGATGTTCCTCCTCAGAGCTTGGCTGGTTGGACGGCTCCTCAGCTTCCTCGGGCTCTGCTCTGGTCTTGCTGCTGCTGTCATCAGGTAGGTCCTCAGGGTCATCACGCTCTGCCCCTACTTCTACACTAGTGAGGATGGGCTGCATCTCGACTGGCAGGTCCTCAATGGTTACCGGGTGCTCAACCGTGGACCGGTCTCTTGCTCCTAGTTCCAGCTCCTGGCTGCTGGACCTCCATTGCTTTGCTCCATCCCTGCTGCCATTTTTAGTTCCCGACAGGGATGGTTTAGTCTTTGACCCGCCCCCTTGGTTGTTTGATGGCAATCGGGGTGGGCAAACAGTTTTGCGCCTCTGTCTAGGCCCTCCCATGGCAAAGGGCTGAGGCACACCCCTGGGCCTGCACATGGCTACGTCGCCATCTTGGGATCCCCGGTAGACATGGCGGGAACCTGCTTTTGGCGGCATGTAATGGCAGGAAAAGTTCTTTTTAATATTAAACAGTTCAAAGTTCAAAGGCACAGAGTATCCGGTAACACCGGGCATGGGATCCTGTTCGTGACGCCAGAAATTATGTCGAGATCCAGGCCCGGGGGTACTCGGGTATCAGGCTCAGAGGGGTTCACGGGGATGTCACGGGTGGCGGTGCCTGAGCCCGTGGTCTGGGTGACACTTCAAAGAGGGGTTATGTACAAGGGAAAGAGTTGTTGTCTCGTGACGCCACCTGGAGTACCTGGTGATGGGTCACCAGCGCCGCCACAGCCCTCCAGAGGGTGATGGTATTCCAGCAAGGATGGCAAAGCTCCCTACAGGTGGAGCTGGTTCTTCGGGCAGCTTTGCTGTAAGCAAAAGGTTGATTTTTGGTAGCACAAAGACACGGAGGCAAAGTCAATCTCCCGGGTACTATTACTGGAACAGTTCAGGTAAAAAGTTCACAGTACAACACAATCTGTAAACAAAGGCAGCTGGCCTAGGTAGTGGCAAATGAACGGGATGTCTCCACGTGGCTTTGTTAGATGTCCCTCCTTCACTACTCTACTAATCTGTGTGAAGCCTGGCTGGCCTGAAACCTGGCCTGGCCTCCTGTGCTCTCTCATCTTTGCTGTCTGCAAGATAACGCTCGATTGCCTGCCGCTGTCTCTCATCATACGGTGCCTGGCTCCCTTGATATTGACTGCGCAGGTGCCCGGGAGCCTGTAGTCTCCACGGTGATCCGGATTCTCTGCTGGGCCTGGAGCTCTCCAGCAGGTGCGGACTCTGGTGTCCGGTGTACTGTTTGGGATGAACCTTCGTCAGGTCCTCAGTTCAAAAAGAGCTTCTCTTCCCTGGAAGACCCCTTCTTCTCCCTCAGACGTTCTCTGTCTCTAACTTACTCCCATCCTCACACTGCTTGCCCTGCACTCCTCCCACTGGGGCTGGGTCTCCTAGTAAAGGATTTAACCAGTGGTCGCACGGGTCACAGTTGCGACGAGGCCTGTGTCGCCAGCCGCACCCTGCACCCGCTGATCCGAGCGTCGGGTGCAGCACACACCGCACAGTCAGGCAGCCAAAATTCACTGTGTTACCTTGCCTCTGGCCCTGGGAAGCTGTAACCCACCCACCTCCTCCTCAGTCTCTCGCCGTGCGTCAGGTCCTGGCCGCTTATTATCCATGAAGTGAGGAGACACTCCCCATCTGCTGCTGAACAGAGAAGAGAAGAAGAGAGCGGATAATAAGACACAGGTGAGAGGAGGAAAGCGGGGAACAGAGGAGGAGGATGAGAGCGGGGACACAGGAAGAGGATGAGAGCTGGTGGACAGAGGAGGATGAAAGCGGGGGTCAGGGGAGGAGGATGAGAGCATGGGACAGAAGAGGAGGATGAGAGCGGGTGACACAGGAAAAGGATGAAAGCTAGTGGACAGAGGAGGAGGATGAGAGCGAGGTACAGAGGAGGAGGAGAGCGGGGGACACAGGAAGAGGATGAGAGCTGGTGGACAGAGGAGGAGGATGAGAGCAGGGGACACAGGAAGAGGATGAGAACGGGGGTTAGAGAAAGAGTTTGAGAGCAGGGGACAGAAGAAGAGGATAAGAGTGGGGGACAGAGGAAGAGGATGAGAGTGGGCACAGAGGAGGAATATGAGAGCGTGGGACAGTGGAAGTGGACAGCAGAGGACACAGGAAGAGGATGAGAGCTGGTGGACAGAGGAGGAGAATGAGAGCTGGTGGACAGAGGAGGAGGATGAGAGCGGGGACAGAGGAGGAGGATGAGAGTGGGGGACACTGGAAGAGGATGAGAGTAGGGACACAGGAGGAGGATGAGAGCACAGGACAGAGGAAGAGGATGAGAGTGGGGGACAGAGGAAGAGGATGAGAGTGGATCACAGAGGAGGAAAATGAGAGTGTGGGACAGTGGAAGAGGACAGCAGGGGACACAGGAAGAGGATGAGTGCGGGGGCACATAGGAAGAGGATCAGAGCACGGGACAGAGGAAGAGGATGAGAGCGGAGGACAGAGGAAGGGGATGAGAGTGGGGGACAGAGGAAGAGGATGAGAGTAGAGGAAGAGGATGAGAGTGGAGGAAGAGGATGAGTTTGGGGGACAGAGGAGGAGAAGAGCAGGGGACACAGGAAGAGGATGATAGAAGGGGACAGACAGAGGAGGAGGATGAGAGCAGGGGACAGAAGAGGAGGACAGCAGGGGACACAGGAAGAGGATGAGAGTGGGGGATACAGGAAGAGGATGAGAGTGGGGGACAGAGGAAGAGGATGAGAATGGAGACAGAGGAGAAAGCAGGGGACACTGGAAGAGGATGAGAGTGGGGAACAGAGGAGGAGGAGAACAGGGGACACAGGAAGAGGATGAGAGCGGGGGATGGAAGAAGATAAGAGCAGGGTACACAGGAAGAGGATGAGAGCAGGGGACAGAGGAAGAGGACAGCAGGAGACACAGGAACAGGAGCGGGTGGAGAGAGGAGGAGGTTGAGAGCAGGGCACAGAAGAGGAAGATGAGAGCGGGGGAGAGAGGAGTAGGTGAGCAGGGGACACAGGAAGAGGATGAGAGCGGGCAACAGAGGAGGAGGATGAGAGCGGGTGGACAGAGGAGGAGGATGACAGTGGGGCACAGAGGAGGAAGATGAGAGCAGCGGGAACAAGAAGAGGATGAGAGCGGGGGACAGAGGAGGGGGATGAGAGCGGGGGACAGAAGAGTAGGGAAGCAAGGGGCACAGGAGAAGGTGGAGAGCGGGGGACAGAGGAGGAGGAGGAGAGCGAGGCAAAGAGGAGGCTATGAGGCTGCATATATAAGGCTGCACTATATGGAGAGCTATGAGGATACATGTATAAGGCTGCACCATATAGAGAGGCTATGAGGCTGCATACAAGAGGCTGCACCATATAGAGAGGCTATGAGGCTGCATATTTGAGGCTGCAACATATAGAGAGGCTATGAGGCTAAATATATAATACACTATATAGAGAGATATAAAGCTGCACTACATGGAGAGATATGAGGCTGTATATATAATGCTCCACTATATGAGGCTATACTATATGGAGAGCTATGAGGCTGCATATATAAGGCTGTACTATAGAGGCTGCACTACATGGAGAGCTATGAGGCTGTATATATAACACTGCACTATATGAGGCTGTACTTTATGGAGAGCTATGAGGATGCATATATAAGGCTGTACTATAGAGGCTGCACTACATGGAGAGCTATGAGGCTGTATATATAACACTGCATTATATGGGGCTGTACTTTATGGAGAGCTATGAGGATGCATATATAAGGCTGTACTATAGAGGCTGCATTACATGGAGAGCTATGAGGCTGTATATATAACACTGCACTATATGAGGCTGTACTTTATGGAGAGCTATGAGGATGCATATATAAGGCTGTACTATAGAGGCTGCAGTACATGGAGAGCTATGAGGCTGTATATATAACACTGCATATATGAGGCTGTACTTTATGGAGAGCTATGAGGATGCATATATAAGGCTGTACAATAGGGGCTGCACTACATGGAGAACTGAGCCTGCATTATACGGTATAGAGTGCTGTGAGGCTGCATTATACAATATAGAGGGCTGTGAGGCTGTATTATACTATATGGAGGGGCCATGAGGCTATATTATTCTATATGGAGGGCTGTGAGGCTGTATTATACTATACAGTGGAATATGAGGCTACTATATGTAGGATAGTAGGGGTGTATTATAATAATTGGATGACTATTGGTGCTACCTTATGAATGGGGGACTATGGGATGCATTATAATACATGGAGGACTATGGGGGTCTATTGCAATATATGGAGGAATATGGGGATACATTATAATAATTAGAGGACTATCGTGGCGGGAGGAGGAAGACCATATATACCAGGACGGTGGACATATATACCACGATAAGGGCCATATTCCAGGAGGGAGACCATATATAGCAGGATGGGAGACATATTTAAATGGATAAGCTCCATATTCCAGTAGGATGACCATATATAGCAGGATGAGGGACATTAATACATAGAGGAGTCAATTCATGAGTCTTTATAGAACTTAGAACGTTACACGGGCCCATACATCCGACCAACGTGTGCATGGAGGGGGGAGCCCAGGTATGAATTTCGCACCGGGGCCCACCAGAGTCTAGTTACGCCACTGGATTTAACCCTGTAGTCCCCTGAATTAAGGGTGTGTGTATGCAAGGATTAAGCCACATATTAACCTCCCCATTCACTTACCACATGGATACCACACATGCTGGTCTGGGTGCAGTACCGCTTAGTGGCACTCTGACCAGTGGGGCACCACAGTAGCAGTGATGGCGTGCGGTTGGCACCGCCATGTTCTGTGTGTCTGCATTCAGTCCTATAACTGGTTGCAAGAGGTTAAGACTTCAAGAAAATGGCCACGGATTGAGATGGCGATCCCCGGACATTTTTTTGAAGTCTTAACCTCTTGCAACCAGTTATAGCTTGTGACTGATGGAATGCAGACATGCAGAACATGGCGGCGCCCACTGCACATTGCCGCTACCCCACCCACAGCTCCAGTCCCGCCGCTCTGCCCCCATCCTCCACTGACCCATGATGCCTGCTTCTGGCACCCCTGCTCCACCACTGCCACCCCCTCCCCCTCATGCAGTATATGTAATATATTTATGTACACCAGGATGGGGGGTCTGTACCAAAGGATAGGGGACATATATAACAAGATGGGAACCTATGTACCTGGATGGAGGATATACACACCAGGAAGGGGGAGCATATATAACAGGATGGGGGACCTATATACCAGCAAGGGGGACATATATACCAGGATAAGGGTCTATATCTCAGTATGGGGGATATATGTAGTAGGACGAGGGACATATATACTGATTGTAAGACGGACTCTGCATTATAAGAGGAACTCCATTTAACATTAAAATTATTTATTTTCTCTTTGCCTCACCAAGATTGGGGTGCGTCTTATAATCTGGTGCATTTTATAAAGCAAAAAATATGGTATATGCAATAAGTAAAGTAAGGATAGTTGTTAAATATATAACTGTATAAAACCCAATCCAATCATTCTGTGTGTGTAAGTTTGTCTCGAACACAGCGCCACCTATATTGTGGACAATACAAAAGGCAGTTAAATTGGAATGTGAGATTTTAAATTAAATTTGGTTGATCATTCAAAATCTATGCCAAGATGGGTAATCACAAAAGGTTTGCAAATGATACGGAAAAGGCAATGTTGCGCAAACAAGACTACTCAACACAGAGAGCATTATCTAATGTCTTATTTTCTAGGTTCTTCAAAGTAGCCACCTTTTGCTTTGATTACTGCTTTGCACACTCTTGGCATTCTCTTGATGAGCTTCAAGAGGTAGTCACCGGAAATGGTCTTCACTTCACAGGTGTGCCCTGTCAGATTTAATAAGTGGGATTTCTTGCCTTATAAATGGGGTTGGGACCATCAGTTGTGTTGTGCAGACGTCTGGTGGATACACAGCTGATAGTCCTACTGAATAGACTGTTAGAATTTGTATAATGGCAAGAAAAAAGCAGCTAAGTATAGAAAAACGAGTGGCCATTATTACTTTCAGAAATGAAGGTCAGTCAGTCTGAAAAATTGAGATAACTTTGAAAGTGTCCCCAAGTGCAGTTGCAAAAACCATCAAGCGCTACAAAGAAACTGGCTCACATGAGGACCGCCCCAGGAAAGGAAGACCAAGAGTCACCTCTGCTGTGGAGGATAAGTTCATCCGTGTCACCAGTCTCAGAAATCACAGTTTAACAGCAGCTCAGATTAGAGACCAGGTCAATGCCACACAGAGTTCAAGCAGCAGACACATCTCTACACCAACTGTTAGGAGACTTTGTGCAGCAGGCATTCATGGTAAAATTGCTGCTAGGAAACGACTGCTAAGGACAGGCAACAAGCAGAAGAGACTTGTTTGGGCTAAAGAACACAAGGAATGGACATTAGACCAGTGGAAATCTGTGCTTTGGTCTGATGAGTTCAAATTTGAGATCTTTTGTTCCAACCACCGTGTCTTTGTGCGATGCTGAAAAGGTGAATGGATGGACTCTACATGCCTGGTTCCCACCGTGAAGCATGGAGGAGGAGGTGTGATGGTGTGGGGGTGCTTTGCTGGTGACACTGTTGGGGATTTATTCAAAATTGAAGGCATACTGAACCAGCATGGCTACCACAGCATCTTCCAGAGGCATGCTATTCCATCCGGATTGTGTTTAGTTGGACCATCATTTATTTTTCAGCAGGACAATGACCCCAAACACACCTCCAGGCTGTGCAAGGGCTATTTGACCAAAATGGAGAGTGATGGGGTGCTACGCCAGATGACCTGGCCTCCACAGTTACCAGACCTGAACCCAATCGAGATGATTTGGGGTAATCTGGACTGCAGAGTGAAGGCAAAAGGGCCAACAAGTGCTAAGTGTCACGCTTCCGGGGGAAGGCGCCCTAGAGTGGACCCACTGGGCGTGGTACTGAACTCCCCTGGGTGAGCTGGTCCTAGTTTAACCAACCCCTATACAGAGATTGTCAGGGGCAAGTCCAGGGGTCTAAATACCACAGCTGCTAGTACCAGGGGGGCGGCTCGTAAAGTTAGCCTATGCTACGGCACAGCTTAGGATTCCGGGTAACGGCACAAGGCTAGGAAAGCAGGAATGGTGCTACCGCAGAAGAGCACAGCTAGGCTTCCAGGTAACAGGGTATGAGGCAAGGAGAGCAGGAATGGCTGTACCAGAGGAGAGTACAAGTAAGGCCTGACCAACAGTCAGCAAGGCAGAAGCAAACTAACTTAATCAGGAACCTTCCATCAGTGGAGTTGGCCTGATATACCAGAGGAAGAGCAGCTATTGATCAAGGGGAGTGTCAGGTTGGACTGTGCTGGCCCCTAGAGTCACAGGGGAGGAGTGCACCTAGTGCACCACTGATTGGTCACACGAATACGACCATTGTAATGTGCTCATGTGTGAGCCCGGTGGTCAGCTGACAGGAAGGGAACCCAGCAACGGCTCCGAGACACAGTACGCCTGGACGCCGGATGCCTGGTCGGCAGAGGAGCAGAGGATGCCGACCCGGAGAGGTGAGCTGGGGAGCGGTGCCAGGGGACCTAACACTAAGCATCTCTGGGAACTCCTTCAAGACTGTTGGAAGACCATTTCTGGTGACTACCTCTTGAAGCTCATCAAGAGAATGCCAAGAGTGTGCAAAGCAGTAATCAAAGCTAAAGGTGGCTAATTTGAAGAGCCTAGAATATAAGACATGTTTTCAGTTGTTTCACACTTTTTTGTTAAGTAAATAATTCCACATGTGTTAATTCATAGTTTTGATGCCTTCAGTGTGAATCTACCATTTTCATAGTCATGAAAATAAAGAAAACTCTTTGAATGAGAAGGTGTGTCCAAACTTTTGGTCTGTACTGTATATATATATATATATATTATATATATATATATATATATATATATACAGTTAGGGCCAGAAATATTTGGACAGTGACACAATTTTCGCGAGTTGGGCTCTGCATGCCACCACGTTGGATTTGAAATGAAACCTCTACAACAGAATTCAAGTGCAGATTGTAACGTTTAATTTGAAGGGTTGAACAAAAATATCTGATAGAAAATGTAGGAATTGTACACATTTCTTTACAAACACTCCACATTTTAGGAGGTCAAAAGTAATTGGACAAATAAACATAACCCAAACAAAATATTTTTATTTTCAATATTTTGTTGCTAATCCTTTGGAGGCAATCACTGCCTTAAGTCTGGAACCCATGGACATCACCAAACGCTGGGTTTCCTCCTTCTTAATGCTTTGCCAGGCCTTTACAGCCGCAGCCTTCAGGTCTTGCTTGTTTGTGGGTCTTTCCGTCTTAAGTCTGGATTTGAGCAAGTGAAATGCATGCTCAATTGGGTTAAGATCTGGTGATTGACTTGGCCATTGCAGAATGTTCCACTTTTTTGCACTCATGAACTCCTGGGTAGCTTTGGCTGTATGCTTGGGGTCATTGTCCATCTGTACTATGAAGCGCCGTCCAATCAACTTTGCAGCATTTGGCTGAATCTGGGCTGAAAGTATATCCTGGTACACTTCAGAATTCATCCGGCTACTCTTGTCTGCTGTTATGTCATCAATAAACACAAGTGACCCAGTGCCATTGAAAGCCATGCATGCCCATGCCATCACGTTGCCTCCACCATGTTTTACAGAGGATGTGGTGTGCCTTGGATCATGTGCCGTTCCCTTTCTTCTCCAAACTTTTTTCTTCCCATCATTCTGGTACAGGTTGAGCTTTGTCTCATCTGTCCATAGAATACTTTTCCAGAACTGAGCTGGCTTCTTGAGGTGTTTTTCAGCAAATTTAACTCTGGCCTGTCTATTTTTGGAATTGATGAATGGTTTGCATCTAGATATGAACCCTTTGTATTTACTGTCATGGAGTCTTCTCTTTACTGTTGACTTAGAGACAGATACACCTACTTCACTGAGAGTGTTCTGGACTTCAGTTGATGTTGTGAACGGGTTCTTCTTCACCAAATAAAGTATCAAGATCATCCACCACTGTTGTCATCCGTGGACGCCCAGGCCTTTTAGAGTTCCCAAGCTCACCAGTCAATTCCTTTTTTCTCAGAATGTACCCAACTGTTGATTTTGCTACTCCAAGCATGTCTGCTATCTCTCTGATGGATTTTTTCTTTTTTTTCAGCCTCAGGATGTTCTGCTTCACCTCAATTGAGAGTTCCTTTGACCGCATGTTGTCTGGTCACAGCAACAGCTTCCAAATGCAAAACCACACACCTGGAATTCACCCCTGACCTTTTAACTACTTCATTGATTACAGGTTAACGAGGGAGACACCTTCAGAGTTAATTGCAGCCCTTAGAGTCCATTGTCCAATTACTTTTGGTCCCTTGAAAAAGAGGAGGCTATGCATTACAGAGCTATAATTCCTAAACCCTTTCTCCGATTTGGATGTGGAAACTCTCATATTGCAGCCGGGAGTGTGCACTTTCAGCCCATATTATATATATAATTGTATTTCTGAACATGTTTTTGTAAACAGCTAAAATAACAAAACTTGTGTCACTGTCCAAATATTTCTGGCCCTAACTGTATAAATATATGTGTATATATAACAAGAAAAAAATTCTCTGCAGCACTCAGCTACTACCAATGATGTACATAAGCTAACAAGCTGTTTACTGTATATATGAGAAAAAAGTTTAAAAACTTACGTTTTTTCAAAAAACTCAAAATTCTTATTTTTTTTATTTCTGAAGATCTTGGTACACTTATTGGCCAATGTCTGCTTGCTCATCAACTGCGACAAAGTGACTTCAGGTCTGATGAGTCCTAACACTGACATCCCTGCCTTCCTTGTCCTCCCTATCCCACTACTAACTGGGCGGACACCATATCGTCCCTAGACCACCTGTAGGTGATGAGGGTGCAAATTGCAGGCATGGAGCCAGCAACTCCACACGATACAAAAGAGAAAAAAAAAGAGGCTCCATGTCTGCAATTTGCACCCTCATCACCTACAGGTGGTCTAGAGTCGAGATGGTGTCCGCCCAGCAGACATTGGCCAATGTATGTACCAAGAACTTCAGAAATAAAAAAATAAGAGTTTTGATTTTTTTGAAAAAACATAAGTTCTTAAACTTTTTTCTCGTATATATACAGCTTGTTAGCATATGTACATCATTGGTAGTAGCTGAGTGATGCAGAGAATTTTTTTCTAGTTGTTTGACCCAGCGTCCCTGCTGGCACCAGTTCACATTGTGTCTGTGAGTGCTGTGCAGTTTTTTTCTCTCTTTTTTTCTTTTGTATATATATATATATATATATATATATATAACACAATGTATATATATAGAGAGAGAGGGATAGAGAAACAGAGGGATAGTAAGATTGATAGTAGATAGCAATTAGAAAAATATACTATAAATGTGTAGCATATATTCAGGCACACATACACACACACAATTCTCTCTCATTCTCTTCCTTTCTCCTCTCTCTCACTCGCTCTCTCTCTCTCTCTCACTCTCTTCTCTCACTCTCTCACCTCTCTCCTAACTCACTCTTACTACTCTCACTCTCTCCCTTTCCTTCCTCTCTTGCTCTCCTCTCTGCTCTATCTCCCTTCCTTGCTCTTTCCCTCTTTCTCACTTTCTTCTCTCTCTTTCTTACTCTCTTCTCTCCCTCACTCCCTCTTTCCATCTCCCTCTCTTCTCTCTCTCTCCCTTCTCTCTTCTCTCGCTCTCCTCTCTCTCACTCTTACTCTCTCCTCTCCCACTCTCTCACTCTCCTATCTCGCTCCCCTCTCTCCCTTCATCACTTTCTCCCTCTTTCTCGCTCTCCTCTCTTTCACTCCTCTCGCTCTCTCCCCCGCTCTCTTCCTCTTACTCACTCTCTCCTCTCTCACCTTCTCGCTCTTCTCTCCTCTGTCTCCCTTGCCCTTTTTCTCACTCTCTCTCCTCTCCCTCTCTCTCTCTTTCACTCTCTCTTCTTTGCTCTCTTCCTCTTTCTTGCTCTCTCCTTCTCTCTTCTCTCCTCTCTCTCCCTCATGCTCTCTCCCTTGCTATCCCTCTCTCACTCTCTTCTTCTCTCCCTCTCTATTTCAATCTCTCTTCTCTCTCTAACTCTCTTTCTCACACTCTCGCCTCTCTCTTCCTCTCTCTCCCTTACACTCTCCCTCTCTTATCTCTCTCCCTCTCCTCTCTCTTCAATCCTTGCTCTCTCCCTTGCTATCCCTCTCTCAATTTCTCCTTCTCTATTTCACTCTCTCCTCTCTCTCTAACTCTCTTTTTTACTCTCCTCTCTCTCACTTTTTCTCCTCTTGCTCTCCCTGGCTCTCTTCCTCTTTCTTGCTTTCTCCCTCACTCTCTCCTCTTGCTCTCTCCCTCTCTCTCTCTTGCTCACCATCTCTCACTCTACCCTCTTGCTCCACCTTGCTCTCTTCCTCTTTCTTGCTCTATCTCTCACTCCTCTCTTTCCCTCACTCTTTCTCTTTCTCTCTCCCTCTCTCCTCTTGCTCTCCCTGGCTCTCTTTCTTGCTCTCTCCCTCATTCTCTTTCTCGCTCTCTTTCTCTCTCCTCTTGCTCTCTCACCCTCTCTCCCCTCTCTCTCTCTCTCTCTTCTCTCCTCTCTTTCCCTCTCTTTTCCCCTCTCTCTTTCTCTCTCCTCTTTCTCTTTCTTGCTCTCTCCCTCATTATCCCTCTCTTTCTCGCTCTCTTTCTCTCTCTTCTCTTGCTCTCTCACGCTCTCTCACCCTCTTTCTCCCTCTCTCTCTCTCTCACTCTTCTCTCCTCTCTTTTCCCCTCTCTCTTTCTCTCTCCTCTCTCTCTTCCTCACTCTTTTCTCTCTCTCTCCCTCTCTCCTCTTGCTCTCCCTGGCTCTCTTTCTCTTTCTTGCTCTCTCCCTCATTCTCGCTCTCTTTCTCTCTCTCCTCTTGCTCTCTCACCCTCTCTCTCCCTCTCTCTCTGTCCCTCTCTCTCTCTCTCTCTCACTCTTCTCTCCTCTCTTTCCCTCTCTTTTCCCCTCTCTCTTCTCTCTCCTCTTTCTCTTTCTTGCTCTCTCCCTCATTATCCCTCTCTTTCTCGCTCTCTTTCTCTCTCTCTCTTCTTGCTCTCTCACCCTCTCTCTCCCTCTCTCTGTCCCTCTCTCTCTCTCACACTCTTTTCTCCTCTCTTTCCCTCTCTTTTCCCCTCTCTCTTTCTCTCTCTTTCTCACTCTTTCTCTTTTACATTTGTCTGTCCATTGCTGGAGCACAGCTGATGCTGGGTCTGTAGTGTTGCAGTAGTAGGGGATCCTGTGTCCCTGGGTGAATCTTCTTGTGTCTTGGCTCCTAGTCCTGGGAGGAGGCTGTCATCATTACCTTGACGTCTGAATCTCCTCAGTATATAAGGCTCCTTCCTCCCAGTGTCTGGGGCTGGATCCTGCAGCTTGGTCGGAGCTGTTTGTGCCTCGTCTTCCTCTGATGTTCTCAGTGTATGAGTTCAGCACCAGGGACAGCGCTGTCTGCCTGTGTGAGGAGCTCTCTGCTATCAGCCTCACATTCTCCTCATTCCTTGCAGGGAGTCTGGAGATCTCAGACCATGTCTGTGCTGGGGATGGACAGATGTGTCCTAACTTTGTGCCATGCTGTGCCCTCACTGCCTCACCATCACCATCCTGGTGAGCTTGTGGTGATGATGCCTGCTCGTCTGCTGTCTACAGGATCTGGAAGGAGCACTTTATAGAGATCCCTATTGTCCTTCTTGTTCTCATGCTCCCACAGATGAGGATGGAGGTGAACGGCACTGGTAATGGGAGCTCAGGGTCAGAGAACTTCTCCAAGCACAGAACCTCTGTGTTCAGTGTCCTCATCCTCACTCTGCTGGCTATGCTGGTGATTGCTACCTTCCTATGGAATGTGCTAGTGTTGGTGACCATACTGAGGGTCAGAACTTTCCATCGGGTTCCCCATAATTTGGTGGCATCTATGGCAATCTCAGATGTGATGGTGGCTGCTCTGGTGATGCCCCTCAGCTTGGTCCATGAGCTGAATGACCGGCGGTGGAGATTGGGCAGAGTCCTGTGTCACATCTGGATCTCCTTTGATGTTCTGTGCTGTACAGCCAGCATCTGGAATGTAACAGCCATCGCCTTGGACAGGTACTGGTCCATCACAAGACATCTGGAATACACTCTAAAGACCAGAAAGCGGATATCTAACATTATGATCTTACTGACATGGCTCTTGTCTGCAGTTATCTCCTTATCTCCCCTCTTTGGATGGGGAGAAAACCTATTCAGAAATGACTGAAAAGTGTCAGGTTAGCCAAGAACCCTCTTATACAATCTTCTCCACCTTTGGGGCTTTTTATCTTCCACTTTGTGTAGTTCTTTTTGTGTACTGGAAAATCTACAAAGCTGCAAAATTCAGAATTGGATCAAAAAAGACAAATACAATCACCCCTCTGCCAGAAGTGATTGAGGTGAGTGCAGGCTTCATCTTCAATCATCCTCAAGATCAATCTATTGCATAGCAAATGATCTGATCAGATTGTGAGTCCATATGTCATATAAATCTGAGCTGTTTATTGTACAGATGCTGCAAGCAGAGTTCCACACATAACTGTTGCTTTTGCATGCCCTTTGTTGCTTTTGCACCCCTTTTTTCCTTTGAACTCCTTTGTTGCTTTTGCACCCCTTTTTTCCTTTGAACTCCTTTGTTGCTTTTGCACCCCTTTTTTCCTTTGAACTCCTTTGTTTCTTTTGAACTCCTTTGTTGCTTTTGCAATAACTACTTGACTGATATTAGGACTCATTTTGCTGAATTACCAACTCTTGTCAGCTGCTCCAGTGAACTCAGCTGTGCTACATCTGTATGACTTGCCATCTTCATGTCTAAATCACAGATAGCTGTAGAATATGTGTGCCTTCCTTGTGCAACACATCTATCCAGTCTTCCAAGGACACATATAGTATGTAAATGCTTACTATTGACAAAAAACTGTGTATCTATCTATATCTATCTATCTATCTATCTATCTATCTATCTATCTATCTATATACACATCTATATATCTCAAAATATATCAATAGATATATATAGATATATCTAGATAGATAGGTAGATCTATCTATCGATCCATCTATATCTCTGATTATATGCCGCTAACATAAGTTAAGTATACACCCTGCATTATACCCCCTTGTTACATCATATCAGTCTATCTTTATGTAATTGCACATGTTGATGTTATGGTTACAGTAAACCAAGTGTGGACCTCTGCAATTTTTGTGCAGACCTCATTCATGTTTCAGCCCATCCCACTGAGCTTTGTATTCCTGGAACACTTCAGAGTAATGAGCCAAAGCCAATTCCTGCACTGTTGTCTATCATTGTAAAGTCTCATAATGACATTGTTTGCTTTGACTATGATGGGCACCCAATCATCAGGAGTACCTATAGTACTGTGTTATGAGCTGCCGGCATGAAGTGTGCCAAATGTAATTAATTGCAAACCATTTTTTACCACTTGGGTTCAAGGTAGGGTTTATGTCCCACATTTTGCATCTTATCCTATTCGTCATGTTTTTATTTATAAGAAAAAACTGCCGCAACTCCCTAACCTGCAATGTGAACAGGTGCATAACTGAACATAATATAATGTAACAAAAAAGACAGTGGCACTCTGCAGTGCTAAGGCATGGAAACATGAGTATACAACATGGAATAGCATTATAGCTAAGGAAGTATGAAAAAATGAAATGGCATATAAAAATGGCTATCTCTATATCTGCCCAGTAGCCACGTCACACTTTATCTCTTTACTGGGAACTTATACAAAAGTTAATGCTTCTTCCTAGATAAAAAAAAACTCCTTTTGTATGGATGAGTAGCACTGTGTTAAATAATGGATAACTACAACTGACACTAATGGAGGAGGGCTGAATAGACAGAAAGTATGACCCTGTAACATACATAATAATAAACTGCCAGCACTCCCTAACCTGCAATGTGAACAAGTGCATAACTGAACATAATATCATGTAACAAGAAAGACCGTTACACTCTGCAGTGCTAAGGTATGGAAACATGAATATAGAACATGGAATAGCATTATAGCTAAGGAAGTATTAAAAAATGAGACACTTAGCCTATAAAAATAGCCATATTTATATCCGCCTAGCAGCCACGTTGCAGTGTATCTCTTTACACTAAAGTTAGTGCCTCTCCTTGGGTTATAAAAAAACCTCCTTTGGCATAGGCAAGTCGTAACCTGCTAAATAAAGTATAAATACATCTGAGACTAATGGAGGAAGGATGCACTGACAGAAGGTATGGTTCTGTAACATACATAAGAAGTAACTGCCGGCACTCTCTAACCTGCAATGTGAACAGGTGCATAACTGAGCATAAGATCATGTCACAAGAAAGGCAGTTGCACTCTGCAATGCTAAGACATAGAAACATGAATATATAACATGGAATAGGATTACAGCTAAGGAAGTATTAAAAAATGAGACACTTAGCATATAAAAATAGCCATATCTATATCCGCCCAGTAGCCACATCGAGGCGTATCTCTTTACTGGGAACTTACACTAAATGAATGCTTCCCTCTGGGTAAAAAAAAAAAACTCCTTTCGTATGGGAGAGAAGCACCGTGCTAAATAATGGCTAAATACATCTGAGACTAATGTGGGAGGTCTTCACAGATAGAAGGTATGACCCTGTAACATACATAAGAAGTAACTGCTGACACTCTTTAACCAGCAATGTGAACAGGTGCATAACTGAACATAATATCTATTATATAATCACGAATGGGTTTTTTGCCCCTTTTGAGACCGCTCACGCTGCGAGTCAGCGTGGTCATGTGGATACGAACGAAGCATTGGCCGCGCAGCGGCCATTGCGAGCAGCTCTAAGGCGACTCGCTATGCCCGCGCAGCGGGCATGGCGAGTCGCCTTAGCAGCGCGAAGCATTGGCCGCGAAGTGGCCATTGCGAGTCAGAGACTCGCTCTGCTAGAATCCCGATGCATTGTGCATCGGGCACCCAGCTAGTAATGTTATAAAAAGGCAGTTGCACTTTGCAATGCTAAGGCATGGAAACATGACCACACAACATGGAATAGCATAATAGCTATGTTGCATTTTTATTGTCATATATTTTTTTAAAGTGACACAAAAGTGTAGGATCTTACAGCACTGCATGTGCAATTCACATAGGGCTCAACTGTGCATTAATACGGACATTACATGTAGCTGTACCAATGCATGCAGGCCAATGTGTTTTCAGATCTGATCTTAAGTCTGTGCTTGCCTCTAATAGGTGAAAGAAGCATCTCACCAGCCTCAGATGGTCTTCACAGTCCGTCACGCCACTGTCACTTTCCAGACAGATGGAGACACATGGAGAGAACAGAAGGAGAAAAGGGCTGCACTTATGGTGGGGATTCTCATAGGGGTCTTTGTCCTTTGCTGGATCCCATTCTTCATTACTGAACTGATTAACCCCCTGTGTTCTTGTGACATACCTCCCATTTGGAAAAGTATATTTTTATGGCTGGGGTACTCAAATTCATTTTTCAATCCTTTGATCTATACAGCATTTAACAAAAACTACAATAATGCATTCAGAAATCTCTTCTCCAGGCAGCGGTGATGACTCTGTGTGATGTGCTGGAATTTACTTGAGCAAGCATGTGTTAACCAACCATTGTGTCTTCATCCAAGAACCTCGCTCTTACGACTGCTGCCTGTTACTAGGAAGAACTGGAACGCTTCAACTTGTCTGGAGCCCAAGAGGAAGAGAATCCATTCTCTTGGATATAGATGAGACTATTGAGAGGATGGGAAAACGATTCCAATAAAGTCTTTGAAAGATTTGAATGTTTATATTTCATTGATTGTATAGTTCTTTTTTTTTTATTCCTTCTTTCTATAATTACCATTTTGGTCCAACCGTGCAAGAGGTTCTGCAGTAGCTAGATACTATAATACAAATTCTAAAGTTGGTCTATTGTTGGTCATCAACCAAGGACCTTCAACGTCCAAGTCCTTAAATCTTGCACCTTAATCTATAATAAAGATCCTTCGACCTGCCACCTTGTTTAGAACGAATCATTGCATATTGCCAAGCAAGCAAATAAACACAGCTCAAAGGAGCTCAGCTCATTGAATTCACCAGGTCTCCAGGGGGAACAGGCTTGAGGGTCAGAGAAGACCAATTAACGTATAATGGTTGATTCTGAGGAGGATGTGGTATTTTAATTTTATGAAGGCAAGCGCTCAATAATGAATTCATACATCCAAACGGTTGTTCAAAAGAAATGTGTTATTTGGGTTTGCTTTAATAAGCCAAATGTTAATCTGGGGAAATGGATGAAAGGGCTTAGAATAACATAGAGCACTTTATCAAGCTGCCTAAAATACAGGATTGTGCAAAAGATTCAGGCAGGTGTGGAAACAAAGCCACAAGGTAAGAATGCTTAGAAAAATACAAGTGATAAAAATGTATTTTTCACAATTAATGAAATGAAAAGTCAATGAACAAAAGAGAAATATAAATCTAATCAATGACCATACTTTGTCTTCTAAACCGCATCAAAGCATGGTGTCTTCTTCTAGATATACTTGCACAGAGTTTATGATGGAGCTCAGCAGGGAGGTTGTTCCAAACATTTTGGAGAAATGACCACCGATATTTTATGGGTGTACCAGGTGAGCTGGTGCTAGGTGTGTCGGGTAACGCGGCTTTCCACTCTCCCAGCATTTAAATAATCCCATAACCCATCAGCTGGTGTTGTTATAAAAGTTTAGTCTCTACTTTGACCATGAGCTGTTTGGAAGTGGCACAGTTCTGCTGAAGCCTTCCAAAGCCTTTTCCTTTGAGCGAGTCATCTTGTGGGGTTTGCTGTTTCATTTCCAATCTCTGGGTGGAAGTGAGGGGATGTTAGTCCAGGGCTGGTCAGGAGCGGGGCAACAGTGGTGGCTCAGACATCCTCACCTTCAGAGGTAATTGTGGGCTCAGGTTCAGCTAGGGACTACAAGTCTACAGGGTTACCTTTGCCCATCACTACCATCCTGCTACAATTCCCCTCGTCCGCTATAGCCATCCATGACAGATGGCATATGACCTCCAGAGAGCCCTGATCTAAATATCATCATTGAGTTTCTGTGGGATTACATGAAGAGATTGCAAAAGTCTTTATTTACATCTCTCTGGTTAATTCTCCAAGATGTTTGGAACAACCTCCCTGCCAAATTTCTTCAAAAACTATATATAAGTGTACCTACTGCAATTGATGATGTGATGCAATTTTGATTTAGATTTCTCTTTTGTTCATTCACTTTACATTTTGTTAATTGATAAAAATAAACCACTAGCATTTCTATTTTCAAAGCATTCTTACTTTGCAGTATTTGTTCACACCTGCCTAAAACGTTTGCACAGTACATATTAGTGAAATGTATTGTCTAAGTATACATTTAGCAGTAATAGAAATGAATTTTTTCCAGTAAAACATTTAAAAAACATAACTGTACGTCTTTTATGTACTGAAGAGTCATGTGCAGAAGGTTTATAGAGGCACAGAGAGCCCATTCTACTCTACCATGTTAACTTGTAGTAAAAATGACTCCTCGTGAAATTGGAGGTATACAGAAGTACTGTAAACCCCACTAAAGCCCAAGACAGAATTCACACAGTGCTACAGTGTTTAATTTGTCTCAAATGGATCATTATTATTATTATTATCATTATTATTATTATTTTTATAGAACCAATTATTCCATGGATTCCATGGTACTTTACATGTGAAAAGAGGCATACATAGACATGTACATTACTTATGAGCAATACAAGGCACACAGGTACAGGAGGAAAGGGGACCCTTCCCATGAGGGCTCACAGTTCACTTGGAATGGGTGAGGATACAGTAGTAGAGGAGGGGGGACCCTTCCAGCTAAGGCTCACAGTATACAAGGGATGGGTGAGGATACAGTAGTAGAGGAGAGAGGACCCTGCCCACGAGGGCTCACAGTCTACAAGGGTGGGTGAGGATAAAGTAGGAGAGAAGACCCTGCCTGTGAGGGCTCATAGTCTACGATGGATGGGTGAGGATACAGTAGTAGAGGAAAGAGGACCCTGCTTGCAAGGGCTCACAATCTATAAGAGATGAGTGAGGATAAAGTAGGTGAGGAGAGAGGACCCTGCCCGTGAGGGCTCACAGTCTACAAGGGATGGGTGTGGATACACTAGGAGAGGGTAGAGCTGGTCGAGTGGCAGTTTAGTGGACTGAAGATCACTGCAAGTTGTAGACTTGTCGGAAGAGGTGAGTCTTCAGGTTACTTTTTAAGGTTTCCAAGTAGGTGAGAGTCTGATGTGTTGGGGCAGGGCATTCTAGAGTATAGGGGAAGCACGGGAGACATTTAATAGGAAGGAAAGATAACAGGGGAGTAAAGAAGGAGATCTGTGACTTTTGGAGTTTGCGTGAAAGTAAGTAACGGGAGGCCATGTTAAAGATGTATGGAGGACACAGATTATGAATGGCTTATGTCATAGCAAGGGTTTTGCACTAGGGCCTCTGAGAAAAGGGAGCCAGTGAAGGGCTTGTCAGAGAGGGGAGGCTGGTGAATAGTAGTGGGGGGACTGGTGGTTTAGTTGAGCAGCAGAGTTTAGGATACATTGAAGAGGTGCGAGAGGGCTCGAGGGGAGGCGAGAGAGTAGGAGGAGGTTACAGGAGATCATAAAACATGTAAATTCATATGTCAACCACACTGCAACGGCATTATATGAACCAAAAACCAAAAGTATCACATAAATTTTGCATTGGTGATATCTTGCATCATTTTAAGATGCTAATCATAAAATACCTTTGAAAGTGATAGATTGGTTCTTGTTGAAGTTATAGTAGGAACATGTAAAGAAGGCAAATTTCTTTCATTATAAAAAAAATATGCATGTATGATGCTTCAAGTATGATGTGTTTTTGTTTATTCCTTCCATTCCTTTTCTGGAGGGTCTCTTCTGATCTTCCAGCCTCATCTGCCAACATTGCAGGATACAATTTACTTTTGTAATCATTGATAGCGAATATCTGATGAAAACAGTCTCGATGTTCAGCACAATTAATGGGGAGACATCTAAATGAGGATAGAGGATATGAGGATATGAGGTTAGAGGACATGAGGATAGAGGATATGAGGTTAGAGGATATGAGGATATGAGGTTAGAGGATATGAGGATAGAGGATATGAGGATAGAGGATATTCAGTTTCAGGGACATTCTGAAGGCCATTTTCTGGCACGTCATTAGACAAGGTGGTGGAAATTTTTGGTGCTAACATTTCCTAATAAAATATTTAACACATTTCTGAAAGCCGTCCATGCCTCTCTTAACCATCTCTTAAATTCTTCATCCTTTTGACGTCGTCTGACCTGGGGACCCATAAATATTCCTTCCTTGATTTTTTTCTCCTTGAAAATAGCTGACACAACCAGGAAAATACATTACCATTTTTATTAAGAGCTTTGACAAACTGTTTTATGAGTCCGGTATTAGTATCTAGGTGTGGAAGGATGACTTTATCTGGAGTGACCAGCGACTGATACAGTATATTCTTCTGACCTGGAGCAAATGATGATTAATGAGGACAGTCCTCCTTCTTTTGATGACTGTCCCTTTCACAGAGAAAACAACAGAATGTTGTGTAGTCCTGCCATAGTCCAACTGAAATAGTGATAACTTTATAACTGCAATATACGTGTTACTCCTAATTCTTGCACCATATAAGTCCAAGAAGGTTTTCCAAGATGACTCAGGTTCTTTGGTTTAGGTCATATGCGGCAGTGGAACGAATGGTAACATGTTGTCCTTGTGCAACAACTCAGTCTTCAAACTGATCAGTCATTTATTGTGATGTTGTGTGATGCTCAAGGCTGCCATAATGAAGGTGATAGTGTTACAGAAATTGATATAACTTTCTTCAGTATAGAACTGTACAAATCATTGTTGTTGGCAGTGAAATTAAGTGACTTGTCCAGGTGATTCCATGATTTCCACCTCTCAAAGGACAAACACTGCTCCAAGCATTGAAAGCCAGCAGATGCATCTGTGTTCATCCATAGATACAGGATAGTTCAAATGAAAAAAGAAGTGATGAGGTTGACTCTGGAGAATACTCACACTGGTCCCGATTCATCAAGGTTGGCAATGTCCATGCTTGTCTTGATGAGGGGGCGAGTCAGATGGTCCTTATTCATTAAGAGATGCATACCTCTTAATGAAACAGAAGCACCTGACAAGCGGCATGTGCTTTAGTATGTCTCACCACAAAGCTTACTCCAGTCTGGGACTGGAGTAGGATTTCTAGCATCAGGAATGTCACAGCTTCTCCCATTTTGTGGGAGCTGGGCGAAACTGGAATGAAGTCGACAAAAACCATAATATTTTATTCAACTCAGTGTTACACAAAAATGTTGCTACTCTTCAAATCAATTTATGACAAAAATCTGGCATAATTAATAAAGTGTTATTTTTAAAACTTGTATATCAGACAGAACATCAACAAGATCAAAAAGATCAATGTCTTTCTTAGGTCACAACATAAGACGTGGAGAGATATAATTCACATCACTTTATTAGTTTAGTCCAGAGCTGAGCAAAGTGCAACCTGCAGGCCACATTCAGCCCTCTAGCTGTTCCAGGCCAGACCAAGAGCCAAAACAGTGGCCCATGGACCGCACCATGCTCTTGCCCACCGCCCATCACCACGGTTGTCTGCTTCCTGATGTTAGCGATATCCGCATCCTCAAGATGCAAACAGCGATGAATACAATGGTGGCTCCTTCTTCCATCAATCCACATGTGCGATAACAGATGCAAAATCATCACTTCATCATGTGTGCTGTATGGAGAGGCAGTACACTGGGGAGCGGAGCGCCAGGGAATTGGATTGATGTGAATGCCTTGGTTTTTTTTTTTCATTTGTGTATACGAGGCTACATAAGGTTTCATACTATATAGGGGCTATGTGGGACTAATAATGTATATAATTGGATGTTTTATGGGTTGAACTAGATGGACCTAAAGTCTACCTTTAACCTTAATAACTTTGAAACTATGTGAGAGGTCATACTGTATATAAGGGGCTATGTGCGGGCTCACACTGTATTTAGAGAGGCTGTGAAGGATCATTCAATATTCATTCTATATATAGACAGCTATGGGGAGGCTCATATTGTATATAGGTGGATATGGGGGCCACATACTATGTGGAGCTAATACTATATGTAACGGGTTATGTGGGGGTCTTATACTGTATTTAAGGGGCTATGTGCGGGCTCATATGATATATAGGTGGATGTCAGCATACTTAATTTTGCTCAATAATAAGTGATAATCATTATAATTGTAATTAAGATGTTAATATTTATGGTAAGCACAATTAATTTGAGCCTATTGGTTCAGACCTCCCACACCAGTCACAGCAAGCAGCAAAATCCTTCTTATAATCCAGTGTTTTCCAGAATAGAAATAAAGCCAATACACCTGCTATATTTTATTAAGTTTACTTTGCAATATTAAAATGGACAGTAGCATGGAAAATTAAATTTGTGGCCATTTAGTCCTATTGAACAGAAGCACATACATATATATTACTATATTACTGGCAATTTTTTTAAATGAGTCAACTAACGATATACTATATTACTTTAGCAACTTGTTTTTTCATTTATTAGTCTTGAAAACCTTGATAAAAGGAAAATACTGGAATAAAACTCCATTTTCAAGGTTATGTTTCGTGTCACCATTGCCCTTTAGTGGACATTTTTGTCATTGTTTTAACAAACAATAAGGGTACCTTTACACGCCGCTACTGGAGGATGGATACAACCCGCTACAGGCTACAAATGTAGCTTGTAGCATCAATATAGCCCGTAGTAGCGGCGTGTGAAGACGGGACGTGACAGCCAGCAACAGATACATCTGTTTCCGAGCACTGCTCGAAAACAGATGGCTACAAAGCCGATTGTAGCGACCTGTATCGGCGTGTAAAGCAGCTACAGAAGGGATGTCTATACACCAGGCGATGTACCTGCTATGTAGCTGGGGCGTGACACAGCCACCGGGATACCGCGCCCCTTCAGCGATCATTGGAGGAAGCTCCTGCGTTACGATAGTAGTCGCTGCATAGGGCGGCATATTTAAGGGGCTGACCAGTCACACTACACAATTGCTCGAGCGTCAAGTATTAATCAGCCTCCTGCGATGCCTGCCCAATCATGATGTTATTGCTTTGTCCTATCAGCGTACGGACGTCTCGTAATCCACAATTGTAGCACGCCTATGTGCTGTCCCTGCTGCACCAGGTCCGCCCATATTAGCTGGTTGTAGCGGTGTGTAAATGAGGTAAGATGAGCTACAGATGGCTACTTGAGACACCCGGCGATGTATCTAGCTGTAGATGTAGCGTAGCGTAGCGCACCTTGTGGCGGCGTGTAAAGGTGGTGCGTTTCCCGTTTGTAACCGTTTGGGCGTGCTCGTGCACGTGAAGTAGCGGGTTGTATCCATCCTCCAGTAGCGGCGTGTAAAGGTACCTTCAAATGAAAAGAAGCTCTACATAATGTAGAACAGCGTGACTCAAATAAAGGAACAATAGAGAGTTGTTCTCACCCGGTGTAGTTGTGCAGCTTCAAGTACAACGGTGACACCATTCTGATATCATCGGGCATTCAGGACTGCCGGTCCGCCTCCAGAGCTGAACCAAGTTCATCTGTCGGAGATATGGTAAAATTAGCATGAAACACGTCTGGGAGCTGCCGATGTAGAGGATGATGCTTGTCATGAAAAACTCAATTTATTTAAAAGAAACACAAAAATGCAACTAATTTTGGTACCAGCCTTGTTTCTTTTTTAGGCTACGTTCACACGCTGCGTATTTGCAAGCATGATGTTACTGCATTTTCCTGGATTTACGTGGCGCTTTTTTACACGCGCTTATATGCATTGAAACGCTTATGGGAATGCAGCTGAATTGCGTTCACATGTTGCGCTTTGCGTGTTTTTTTATGCACGTGCTTTTGCAGTGAAAGCGCGTGCATAAAAAGAATAGACATGTCAATTCTTTTTGCGCTTTTCTGCGCGCTTTCCCCATTGCTTAACTGTTAAAATGGGGTCGGGAAAAGCATGCAGAAAAAGCGCACAAAAGCGCAATGTGTGAAAGCAGTTGTGCTTTTTGCTGTGCAGCCGCATAAAAAAGCGCAACTGCAGAAAAAGGCGCATAAAATGTGCAAAGTGTGAACATAGCCTTAGGAATAAAATAGGCCAGGTTCACATTGCTCTAATGCTGTCTGTTACAACAGAAACATTAACTTGTATCAGTTGGCAACTGACAGCAAAAGTGACATTTTGAGTCATTTTTTGAGTGCATACGTTTTTGTTATCTCAAAAACGTATGAGCTATATGAAGATAGACAGATAGATAGATGATAGGATAGACAGAATAGAAGATAGGATAGATAGATAGATAGATAGATAGATAGATAGATAGATAGATAGATAGATAGATAGATAGATAGATAGATAGATAGATAGAGTGTTGGCCAAAAGTATTGTCACCCTTGCAATTTCGGTAACCATCAATGAGTTTCTTACAATGCTCTGCTGGAATTTTAGACCATTCATTTTTGGCAATCTGCTCCAGGTCCCTGATATCTTTGGTTTTCTTTCTTTTCTCCATGCTCAATGTGGTACACACAAGGACACAGGACAAAGGTTGAGTCAACTTTAATCCATGTCAACTGGCTGCAACTGATTTAGTTATTGCCAACACCTGTTAGGTGCCACAGGTAAATTACAGCTGCTGTTAATTACACGAATTTGAGAAGCATCACATGATTTTTCTAATAGTCCCAATACTTTTGTCCACCCCTTTTTTTATGTTTGCTATGGCAGTTTGGAGAAGGCACCCTTCCCTTCCTCAGACCCCTGTTTTGGGTCCCTCACACTAGACTGCGCTATCCTGGGACAAGCTTAGCACTGCTTCTGTCCAAAGGATGTCTTCCTCAGTCCTCCTAGGGAATGAACTCTGCTGTACCTGGGATGAGCTTAGCACTGCTCTAATCCACAGGTCCTATTCACAGTTCTCCCAGGAACTGAACTGACTAACTCCGCCCCGACTAGAATTTATAGGGGAGCTCACCCTGAAGTCGGGTTTAGTTCTCCCCCTTCAGGCCTGGAGGCAGAAAGTTGTTGTGTGGGGTTTCTGTCTGGTGTGAATACCCTCTGTTGCTCTCAAGTTTCACACTACCACCCAGGGGCGATAACGATACTGTGGCACTTGAACTCTGGGGTGCCACATTCCCCTTAGTTAAATTCAGTACTCCGGGACTGCGATAACCTTTTTAAAAAAATGAAAACATAAACAATAACAAGATTAAATGAAAATAAAGTTGTACAGAGTCTTAAAAATCAAAAATTACAAAAAACAATGAAAATTCAAAACGCAGTTTCTCTGGTGATTAGTCCTTCCACCATTGGCTGAATATACTAAGTCTTTACCACAACCAGTCCAGTGGCATAATGGTCCATTTTTATCAAAAGTTCAAGAATATCTAAAAGTTCATACAGTAAAGTCTCTGTAGGTGCATAAGCTTGGTGGTTGCATGGTTACGTATTTACATCTTACATGAAAACAAGAAAACATATTTTCATTTAAATCCATCTGAACTGTATTCTAATCCCTATAATGTGCTGAGATCTGATCTCTACTACTACTGGTTGATCTACGTAGTACAGGTATTTCTTATGGTCTGTGCTGATTTCTAGTGACTGCTACTGGTGTTGTGCATGCACTATCCACTGTTCTACGTGTGGGTCTTTACAGTACTGGTATACCAGAGTGTCTCCTTGGCCTTACCATGGGACTGACAAGTTCTTTGTTAGCATGGAGTTGCTCTTCTTGTTCTTCTACAGGTGCCGCTTCTGGCATTTCCAGTTGTGGTGCTTTTTGTCTCACTGTTTCTGGTATCATTGTTTGAGGGAACTCTAACATGGGAACCATGATTGCTCCATTGTATTGTGTCCAGGTCTTGGGAAAGTCTCCTAGTACCGTATGGATTACTTATTTTCCCTGGGGTTTTACTGGATCTTCTGGTATCTTATCTTGTGACTTCAAGGTTTCTGGACAGATTTTAAGATGGTCTCTTGACATTGCTGTTGACGTCTTCCCTTCGTCCTTACTCATTAAGCACACCTTGGTATTGTCAAAGTTTGATGGTGACATGGTGTATGGCACTGCTTTCCACTGATCATCCAGTTTGTTAACATGTCTCTTTCTCTTAAGAACTTGCTCACCTGGTTTCAAAGGGGTTGCAGGAGCATGCTGGTTATATGCCCTTTCTTGCCTTTCTCTCGCTTGGACTTGGCGATACTTCTGTCGACGTTCTGTATCCCAATCTTTTTCTGGTGTATCTGCATCTGGCTTCACAATTATAATATCTAAGTCAATAGGCAGTTTACCAGGCTCTTATTAGGTAAGCTGGAGTATAGTTGGTGAAACTCTGGGACATGGTTATATAAATCCACTATATCTGGCAATTTCTCTGGCCACATGTTCCTTTCTTCAACTGGCAATGTCTTCAGCAGGTCTATGACTACCTGGTTCATCTTTTCACACATGCCATTGGTCTGTGGATAGTACGGTGTTGTTCTGAGTTTCTTGCACCCAGCCAAAATTACAAAATTCCTGGAACACCTCTGCTTCAAACGCTGGACCTTGATCTGTAAGGACCTGTTCCAGGCACCCATGCAACCTGCAAAAGTGGTCTTGAAATGCTCTAGCCGCTGTCTTGGTAGTCACGTTTTTCACAGGTACTACCACCAAGAAACGAGAGTAGTGGTCTACTATGATGAAGGTATAGACATAGCCTGATCTGCTCGGGGTCAGCCTCACGTTATCCGAGGCTACCAGTTCAAGTAGTTGTTTGGTAACAATGGGCTGGAGTAGGGTTCTATGACTGTCCTAATCTTTCCTCCTCAGCTTGCATGGACCACAGTTTCTGCACCAATTCTCGATGGTTCTTCTCATGCCAACCCAGTAGAACCTCTAACTTCTTCCACCCAAAATGACTTGCGCCATCGTGGTACACTTCTAAGACCATCTGGTCATCCCATTTTGGCACGACAATCTGCCAATCTGCCAAGTTCGTGGGTTTAGGGATTAGTATGATGTCTGCACAATTTACCCCCATATAGGAACAGCTTACTTCGCTCTTTTCACAACTGCTGTGCCTTTGGTGGGGCATCTGGATTAGGGTACGAACATTTCTGCATCAGTAGCTCCTTGACTAAGCATATAGCTGGATCACTGTCTTGGGTTTCTGCCCATCCATGGTGGGGTAACGGGTTCAACATGGCTTCTTGACGTTTGTTGTGCATGTGGTTCTTACATTGTGTCACATGAGGGCGGTGAAATGCCGGTAACTCTATCTCTTTCAGCTCCTCTGGTTCTTCATCCACGTCCTGCAAGTAAGGCATCCTAGACAGTGCATCAGCATTGGCATTCATGTGGCCTGCCTGGTACTTGATGATGAAATTATAATTAGATAGTCGGGCCATCCATCGCTGTTCTAGCTCACCAAGCTTCGCTGTCTGCAGGTGAGTCAATTGGTTATTATCCGTGAAGATGGTGAATTTGGCTGCAGCCAGGTAATGCCTAAAACATTCTGTAACTTCCCAGACTACGGCCAGGAACTCTAACTTGAATGAACTGTAATTCTCTGGGTTCCTTTCTGTAAGACGGAGCTTCCTGCTTGCATAGGCTATCAATCTTTCTTTGCCTCTTTGCACCTGGGACAACACTGTCTCCAAATCCCACGTTACTAGCATCAGTATACAAAACAAATGGCAGGCTGTAATCAGAATAGGTTAGGATCTCATCTCCCATCAGGGCCCACTTCAACTGCTTGAAGGAGTCTTCTTCCTTATTGCCCCATTCAAATGGAGGGCTTGGATTCTTAGCCTTCTTGACCTATCCTACCAGGAGGCCTTGCAGGGGTGCTGCCATCTTTGTAAACACCTTGATGAACCTTCTGTAGTATCGTACCAGCACCAGGAACTGCCTCACCTCTTTGACACTGGTGGGTCTTGGCCAGTCCCTAATGACTGTTACTTTCTCAGGATTGGGTGCTACACCTTCAGAGCTTACTACATGACTGAGGTACTGTACCTTTGGTTTCCACAGGTGACACTTGGATGGCTTCACTTTCATGCTATAGCCAGACAAGACTTCAAACACTTCTGCCAAGTGCTCTAGGTGGTCTTCATTAGAGATGAGCCACCACCCCGGTGATCGAATTTCATTAGATTCGTCTAATTTGATGTGTGTTCGTCGAACGTTCGTCGAATGTTCGTCAAACACTGTTGAATTCCATTGAAAACAAAGGCAGGCGAACACAAACACATACTAACACATAGAAAACACCTTCTAAGGTGTCCAAAAGGTGACAAACTACTCAGAAGACACAACAAACACATGGAAAAGTGACAAGTAGATATAAAAATGCAAGGAGAAAAGAGATGGGTGAGTAAAAGGAGGAGGAGACACAGATATAGGCATGTCATACCCCTCTAAAAGCCGTTTTTACTCCAGTATTTGTAAGGCATCATGGACACGATGAGTATTTGGTGAGTTTCACTTCAGTATCTGTAAGGCCACATTGAGACGATGAGTACTTGATGAGTTTTACTTCAGTATTTGTAAGGCCACGTTCAGACGATGAGTATTTCGTGACTTTTACTCACTTTCTGTAAGACCTCGTGGAGACGATGAGTATTTGGAGAGTTTTACTTCAGCATCTGTAAGGCCACTGACTCACCGCCGGCCCATGGGCTCCGGTTTAGACAGGCGTTCGCTTCCTCCTTCATGTCACGGATGGACCTCGCCTGCCGGTAGCAGGGGCCCGGGGGTACAGATCAAAGGGGTTGTTGGCTGAACAGTAGTTGATTAGTTAACCTTGTCGTGACGCCACCTATGAGTAGTTCGGTAAGTCTTACCGACGTTGCGGGGCCTCCGGGGGATGGATAGCAGCAAGATGGAACGCTCCCCACAGGCTGAGTGGTGATCCCTGGAGGCTGGAGCTGCTTAAGATGTTCTGCGGCAGCTGCGGTTACCTTGTGTGCGGATGGATGCAATCATAAGGAAGCACGGACACTGTAAGTCTCTGTAACGGGTAATTTACTGTAACCAGCAAGCAGTACATGGCATACAGTTAACGGGTAGTGGACCGGGTAACTCAGCAGTGATGGGTGTCCCTCAGAGATCCGCGGTGTTCCTCCATTCTAGCTAAGTGTTGCCATTGTCGCCCAGGAATACCAGATCAGGTACGGGGAGGCTGCTTCAATGCCCTATCCAAAATGTACGTTATGGATGTTTTGGGGAGCCTTGGGTCCCTCGGTGGGTACACCGCTGGTTAGACGACTGGATTTGGCGGGTGGTGGGGTGCTCCTCTAAAGTGATCCTCCACTCTTCTGGTTTGCACAGCAGAGCTGAACCGCTGCTAGCTTCGGTACCAGCAAACCGGCTGTAAGTTGAGCACGGGAGTCTTTTGGAACCCGTGTTTAACGCCCGATCCCGGTTGTTCAGGCCTCAGGTGCTGACACCCGACCGGTGACGGCCCGGGGGCTGCACAGCGGTGCGGAGCCCCCGCTCCTACGTTACTCTCCTCTCAAGTTCAAGTCTGTGTCTTCTCTCTGTCTTGGTCTAGACTCGACTGTGTTACCTTCTCCCACACACTACCCTTAAACTCCGCCCACCAGGACCTTGATTGGCCCTCTATGCTAAGTGAGGCATGCAGGGTATGGATCTCTAATTTAACCACATGACTGCTGGATCAGAGAATATTGCTGCTACTGTCTTGGCTGCAATACCCTCCTGTGACGCACTCGTTGCGGGGCGCCACACCACGTTCAGACGATGAGTATTTGGTGAGTTTTACTTCAGTATCTGTAAGGCCTTGTACAGACGATGAGTATTTGGTGAGGTTTTTCCTCACTATCTGTATGGCATTGTGCAAACGATGAGTATTTGGTGTTGTTATTCCTCAGTATCTGAAAGGCTTTGTGCAGGCGAGGACTATTAGGTGCAGTTTTAACCGCAGACTGTGGAAGGCCTTGTGCAGGCGCTGAGTATTTGGTGATGTTATTCCTCACTATCTGGAAGACATCGTGCAGGCGCTGAGTATTTGGTGATGTTATTCCTCAGTATCTGGAAGGCCTGGTGCAGGCGCTGAGTATTTGGTGATGTTATTCCTCAGTATCTGGAAGGCCTGGTGCACGCGCTGAGTATTTGGTGATGTTATTCCTCAGTATCTGGAAGGCATCGTGCAGGCGCTGAGTATTTGGTGATGTTATTCCTCACTATCTGGAAGACATCGTGCAGGCGCTGAGTATTTGGTGATGCTATTCCTCAGTATCTGGAAGGCCTGGTGCAGGTGCTGAGTATTTGGTGATGTTATTCCTCAGTATCTGGAAGGCCTGGTGCAGGCGCTGAGTATTTGATGATGTTATTCCTCAGTATCTGGAAGGCATCGTGCAGGCGCTGAGTATTTGGTGATGTTATTCCTCAGTATCTGGAAGGTCTGGTGCAGGTGCTGAGTATTTGGTGATGTTATTCCTCAGTATCTGGAAGGCCTTGTGCAGGTGCTGAGTATTTGGTGAGGTTTTTCCTCTGTATCTGTAAGGCCTCGTGCAAATGATGAGTATTGTGTCACATTTAGGGGACTACAAGAAGAGCCTCCATTTTTTCCCAAAAATTTGGGCACAGACACCACTTAAGTGGCATCAATTGCACCACAGTTGCAAACTTTAAATGGTTACTTTTAGGCAAAAATTCACAAGACTTTATCTCTCCAGGATGACACAGGGGTAGAAAAATCCTTGCGCATCCATGCCTTGTTCATCTTTATGAATGTTAGTCTGTCCACATTCTGGTCGGACAGACACGTGCGCTTTTCTGTCAGCACACCACCAGCAGCGCTGAAGACACATTCTGAGAGAACGCTGGCTGCGGGGCACGACAAGATCTCCAAGGCGTGAGTGGTGAGCTCAGGCCATTTTTCCAGTTTGGAAGCTCAAAATGAGCAAGGCTCCAGTTCCCCAGTCATGGCATCGATGTTAAGTTGGAGATACTCGTGTACCATCCGCTCCAGGCGTTGACTATGTGTCAGACGTCTCGTGTCTTCAGGCCTTGCAAATGATGATCAAGACAACTATATCTGTACATCTTGTTGAAGACACATGCATTATTGTGATGAAATATATTTAAATTTAATACTAAAGGGAAAAATAAAAAGAATAATAATATATTAAACTACTTTAATTATATTAACAAATTAACGCATGGGCATTCAGCAAAATGAAGATATAGGTTTCTTAATTATTATTCTTTTATGATTGTTGTAAATTATTTTTTTAATAGTCATGTGATTTTTTGTCTGATGATGTATCTAAAATAGCAGAAGCATGTACTGTATATACTCGCGTATAAGCCGAGTTTTTCAGCCCAAAAATTGGGCTGAAAAGTCCCCCCCTCGGCTTATACGCGAGTCACTGTATACTGTATACAATGTATACAGTATACAGTGCCCCCCCATATCAGTATACAGGCCCCCCCTTGGGTAGTAATCCTGTAAAGGAAGAGATTAGTATACTTATCCTTCCGTTGTCCCGCTGCCGCTGTCCCGCCGCCGCTCTTCCGTCTTCATCCAGCGTCTTCCGTCTTCTTCCGGCTTCCTCCGATGGTCGCAGGCAATGACGTCATTGCCTGCACGACAGAGGAGGAAGCTGAAAGAAGACGGAAGACGCTGGATGAAGATGGAGCAGCGTGATGGCAGCGGCGGCGGGACAGCGACAGCGGGACAGTGGAGGGATAAGTATACTAATCTCTTCCTTTACAGGATTACTACCCAAGGGGGGCCTGTATACTGATATGGGGGGGCTGCTTTATAATTAACTCTGGGGCTGCATATACCTCTGGGGCTGCATATACCTCTGGGGCTGCATATACCTCTGGGGCTGCTGTATACTACCACTGGGGCTGCTGCTGTATATACCACTGGGGCTTCTGCTGTATACTACGACTGGGAAGGCTGCTGTATACCTCACTGCTGGGGGTTGTATACCTGTGCTGGAGTCCACCCTCGGCTTATACGCGAGTCAATAAGTTTTCCCAGTTTTTGGGGGCAAAAGTAGGGGGTCGGCTTATACACGGGTCGGCTTATACACGAGTATATACGGTAAACCCTTTTATTAAGCCTAAAGAAGGAATCAGACCAGTTCCGAAATGTTTTGCAATTTCATGTTGTTTTATGGAATACATTTTTTTTTTTTTTCACGACAAGCATCATCCTCTATATCGGCAGCACTCATCCTTTGCTACATGTTTCATACCCATTTTACAATTGGCTTGTTTTTGCAAATACACTACTGATATATTGTGGAGTTAACACAGACAGCAACATTTTCCATCCTCCAATAAAACCCGTCTAGTCTGCCCATAGTAGTGTTGGTTCCTATGTTTGCTTCAGTCATGTAGTCGGCATCTGGGCCATTTAGAGAAGAATTCCAATTTTGGCTTTGATTAATTTGGAGGCACTTAGACTTCAATACTTGCAATTTTCCTATAATGTTTTGCAGATTTACTCTGTGAACAATCCCGATCAATGTTCAGCTATAGAAGCACAAACGCAAGAAAGTCAAATACCCTGTGGATATCCCTGGGGCCAGTCAGCAAACTTTAAATCCCAGTTTGCAAGTTATTGTAAAACAGTTCATAGCATATTGATGGTTTGCAGGGAAGTTAAAGGGAATTTTTATTTCTTTTTTGTGTTGCAGATGGCAGCTTATGTTTGCAAAAGAACAAATGATAATTGAAGATTGTCCAGAGCATCACTGTATTAGCCCTAGAGACAAATGTTATGAATGAGCTGCTGAGTGACTGTGTAGTATACATAGAAGGAAGGATATGAGGCTAAATGCAAGGTAAGGCTAGATTCACATATCGTTTTTGCTTTGCGTTACAACGGATCCGTTGTAAAGCAGCATAAAAGCAATGTAACGGATGGGTTAACGCATCCATAGACTTGCATCAAACAAACGCATACTAACACATGTAAAAATTGGCATGAGCTTGAAAGTATGTGTTTTTTTCAACGCGCATGAAAACGCTGCAGACAGCCAAACGGCATTGAGAGCCCAGCGACAGGGAGGAAATTAACTTTATTTCACCCAGCAGCCTCTGGTTTTCAGCCACAGAGGTGCAGCCGGAGCACAACCACCAGGGAGGTGTCTGATTGGCTCCCAAAGTATTACGCAGTATGACAATTACCCCAAACATCCAGACAAAGTCACTAACACAAAGAAGAACAGTAAATCCTGGAAGTAATGATATGGCCCTCACAGAGCCCTAATATCAACAACATGAAGTCTATAATGGATTACATGAAGAGACAAAAGAATTTGTTCAAGTCCACACCCACAGAAGATCTGTGGTTAGTCCTCCAAGATGTTATAAAAAGCTTTAAGGATAAGTTCTTTCAAAAACTGTGTGTAATCGTACCTGGAAAATTGCTCTTTTTATGCAGTTTTGAAGGCAAAGGTCTGTCTGACTCAATATTGATTTGATTTACAATTATCTGTTATTCAATCATCTTGTAATTTATTCCTTTAGTAAAATAAACTATTGATAATAGTATTGTTGAAAGTATTCTTCCTGTGCAGCAATTTTTCCACACTTTCCTGTAAATACTTAAGTCCCCCAAAAAATGTTGAGAAAAGTATTATAGGAGTGATACTTTTATTGGCTAACAAGAAAAATTATATTTGTAAGCTTTCAGAGCTCAAGGCTCCTTCATCAGACAATATCACAAATGTGTTACTGAGACATTTAAATACATAATACAATAGGACATAAGGAAATGGAGGTGTGCTAAGGAAATTAAAATGAAGTCTTTGTTAATGATGTAGATGACGTGCAATGGTCTTTTACACATCAGAAGATCTTCTTGTGGCAGTGTTAACTGTGTCTAGGTAATGAGTCATGAATCCAGGTGTCACATTAAGCCTTTTTGTTAAGGATTGGAACATTCTTATGAATTTGAATTCCCAGATTCTTCGTTCTCTGTCACTTTTAAAGTGACCTTTCAATATCAGGACTGTTACCGTGTTTCCCCGAAAGTAGGGCGCCCCCGAAAGTAAGGCATGCTTTGGGGGGCGCCCTACTTTCTAATATAAGCCACCCCCCCGAATGTAAGGCGTACCTGTCCGGATCACATCACCGGATCTGTGGCACTGCGGCACCGCTCCCCGTGCCCCCGCTGTCCCCACTGTCAGTCCCCGCCAATACGCTGTGCCCTGGAGCTCCGGCGCTCTCTCCTTCTCTCCACTCCGCCCACGAGCCCTGCGCCAATCACAGCGCAGGAATCGGCCAGCTGACGTCAGTCCTGGGCTGTGATTGGCCCAGGGCTCCTGCGCTGTGATTGGCCCTGGGCTCCGGCGCTGTGATTGGCCCTGGGCTCCGGCGCTGTGATTGGCCCAGGGCTCCGGCGCTGTGATTGGCCCAGGGCAGGAGCCAATCACAGCCCAGGACTGACGTCAGCTGGCCCGTGTGCACCACCAAAGCAGCAGAGAAAAGAAAAGAAAGAGGTAAGGTAAGAAAGTGAAAGTGTGTGTGTGTGTGTGAGATGTGTGTGTGTGTGTGTGTGATGTGTGTGTGTGTGAGATGTGTGTGTGTGAGATGTGTGTGTGTGTGAGATGTGTGTGTGTGTGAGATGTGTGTGTGTGAGATGTGGCAGGCTGTCATTTTGTCATTTGTCTTTTTTTTTTTTGGCTAATATAAGACACCCCCCGAAAGTAAGACATGTCGGTCTTTTTGGACCCAAAAAAAATATAAGACGGTGTCTTACTTTCGGGGAAACACGGTAGGTCTGCCATGCTGTGTCCAGGCTCAGAGAAGTTTATTCCTACAGGTGTGTTCAGCTTATTTTTTATTGTATGTCTATGTAAATTCATCCTTGTTTGTAGCTTTTGCATTGTTTCCAATATACATTCCTGTAGTGCACTTTGTACATTGTATCATATACACCACATTGGAGGATGTACATGAAAAGAACTCCATGATCTTATAGTCCTGGTTTGTGTTGGGTATAGGGACTGTATCTGTTGGTAATATGTGGGTACACGTCTTGCATTTCTTGCTGTTACACAGTACCACAATATTATTTTGTATTGTACTCCACACTTTCCTAAAACTCTTGAACTACCATGGGTATAAAGAGCATGGTCATAGACGTTGCAACCAGGTCTGTGCAGGAGAGGAACATGCGGGTGCCAACCCCTATCTCAATTGGATGTGCATCCTCGGATGCACATTCAGATGAAGTGTGTTGCAACACAGAAACCCACTCAGTCCCTGCACCGCTATACAAGCTGCTAGTTAATCAGAGGCCAGCAGCTGACATAGGCACGCTTTTGACTGGAGGTACATTTCATTAACGTCATGTACATGTCTCTTGCACAGGGAAGTCAATTGCTGGATTCAAAAGATGATGCCACTGCCAGGGGAAGGAACGTGTGTAGAAACATTTATTTTATTTAATTTAAAGTATTGATGCGTTAAAAAACAACTGCAGATTGGGAGACATATACACCAGGTTGGGGAACATATATATCAGGACATATTAGGATGGTGAACATACAGTATATACCAGGATGGGGAATATATATATATATATATATATATATATATACTGGACAGAAACGGATGACAGCACTTCCTTTACAAAATTAATTGTGGATTTTATTCACCCAGGGACCGCAACGTTTGGCTGGAAGCCTTTTTCAGGCACTTGAGAAAGACGGCTCGAAAAAGGCTTCCAGTTGAAAGTTTGCAGGCCCTGGGTGAATAAAATCTACAATTAATTTTGTAAAGGAAGTTCTGCCGTCTGTTTTGGTCCAGTATCTGAAATCTTGGATTGTGATAGGAGGGCTTTGCACCCAGCTAATGAAGTTGTGTGCTGTTCCATTTTTTGTGTGTGAATATATATATATATACCGTATATACTCGCGTATAAGCCGAGTTTTTCAGCCCAAAATTTGGGCTGAAAATCACCCCTCGGCTTATACGCGAGTATACCGAACCAGACGGCCCCCCCCAGGAGGTATACAGGCCCCCCCATCAAGATCCAGGGCCCCCCCTTGCGCGGCACACCTGTAAAGTAAAATCATATTTATCCCTGTCCTGGGGGGCCCTGGATCTTGATGGGGGGCCTGTATACCTCCGGGGCTGCTGCTGTATACAGCCCTGGGGCTGGTGCTGTATACACCCCTGGGGCTGCTGCTGTATACAGCCCTGGGGCTGCTGCTGTATACAGCCCTGGGGCTGCTGCTGTATACACCCCTGGGGCTGCTGCTGTATACACCCCTGGGGCTGCTGCTGTATACACCCCTGGGGCTGCTGCTGTATACACCCCTGGGGCTGCTGCTGTATACACCCCTGGGGCTGCTGCTGTATACTACCTAAGGGCTGCTGTATATACCTCTGGGGCTGCTGTATATACCTCTGGGGCTGTATATACCTCTGGGGCTGCTGTATACTACCTCTGGGGCTGCTGTATACTACCTCTGGGGCTGCTGTATACTACCTCTGGGGCTGCTGTATACTACCTCTGGGGCTGCTGTATACTACCACTGGGGCTGCTGTATACTACCACTGGGGCTGCTGTATACTACCACTGGGGCTGTATATACCTCTGGGGCTGCTGTATACTACCTCTGGGGCTGCTGTATACTACCACTGGGGCTGCTGTATACTACCACTGGGGCTGTATATACCTCTGGGGCTGCTGTATACACCTCTGGGGCTGCTGTATACTAACCACTGGGGCTGCTGCTGTATATACCACTGGGGCTGCTGCTGTATACTACCACTGGGGCTGCTGTATATACCTCTGGGGCTGCTGTATACCACACTGCTGGGGGCTGTATACCTGTGCTGGGGTCCACCCTCAGCTTATACACGAGTCAATAGGTTTTCCCAGGTTTTGGGGGCAAAAGTAGGGGGGTCGGCTTATACACGGGTCGGCTTATACACGAGTATATACGGTATATATATACACCAGGATGGTAATCATATATACTAGGATGGGGAAGATATATAGCTGAATGGAGAACATATACACCAGGAGGGATCCCCGGATGGGGAACATATATATCAGTAAGGTGATCACATACATAAGGATGGGGTACATGTATAACTAGATGGGGAACATATAGACCAGGATGGGTCCAAGATGTGGAACACATAAATTGGGATGGGCCCAGAATGGGGAACATATATACCAGGATGAGAAACATATATACCAGGATAGGAGACGTTTATAGCAGAATCTGTCCAGGATGGGGAACATACGAACCAGGATGGGGAATACATATACCAAGGTGGGCCCAGGATGGAGAACATATATACCAGAATTGGCTCTGGATAGGTAACATATATACCAGGAAGGGGCCCAGGATGAGGAATATGTAAAGCAGGTGAAATAAGTATTGAACAAATAATCTTTCTAAGAAAATATATTTTTAAAGGTGCTATTGACATGGAATTCTCCCCAGGTGTCATTAACACCTGCCAGTCCACACAGGCAAATAAATCAAACCATAGATGTCCATAAATTAAGCTATGTGTATTAATGAGTAATGACACAGGGAAAAAGTATTGCACACATGAAAAAAGAGAGGTGCAAAAAGCAATGGAAAGTCATGACACCAACTGGTTCAACTGATGGCCTATAAAAATGCATCTCATTACCAAGGTGCTACACAAGAAACATATCATGATGGGTAAGACCAGTGAGCTGTCTCAAGACCTTACTGTTGCAAAACATACTGATGGCATTACAGAATTTCTAAACAACAGAAAGTGCCAGTGAGCACTGTTGGGGACACATATACCAGGATGGAACCAGGGAGGGGGACATACAGTATAGACCAGGGAAAAAAAATATCCATAAGCAGAAGAAGACCATCACACAATGAAAAATAGTGTATCATAAAATTTCACATTTATTGTATCATTAAAAAGCAGTCAATCAGAGAGCGATATCAAATCACCAAAAAACAAGTATCAGCTATACCTTATTCATAGCTCATATGAAGACTTCTTTTTTAATGATGCAATAAATGTAAAGTTTTATACACATTTACATATTTTTCATCATGGGATGGTCTTCTACTGCTGGATATTTTTTTTTTCATTGCAAAGTATTGTGGACCTTATATGTGGATTGAAAAGAGCTCAGAGAAAAATGGTGGATTTGGTGAGCTGATTTACAAGCTCTTTTTATATACACCAGAATGGGGAAAATATACACCAGGATGGGTCTAGGATGGGTCTACGATGGGGACATTAATACGGGATTGGGGAAGGGGGTAACAACTCATATGTCCTTATAGGGATTCAGAATTCTTATAGGATTTAGAATGGGCAATCACTTTTACACACAGGATTTGGATTTCTTATTCTCTTAATAATAAAGACCTTCATTTATGAACTGCATTTTGTGTTTGCCATACTTGTGTTATCTTTGCCCAATATTTAAATTTGTTTGATGATCTGAAATATTTAAGTGTAACAAATATGCATAAAATTAAGAAATCAGGAAGGGGGTAAACACATTTTCACACTACTGTATATCTGGTGAAAAATTCATATCAATAACAATTATACTGTAGAAATATATTTACTTAGAAAATTGATGATGTATTCAATACTTATTTTATCCACCGTATATGATGGTGATAATCTATATTATATAAAAATACCTACCTTGTCACCCTTGTGGGGTGGTTATTTGTCCTTGTACACTCTCGGGTCCTCTACCAGGGGCCTGGGAGTTTGAGGGTTCCGCGCAGGATCCTAACCCTGGACAGGGAATTCCGATGTTGCTCCTGGAATATGTCGTAGCCATTTTTCCAATTTAGTGGTCACTGCTCCAAGTGCTCCTATCACCTCTGGATTAACTGTATACCACACACCTTTCACATCTTCTCCACTTGTTGTTATTTGAGGTCCTAGTTTCTCCAGCTTCTCATATTCTCATATTCTCATATTCTTTCTAGGGATGAGCGAGTATACTCGCTACTATTCGGTATTCGCCGAATAGTAGCTGTATTCGGGCTACTCGCTACTCTCCGAGTACTTATGTCTACGCTGGAGTAGCGAGTAGTCCTTATACTTTCGCAGTGTATCTACAGATACACTGCGAAAGTGGCCTAAAAGTAATTAAAAGTTGTTAAAAAACAATAAACTTACATACTCACCTGTCCGACGCCTGCACCGGGACCGGAAAACCTCACCTCCGATCGCTGGACAAGGACCTTTCACTATCAGTCAATCAGATGGCCGGTAGCGATCTGGCCAATCAGATGGCACCACGTCACAACCACGTGATCACTAGCGGCCACCTGATTGGCCAATTTGCAAGGTCCTAGATGTACTATCAGGACCTTGCAAACTGGCCAATCAGGTGGCCGCTAGCGATGACGTAGTTGTGACTTGGTGCCATCTGATCGGCCAGATCGCTACCGGCCATCTGATTGGCTGGTAGTGAAAGGTCCTTGTCCAGCGATCGGAGGTGAGTTTTTCCGGTCCCGGTGCAGGCATTGGACAGGAAAGTATGTAAGTTTATTGTTTTTTAACAACTTTTACTCACTTTTAGGCTACTTTCGCAGTGCATCTATAGATACACTGCGAAAGTATTAGTACTCGCTATACTTGTAACGAGTAGCAATTACCGCTACCTACTCGTTGCGAGTATAGCGAGCACGAATAATAAGGTACTCGCTCATCCCTAATTCCTTCCTTCTGATGTTGCAGTCATGTGACACCTCCACATCTATTATCACTGCTGTCTTCTGATCCTAGTCTATCACGATATCTGGTTGATTATCCAACACCTGCTAATCAATCTGGTCTGCTTCACCACCTCTTTTTCTGGGGTCTCCCACCTGGATTTAGGGGGATGTAGCCTATATGCTGTACAGATTCCTATATATAATTCCAACTACTTGGTTGTGGCGTTCGGTGTATGCTGTTCCTTCTTGTATTTTGCATCCTGCCACTATGTGTTGGACTGTTTTGAGGTTTCTTTGCATAGTCTGCACCATGGGTCTTGTCTTATGTTGTAGATCCCTGCTTCTATGGATCTGGTACTTAGAGCCTGCCCATGTGCTGCTTTGATTAACGCCTCTCTGCTATCTTGGAGTCTAGTAATTGTATACATATACATATACATATATATTCATATACATGTGTGTGTGTTTATATAATGTCATTGTTCCTTGAACTGATTTTATATAAACATTTCTTGAGAAAATATATGTAGATATTTATATTACCGCCTTTAGTTTGTGACAATGCAGTGTGGGGATAGTAGTACATTCCCCGTTAATTAATTCTATTTAAGTTGAAACATTAACTCTTACATATGTATTAGGTTGGATAAAAGGGTTATAATTTCCCTTTGAGAAAAAGGAAAGTCGGACGTGAAGGATACATTTAATGGCAACATCACAAGCTTTGATGTGTTGGATTTTGGTTAGAATCCCTTCACTAATTCCCTGGGGCCTTTTGCTTCATCTTCCTTCACTCGTATCCTGCTATTTTTTTTTTTTTATAGTTAATCTGTTTTGGACTTTTCTAACATCTGAATAACTCTGAGTGTTTCATTAATGAAAAAAAAATGGTCAAAGAGTATTGAACAGGAGTTGAACACATACATTATATATACATTACCTGTCAGTCTATCTATCTATCTATCTATCTATGGAGGATTAAGAACAAAATAGTGTATGCAGACACCAGAGAGAGGCCAAGTAGGAGGATATTGCTTCAAGGTGTTTAATCACAAGGTGTTTCGACGGTGGTGCCCGCCTTCATGAGGTGACTTACAGGACCTGCGGTGACGTCACTATCACATAATCCATGGCCTTCCTGGAAACACTGGGCCTGCTCGGTGTGTGGCCAAGCATTGCAGGCTGGAGAACCTGGTTTTATGGGCGGTACAATCAGGATAGGTTAGTGTGCTAAACGGCTCCCCCAACCTCCCCTCTAGACCTCTGGTTATCACACATTGGAGCACCCCTCCTGTCTTTTCATTCTTTTAACCATCTATCAATGACATTTTGAATCAAATACTAGTATATTGAATATACTTATACACGAGTGTATTTAGTGGACATATTGGCCAATTCATGAGAATGCACACCAGCCGCGACAAAACGTACCTTTCTTTGATGGTATCATAAACTTAATACTTTTCAACCATGCCTCTCGCGGTAAACGAGCACTTTTCCAGTAAGACAATGATTCAAAATATACATCTGTTGTGTTTCTGAAGAACAGTGGCCTTCATCTGAACCCAAATGAACACATACAATAAGGGAAATTCTGAAGAGGCAAGTTGATCATTACTTTCCATCCAGTATTCAGTCTCTAAAATAGGTCGTTTTTGAAGAATGGCAAAACCATAATTTAAAAACAATACAATTGACAAATCAGTGGTGATGGCTGATAACATTAGTGGAAAAAAGTACCAAAGTAGATACCGTATAGGGTATACTTTATGTATATGAAATAAACTACAAAATTTGCTATGACAGCCAACTGCAGAAACCTAGGTAAGCATGGTAAAAGCCGCAGATTGGTCTGGTATTTTAGATCTTTCAACATCTCTGTGGTGGTGTGCTATTTATCCCCTAAAGATATCACTTTAAAGAGAGCCTTCACCAAAGCTGCAGTGCTTCCAGCTTGTGACCAATCGGAATGCTAATTATGAAATGGAGGAAGAGAAGGAGGAGGAGGGAATGCAGAAACTGACGTAGGAGGAGGGGAAAATTTGCTAGAATTTGGGCCCATAATTCCAGGCATTACTACAATGTGTGCTTTCCCATGATCCAACTCTTTCCTGGCCTCCACCAGGTTCACCCAGTGTGCCATCAGGAAAGTGTAGCTTTCCTGGGCAGTAGCACTTGTCCAGGTGTCAGTGGTTAAGAGGACCTTACCAGTAACTGTGTTGGCCAGGGCACGGGTGATGTTATGGGACACATGCTTGTTTAAGGCAGAAACAGCACACTGGGAGAAATAGTGGCAGATGGCGGCCAAGTACCCAGAGTTGACAACCACCAAGAGGTTGCAAAAAGACATAGTGTCCACAAGCCTAAATGACAAGATTTCCATGGAAAGTGGTCTGGCAATATAGTTGTTTAGTGTTTGGGCCTGTGGGTGGGTAGCTGAGTATTAATTTGCTTCCATTCCAAAGTCCGTGGTAGGGACATTTGAATTGTACAGTAAGATAAGGACATGGGAAGTGGACATGGTTGCTGATGTTTGTTGTGTACCTGCAACCACAGGTGCAGGGCAGGAGGCATCTGAGTCTGCTACCTGGACATTATGCACAATTCAACTGTAGCACAGTTCAAGTGGCAGTGGTGTCACCCTCAGACATTGGTTTTCTATTCAGGTGTTCGGACCACCTGGTAAAATGCTCTGATCACATGTGCTTAAACATGCTGGTGGTGGTCAGGCTGCTAGTGGTCTGGCCCCTGCTGAGCTTGGTGAGGTAGATGTTGCAAATAACTGTCCTTTTGTCTTCTGTACTTTCAGCAAAGAGAGCCAGAATGGGGAACACCTAACCCTTGGCTTGTGATTTGGCCAAGTGGGGTTGCTCTGATGAAATATTGATTTCCTTCGCCCTCTGATCAACCCACTGCCTCTTCCTGTCTGTTGTGGTGCTATGGATCCCTCCATCTCTGCGCTGATATTTTCACTATGCATGCCACCTTGCCAGGTTGGGTCAATTGCTTCATCAGCCACCACCTTATCTTCAACTTCCTCACTTTGGTCCTGCTTCTGAATTGTTGACTTAACCTGACTTGTGTCTCATCATTATCCACCGCTTGAGATAGTGATTGCAATTCCCCATCCTCAGCTTCTTCTGATCAAGGCTGCTCAAATATCTTTGTATCACTGCACAAGATCTCCTCATGTCCCCCCTTCAAAAAGTGCAGGGTGAGAAACCAGAAGAAGCTGTAAAGGTAAAGGAAAAAAGCTCATCAAAGTGTCCCAAGTGTGGGGTCACTTGTCTCCAGGGACGCGTCCTGATTGGAGGAAGAAGAATTAGGGTGATGATTATGTAGTGCAGCCTCTTGGCTACTGACACATGACCGTGTAGGAGATAAAGACACTAATAGCTCAGTGTGTTACTTGAGCCCCAAGCGAAAGGTGACTGCTTTAAATTTAGGAGCAGCAATGAAGAAGATTTCCCAAGAAAAGAAAAACAGCATCATCCAGCTCATCAATATTGGTCTTTCAGCAAGGAAAATTTCCAAACTGCATCATCTGAATGCCATGACAGTTGGAAGAATATGAAATGAAGTTGTTCCATCCACTGACAAGCTAAGAGGTGGACATTCAGGCAAAATATCAGAGCCAACAAGTTAGCTCGTATGCTTTGTAATAGTGAGATCACAGACATCAATGGAAGCACCAAGTGATACAGGTCACACAAGTCTAGAAAGGTGGCCTGAAAATAGTGAAGATTACTCAACTCTCGATTAGAAAGGGGTAATTTGGAGCAATCAAATAAAAGTCAATAGGCTCTGAAGGGTTGCAAATGGGTCTGAAAAAAACAAGGGAAAAAGGGGCAGATAGATAGAAATTGATGGAACTGTCACGTTTGGGGGAGGAAGCCTGAAGATATGGGGAAGTTTTACAGTCAAAGGTGTTGGATACTTGACTAGGATCAATGGTTGTCTCAATGCTGAACTATAGGTGAGTATCCTACATAACAAGTTACTTTGTATGCTTGAGTACTATAGGTATGAAAAGGATGTCAGAGTGTTCCAGCAGGACAATGACCCGAAGTATTTTGTCAAGATTAGAGATGAGCGATGGTCGATTCGAATTGTTCGCCAATCTCAAATTCGAGCTGTTTTTGGCGGTGTTCGAGCCATTCGCCAAATTAGAACAATTTGCTTGAAATTTGGCAGTTCTAGTATATGTTCAATAATGATTCGATCCACAAAAGCTTAATCTTCCTAACCCTAAACCTAGCCCTAATACTGCAAATGAATGTTAATATCCAGTTTGTGTGTATATTGTGCAGGGGGGGCTTGTATATGAGCTGCTGCAATAAGGTCGCACTCTTTCTTTTTTTTTTACTCCCAAAGCATGTACAGTGGGGTGGTTCAGGCTGCTAGCCAATCACAGTGCCACACTGCAAAGTGCATTTTTTCACACAACTAATGTCATAATTGGCTGTGTCTGTCACATGCCCTAGCTCTATTAAACCCGGCCGTCTTAAAGATCGCCACCATTTTGCTGATAGCTGCTGCTGGTGTTAGATGGCACCCGCGGCTGCTGCTGTGTGCGACCGCTAAACAGTGCAAACTAAATTGTGTAATATCAGCCCTTTTTAGGGCTGCTCCATAGGAGTAGCGATTAGGGATAGGGACTAGGGACTAGTAGTCTATCAGCCCTTTTCAGGGCTACTTCAAAGAAGCAGGGACTAGTTTTAATTGCAGCCCTTATCAGGGCTAAGTTAGAGCAGGCTCTATTAGTTTTTGCCAGGCAGGTGTGTGTCAGGTGTGTGTCGGGTGTGTGCCAGTCTTTCTCACAGCATCTGGCCACAGTAATATAGCTCTTTGAATCCATTAGGGCAGGTAGTGTAGCACTGCTGTGAAGAAAGCTACACTACCTGTCTTAGGCCTTGTTGACACATACCAATCCGATTTTTTTAGCCTTAGAAAACGGATCTGTTTTCTAAGGGTGCTAAATAGTGTCCCCTGAGGTTCTGAATGTTTTGGCAAGTTTTTGGACTTAGTCATTTTTTCATTAAAAACGCATATGTTAACGCAGGTGCCTATATGTGCCATGCGTTAACGCATGCGTTTCCCATAGGGCCCCATGTTAAAAAAAACCATGCGTTTTTTTACATCACCCAAAAAAACGCTGCGTGCAGTGTTTTTTTGAATGGTGAAAAAAAACACGTGTTGTAAAAAAAACACAGCTACACTTAAGTGCACCATGCGTTAACACATGTGCGTTTTTTATTAACAGCTAAAAAATGCAGAGATGCCAAAAATTATGGTATGTGTGAACAAGGCCTTAAATAGGGTTTTTTTTTGCTGCAGCTAGTCCAGGCACTTTGTTCGGGCTAGTAGTAGACTAGCAGTGTCCCACAGTGGTGTAGCCCACTTGTGAGAGAAGCTACTCCTTCAGTGTAGTTCATTCTAATACTTTTTTACTGGAACAAGCAAACATAATTTTTTGTGCATAGTACCACTGTCTGGCCAATCAGCTGAGCTCGATTTCCATCAGAATATTTTTTGCTAACAGCTGCAGAGTTGCCAATTTGTTCACATACAAAATGAGTGGCAAAAGGCCTGCTGCTGGGGGAAGGGGGAATAGGTGTGGTGGAAAGGGAAAAACAGTTAATGTCCGTGGGGTATGTGGGAAAGCAAGAGTAACATCTGCTGGAGAAACAGCATCTTCCAACTAAAGTAAAATGTCTACTTCTTTCTTTGGAGATTCTGAAATGATCCCTTTCATACAGACAAGACTCAGACGACGATCAATACTAATTCTAGATGAGGCACAAAAAGAGCAGACGCTTCAATGGATATCAAATGCTTCAGCAAGTGGGCTCTCCTCCACCTCAACTTCTACTTCACAAATACACCAGTCCTCAGAGGTATCACCACAATCCCACTTGCTTCCGCACAGCTCCCAAGTCTCGAGCCACCCATCTGAGTATGGGGTAAGACAGATGGTTGACTATGCATCGCTCTTCACTCATACTATAGCCTGGGAATCAGAGGTCTGCTCACAAGCTTTTGTGAGTCAAGACGAGGTAATGATCTGCACTGATACCCAGAATATTTTGGAGTCGGATCCAGGCCCAGATAAAGAAGGTTCTGAGCAAGCATAATTTAGACCCTCATTCATAAAGTGTCAACTGCACCTTGGAGATCTTGTGAGCCCTTCCACATACGACTCCTCCTGTACTTCCTCCCCCTCCTCTAGTGCCACCACCTGACTCTGAATACTGTTTAAAGTGTGCTCCAGCATGTAAATGACATTTCAATACTGTACAGAATGGTGCATAGGTCCTTCATTTCAGACCACTCCAGCAGTGTGATTTGCCCCACCTCTAGTCCCAGGTTATACATCATGACGTATTGCACCAGGGCTCGTCGGTGCTGCCACAGTTCCTGCAACATGTGCAGAGTTGAATTCCATCATGTTGGCACATCACATTTCAGCCGGTGAACTGGCAGGCCGAACGACTTCTCTAAAGATGCAATGCGTTGAGCTGCGGGGTGCGAACGATGGAAGTGAGCACTCAGCGACCGTACCCTCTGCTGAAGACCATCTAGGGAGGGATAGTGTGCAAAAATTTGCTGGAGAACAGGTTCAAGACGTGAGCCATGCAAGGCACATGTGTCACATTGCCCCGGTGGAGGGCTGCACCCAGCATTGCAGCATTGTTGCAGACGGCCTTCCCTGGCTGCAGGTTCAGTGGACACAAGCATTGATGAAACTCGGTCTCCACAGCAGACCACAACTCCTCAGCTGTGTGACTCACATTTCCCATACATTTCAAGGTAAAGACCGCCTGATGCTGTTGAGCCCTGCTGCCATCATAGTAAGGAGGTGTGCAGGATTCCTTGTGCACAGTTAGAACGCGGGTGGCATTACCAGACAGGCTTTGGGTGTAGGTGGAAGACTGAGATGAGGTTGAGGAGGCAGAAGCAGTGGAGGAACTTCTACATACAGAGGATTGACGCACAACTAGTGGGGATGGCAACACTTGGACAGCAGCCCCTTCTCCTGCTGTCTTCATAGTTACCCAGATTTTTTGGCTGCTACTTACAGTTTAGTGACAAATCTTACTGATAACATGGGGAGACTAAAGACTTGTGGAATTTGGAATGTGCTGCATGAAAGTCACCTCACCAACCAATTTCAGCTTGCAACTGTGGGGCAATTGATGCCACTGAAGTGGTGTCTGGGCCCAAATTTTTGGGAAAAATTGAGACTCTTGTTGTAGTCCCCTTAATGTGACACAAAGCTAGCAGTGTTTCCCTGTACCACGGCATAAGCGGTCACTAGGCAGCCTGCTGTGTGAACTGGTTACCACGATACACATCGGGTAACCAGGGGCTGCGTTTCAAGGAAGCGCCGGCACACACGCACCTGAGCTTCTCTCACAAAACCTAAGTATTTAGCGCAGAACCGCTAAATACTTAGAGCGCAGGTGTGTGGACATGGCCTTTTTCTCATGCTGCTGTTATGGATAAAGTGTGCTCCCTGGCTCTCCTCATTGGATCATTAATTAAACATTTCAATAGATCTAACAATATCCAGTTGAGCTTCATATTGATGAGCAGTATTCAGGAGCATGGATTGGTCTATTTATTTTATCCTCTTGTAGCCTTTTTCAATACTGTCCTTGTTGTATGCTCTAGGTATCTTCTCTTTAGATCTTAAGCTGCCTGTAACCCATCATTGTGGTGAATAGACTTATAGAGGAATTCAACATCAGCTGTAACAAGAATCATGACCAAGTCAAGATGAAGATCTTCCATTTTCTTTAGAATGTCCTTTGTGTAACATAGGTAACAGTAAGAATGGAGGGTTTAAATGATTGGTTGAATATTATAATCTACAAATTGCAATTTGGTTCATACTTTTCCCAGTCTTGACCCAATTTGATCATCCTCCTCTTGTACCGTCCTGTTCTTGCATTAGGTCTTTCAATATTTTGACCACCTCCCATTCTTCCATAGTGGACAATTAAGATCTAAACTGTTCGTCATCATAAAAAGTTTTGAACAGAAGTTTTCTTTCAAATAAATTTAGAACTGTAATCTCTTCAATGTCAATGACCCCTCCTGTGCCACCTTTGGATTATGCCTTCTTTTTCTGCATGATTGGTTCCAGGTGTTGAACTTTTTGATAGTTCTGCCTCTGCTTAATCTAATGAAGTGTCTGTCTACAGAAGTAGATATGCCGCTGGCTGATGCTGATGAATATATAGAGAGAGTCTCAGTTTCTCTAATGGATGTCCAATATTTCCATCTATGAACACGAATGGTTTGAACATCCAGCAGATCCCTCTAAAACTTCTTGTTCTTTATGTCCCTAATTTGTTTTTCCCATGTCTTTAACTTTTCATCTATATCTTTTCACCACTGATGTTATCACCCAACACTAGGGATGGGCGAATCATGAAATAATTTAAAAAAAATGCGTGGGGCTCCGCGCAATTTCTATGTCTAGCCAGGTACAGCTAAGCAGCTGGGGGCTGGAATCCGCAGCGCAGGGATGCCCAAGCTTTCTGGGCACCCCCCGCTGCAAATTGCAGCCCGCAGCCGCCCCAGACGATGGCGCGTTCATTGAAGCGCCATCCTCTGGCGCTGAACCCCGCTCTTCCAGCGGCCCTGGTAGCGGTGGCACGCTGGGTAATAGAGGTTAGGGCCAGCTTTGTATTATCAGCTGGCCCTAAGCCCGAAATTTATGGCGGTCACGCCAATATTAGACATGACCGCCATGAATTTCTATTAAATTGTTTTAAAAAAACACAACACAAAGAAAATTTTTTATTAGAAATAAAAAAAAAAGCCATTAGGGATTCCATCTTTAATTAAAAAAATCCTCTTCCGTCCGACGCAATCCAAAACGCGATGTCCTCTCTGCTACATCCCCTGTGCATATATATAGATCTCTATGCACAGGGAATGAGCAGACTGAGAACAATCTCAGCTCTGCTACATCATCTCTGTGCACAGACATTCATGTCTGTACACAGGGAATGAGCAGACTGAGAACAATCTCAGCACTGCTACATCAGGCAGCAGGCGGGCTCTAGGACCCTGGAGCTGGGGCAGCCAGAACACAGAGAAGACAGGATCTTATCTGTGCGAGTCAGTGATTACTTACAAAGTAAACGAGCAATGCAAATAAATGACAAAACTAGGATTGCTTCAGGCTGAAGCTTCCGAGACACATCTGCGATTTGTAAATCTCACACTACTCTCTATTACTCGCTTCCCCATTCATTAACATTGGACTCGCTAGACTCGCAACGAGTAGCGAGTCCTGGGCTCGGACTCGCTAGAGTCAAGCGATTCCGAGTAATTTAGGATTCGCCCATCACTACCCAACACCACTTATTTGTCATATGCATTTTTTTTATTTTATGGTTTCTCTCAATAAAAGGTGTTATTTTTAATTTAGTGTGGTCATTATTTTTATGTTTTATAGGTTGATAGATAATGCTGTACAAACATTTTGGGCAAGTATAGAAAAGTTCTGTTAAAACAGACAACTCATGATTAGAGATGGGTGACTCTACATACGTTTGGGTTCAGCGGATCTGGCTGAATATTAAAACAAAGTCCAGGTTTAGGACTGGACTTGACCTGAACTAGAGCTGTAAAATGGTAGAAATAAGGGATAGGGGACTGTAAATGAAAAGAAAGAAAAATAGAGCAGGAGAATTATACTTACCAGTCTCCAGCTGCTGTCATACATGCATCTTGGTCCGCTCATTAAGCCTCATGTATATTCACTTCACTCTCTGTGACAGCATCTGTGACAGTCCTGTGATTGGTTGCTGCAGTCAGACTGTGCCCCCACCCATTGTGTCAGTGTTTGTGATTGGTTGCATACACATTAGTGCATGGCAATAATATTGCCATCAAAAAGAAATAATTGATAAAAAATGCCTGGGTTCTTTCCTATTATTGATACTCAGCACAGATAATGCGGACAAATGCAGACTGCAGGCCACAGCTGTGCGCTTTATATTGGCTGAATATCACGGGGGCCCCCATGTAAGATTTTTTAAATTATTTAAATAAATAATTTAAAACATTGTCGTCGTCCTCCTCCCAATTTTATACTCAGCGAAGATAAAGCACTTGGCTGGAGGTTGGTATTCTCACCCTGGGGAGGCACATAGTTATTGGGACCCTTCAGGCTAAGAATAGCAGCCACCCCAGAATTTAGAACATACATTAGATGCACCCAATCCTGGTGCTTTACCCGGCTTTTCCTGATTGCCCTGGAGCTGAGGCAATCCGAGTAATATAAGGGGTTCATGACAGCTGAGAGTTGACAGCTGGCATCAATTCCTTGATTGGTCATGTTCAGGTTCCTTTCAAATCCCTATATTATCAATCCTGTAAGTAAATAGTTAAAAAAACACACACAGAAAAAAATCATTTTTAGCTCTGCTACATCACAATGAGTGGGTACATTATATTGACTGCTCTCCGTGAGTACTGCTCTCACACTGACAGAGCCAAAGCTGTGACAGCAGTGACTTCACCTGAGTTAATCTGAGGTCACAGTTGCATTCCTCACTGACATCACTGCTCTAATAGCTGCAGCTCTCTCAATGTGAGAGCAGTCCTTGAGATGAGAAGTCATTGTGATGTAACCACTCACCGTGACGTAGCAGAGCTAGGAAGCTTTGCTGCACATTGTTTCGTGGATTTACCATTGGAACTGGGAATGTTTGGGAGCTAATAAATAGGTAAAAGAGTGTATCTTTGTGTTTAATTTCAAATAAAGTATTTTTCTCTTTGTGTGTGTTTTTTAACTATTTACCTACCAGATTGGTAATGTGGCGGTCTCATAGAAACCTAAACATCACCAATCCAGGGCTTGATGACAGCTGTCAAATCTTAATTGTCATTGACCCTTGTATTACCCTGATTTCCACAGATCAGGGCAATTGAGAAGAGCTATGCTAAGCACCAGGATTTGGCACATATAATAAATGTGCCAAATTCTGGGCAGCTGTGGGCTGCTATTGTTAGCCTCCAGGGGCCCAATAACTATGTACATCCCTATGGTGAGAATACCAACCCCCAGCCATGTGCTTTACCTTGGCTGAGTATAAAGTTGGGTGGACCCCACTCATTTTTTTAAAAATATTTATTTGAATAACTAGATGGTGGCCCGATTCTAACGCATCAGGTATTCTAGAATACCTTGTAAACAGGAGGGAACTGTGTGACACTATGACTGACAGCCTTGTAAACAGCAGAGAAATGCGTCCCACTATGAGAGGCAATTGATATTGCACGCCAATATACCAAGCCATGCTCCACTTATTGGTCGCCGCCAGCCGCGATGACCAATCAGTGCACTTGGTGCATGTTTTAAAACACGCTTTGCTAATTGGTCACTGCGGGCGGAGGTGACCAATCAGCGCGAAGTGGAGCATTGCTTGGCACGGATTTTGAATCCCGTGCTGCTGATTGGTCGCCGCTGAGAGCGGCGACCAATCAGCGGCACAGGATTCCTATTTCCCGCCAATCTGCACCACTTCACTGATTGGTCGCCACCGGCCGCAGTGAGCAACCAGAGAAGTAGCGCTGCTTGGCGAAGGATTTTAATTCCGCCCGCCATATAGGAATACCCATAATGTGGGTTTTCCAATATTGTGGTCACAGTACTACCGCTGCAAGCTGATGCCGGTCAACTCCCGGCTGGCTCGCCGCGGACCTCTGTCCAGCAGTAGATGAGCCACAGCTATCGCCAGATCTCCCGTCAATAGCCGCGGCCGGACGCGTGTATCCTGGCGATAGTGTCAGGTTCCAGCTTGGTGTAAGTTTTGAATGCCCGAGGCTGTTTTGCATACGCTTCGCTCAATAGTTGCCGTGGCTGGTGGCGACCAATGAGCGCTGGCACACGATTTTCTAGACAGACAGACACAATTAGGCAATTAAATAGTAGATACCTAAAGCAGTGTCAGTGTACAGCAGTGTCAGTGTACAACAGTGTCGGTGTGCAGCGGTGTCAGTGTGCAGCGGTGTCGATGTGCGGCAGAGTCGGTGTTGTGCGGCAGTGTTGGAGCCGGGGGAGCAGGATGGAGCCGAGGAGGCAGGATGGTGGAGGGGGGACAGGAGGTGGCAGGGGGGCAGGATGGAGCCGGGGGCAAAATGGAGGTGGGGGGCAGGATGGAGCCGTGGGGGGCAGGATGGAGCCGAGGGGTCAGGAAGGTGGCAGGGGGCAGGATGGAGCCGGGGGGCAGGATGGTGGCGGGGGGCAGGATAGAGGCGGGGGAGCAGGGTGGAGTCGGCAGGGCAGGATGGTGGCGGGATGGAGGCAGAGGCAGGATGGAGGCAGGGGGCAGGATGGAGGCGGGGGGCAGGATGGAGCGATCGGGGCAGGATGGAGGTGGGGGGGCAGGATAGAGGCAGGGGGCAGGATGGAGCCAGGGGGGCAAGATGAAGCAGGGGGGCAGGATGGTGGAGAAGGGCATGATGATGGCAAGGGGGCAGGATAGTGGTGGGGGGGCAGGATGAAGGTGGGGGGCAGGATGGAGGCAGGGGGCAGGATGAAGCCGGGGGGAAGGATGGAGATGGGGGGGCAGGGTGGAGGCTGGGGGCAGGTTGGAGGCTGGGGGGGCTGGATGGAGCTGGGGTGGGCAGGATGGAGCTGTGGGGGCAGGATGGTGGCGGGGGGGCAAGATGGAGTGATCGGGGCAGGATGGAGCGAGGGGGCAGGATGAACTGGCGGGGGGCAGGATAGTGGCGGGGGCAGAATTGGGGCAGGATGGAGTGAGCGGGACAGGATGGAGTGAGTGGGGCAGGATGGTGGAGGGGGCAGGATGGAGCAATTGGGACAGGATGGAGCAAGTGGGGCAGGACGGTGGCGGCGGGGGCAGGATGGAGCTGATGGGGCAGGATGGTGGTGGGAGGGCAGGATGGAGGCAGGGGCAGGATGGAGGTGGGGGCAGGATGGTGTCGGAAGAGCAGGATGGAGCAGGGTGGCAGGATGGAGCAAGCGGGGCAGGATGGAGAGAGCAGGGCAGGATGGAGCGAGCGGGCAGGATGGAGCCAGCTGGGGCAGGATGGTGGCGGGGAGGCAGGATGGTGGCAGGGGAGCCAGGATGGAGGTGGGGGGCAGGATGGAGGTGGGGGCAGGATGGAGGCGGGGAGGGCAGGATGGAGGTGGGGGAGCAGGATGTAGCAGGGGGGCAGGATGGTGGCAGGGGAGGACAGGATGGAGCGGGGGGCAGGATGGAGCTGTGGGGGCAGGATGGTGGCGGGGGGGCAAGATGGAGTGATCGGGGTAGGATGGAGCGAGGGGGCAGGATGGAACTGGCGGGTGGCAGGATAGTGGTGGGGGCAGAATTGGGGCAGGATGGAGTGAGCGGGACAGGAAAGAGTGAGTGGGGCAGGATGGTGGAGGGGGCAGGATGGAGAAATCGGGGCAGGATGGAGCAATTGGGACAGGATGGAGCGAGCGGGGCAGGATGGTGGCGGCGGGGGCAGGATGGAGCTGATGGGGCAGGATGGTGGTGGGGGGGCAGGATGGAGGCAGGGGCAGGATAGAGGTGGGGGCAGGATGGTGTCGGGGGAGCTGGATACAGCAGGGTGGCAGGATGGAGCAAGCGGGGCAGGATGGAGAGAGCGAAGCAGGATGGAGCGAGCGGGGCAGGATGGAGCCAGCTGGGGCAGGATGGTGGCAGGGAAGCCAGGATGGAGGTGGGGGGCAGGATGGAGGGGGGGGCAAGATGGTGGCGAGGGCAGGGTCCCCCTCGCCCCCTCTGTTCTCACCTGCCTTCTTCAGCTGCAGAGTCGCACTGTGACATCACATCAGCCCACTCTGTCACATGACCACTGTACGGAGCCGTGAGCCACAGGGAGCGCGGGCAGGAAGAGCGGGAAGGCGGGGATGTGAGGAGAGCCGCGCGGCTCTTTTGCATACTGGACACTTACGTCTGTGGCGCGCGATTTCGGCCTCAGACGGAAGTGGCCATTAGGCCATTAGGTATAGTAGATTAAAAATATGTGTGGGGTCACCCTTGATACTCAGCTAATATAAAACACACTGCTGGCGGAGGCTGCAGTCTTCAGCTGTCTGCTTTATCTGTACTGAAAATCACAAATTTGGGGGACCACACATTTTTTTAAATTATTTATTTATTTTTACATGTGTGTGTATGGTAACTAATCAGATACACAGGCACACTGTTTCCAATCACAGACGCTGGAACAAGGGTTATCTGACTGCAACCAATACCATAGGGTGGGTGGGGGAAGCAAGGGAATATGTATAAGGCTAATGAGTAGACCCTGAAGTAGTATTACAGATGTGATGTTCTTGGTAGTTATTATTTAACTAGTTACCGTATATACTCGTGTATAAGCCGACCCGTGTATAAGCCGACCTCCCCTACTTTTGCCCCCAAAACCTGGGAAAATCTATTGACTCGCGTATAAGCCGAGGGTGGACCCCAGCACAGGTATACAGCCCCCAGCAGTGGTATACAGACCCCAGCAGTATGATATACAGCAGCCCCCAGTGGTATATACAGCAGCCCCAGTGGTATTGCAGCCCCTATATACAGCAGCCCCAGTGGTATTGCAGCCCCAGTGGTGTATACAGCAGCCCCTATATACAGCAGCCCCAGTGGTATTGCAGCCCCTATATACAGCAGCCCCAGTGGTATTGCAGCCCCAGTGGTGTATACAGCAGCCCCTATATACAGCAGCCCCAGTGGTATTGCAGCCCCAGTGGTATTGCAGCCCCTGTATACAGCAGCCCCAGTGGTGTATACAGCAGCCCCTATATACAGCAGCCCCAGTGGTATTGCAGCCCCAGTGGTATTGCAGCCCCTGTATACAGCAGCCCCAGTGGTGTATACAGCAGCCCCTATATACAGCAGCCCCAGTGGTATTGCAGCCCCTATATACAGCAGCCCCAGTGGTATTGCAGCCCCAGTGGTGTATACAGCAGCCCCTATATACAGCAGCCCCAGTGGTATTGCAGCCCCTGTATACAGCAGCCCCAGTGGTGTATACAGCAGCCCCTATATACAGCAGCCCCAGTGGTATTGCAGCCCCAGTGGTATTGCAGCCCCTGTATACAGCAGCCCCAGTGGTATTGCAGCCCCAGTGGTGTATACAGCAGCCCCTATATACAGCAGCCCCAGTGGTATTGCAGCCCCAGTGGTATTGCAGCCCCTATATACAGCAGCCCCAGTGGTATTGCAGCCCCAGTGGTAGTATACAGCCCCAGTGTAGTATCCAGCAGCCCCAGTAGTAATAAACAGCCCCCCCTCCTTATCACGTCCCCCCCAGGCTGCGGCAGCTGTGAAAATAACAAACACTTTATACATCACCTTCCGGCGCAGCTCTCCGCTCCTCCGGTCCTCTGCCCTCCGCTCGCCGGCTTCTTCTTCCTTGATGTGCCGACTTCTGTGACCGCGCGCAGGAAATGACGTCATCTCCTGCGCCCGGTCACATGACACCGGCACATCAAGGAAGAAGAAGCCGGCGAGCGGAGGGCAGAGGACCGGAGGAGCGGAGAGCTGCGCCGGAAGGTGATGTATAAAGTGTTTGTTATTTTCACAGCTGCCGCAGCCTGTGGGGGACGTGATAAGGAGGGGGGGCTGTTTATTACTACTGGGGGACCCATATTAAGGAGGGGGGCTGTGTAGTGCAATATGCACGGCATCCCCCCGCCGCTGATGGACGGGGGGATGCCGTGCATATTCATTGCACTAATGAGGCGGCCCCACGTGACCGCCTGCGGTCACTGCGGCCCCCTCCTGCCTCCTCCAGCCCCCGGTCACAGCCCCCCCCCCACAGCATACCGTATGACCCGTGTATAAGCCGAGGGGGGACTTTTCAGCCCATGTTCGGGTCTGTGTACAGAAGGGAAAAGAAATATGCTATATTTGATTCCTGAAATACGAGCTGGTGGTCACTACCCTGATCACTTCTGATTTTGGTCCAGAATGCAATTATCAAAGATTCAGACTGAGAAAGCCGTCTCTTGGGATTGATGTGACCATTTTCTTTTTTCCTTGTAAGACAAAAGGCAGTCAGGAGCCTGGCATTTTTTAAGCACCATTAACTCTACCATAGATAAAAAAAACAAGGGTAATATTGACTTTGCATTTCTACCAACAACTCATGCTGCAGAAGGTGTAGGATGAAATCCAATTATATTTGAAATCACTCTTTTTATTTTGCAGCCCTTTGTCACTGCAAATAGAACTCATTAGTTTTGAACAAACAACCAAACTGTATTACTCTGCCATTACACAGTAGAAAGATAGGGCAGTAGACAGCTCAGTGACTCTTGATTGCACCATTTATTTAAATAAAACACATACATGTCATCTACGCACTATCATAACAAAATGAGTACAGTCCCTTTAAATTTAGCTGATATAAATTTCAAAGTCATCTGACATAAAATACACTAAATATGCATAATACCAAAAATCACCTGCAATGATGTTAATGCTGCCCTTTTTTCCCATGCCATGAAAGTTAGGAGAGGAACATAAGTTTTATTTGCAAAACTCATCCAGGAAACTTAAAGAATACTGGAAGTATTGTCAGACTGCTAGTCTGTACATGTCTTTCTTCTACACAAACTGGCTTCTACATAATTTATTTACATTAGTATTGGATGAGGACAGGTTAAATTACCATTGAAAATATTGCAGTATGTAACTCTTCAAGTGGAATATCCATGCCATCTGCAGACACAGCAGACATGATGACACCAAACTGATGCAGCATTTAAGATAATATGTTAAGGACTCTGAACAGTCCCGTCCTATACTGTATGCCTTATTAAGATACAATGCAGAGTGGCTGACAAGAGTAAAGTTTATCTCACTGTAATTATACATCAAATAATTACCCATTGATTTGAATTGCCACTCATGAACCTGTTCCTAATGCAACACTTGAGTTTTTTGTAGATCATCCAGATATCACCTGGATAAGCTATTCTACACTGGATATGCCCATTAAACAGGCAAGAGGTTAAATGACCATGCCAATATTTACACAGGCTCGGGGTATGGATTTAGCATCACCAATAATGATGGCCCGTTCTGAGGAAACAGAGCTTCCTTACGTCAACTAGTAAGCCTATACAATATGCAGGAATAGTGACTTGATTATTAGAAGTACTGTTGTTACCAGCCCAGGTAGAAAGTATCAAGGTGAAAACAGAAACAAAAGGGGATTTCCTAGAACTATAGTGCAAGAGAAAGTCAGATGAGGCTGTTAAAAAACTGCAAAGTGGCCTATAGAAAAGGTAATGGTGTCAGAGAGTTCACAGGTTCCAGCCATGATAAGCCTAGATTGCTAAAATCCTTCCAGCCTTGGTGAGCCTAGATGTCATTAAATCCTTCCAGACATGGTGAGCCTAGATGTCCTTAAATCCTTCCAGCCAGGTGAGCCTAGATGTCCTTAAATCCTTCCAGCCATGATGAGCCTAGATGTCCTTAAATCCTTCCAGCCCGGTGAGCCTAGATGTCCTTAAATCCTTCCAGCCATGATGAGCCTAGATGTCCTTAAATCCTTCCAGCCCGGTGAGCCTAGATGTCCTTAAATCCTTCCAGACATGGTGAGCCTAGATCTACTAAAATCCTTCCAGCCATGATGAACCTAGATTTACTAAAATCCTTCCAGCCATGATGAACCTAGATCTACTAAAATCCTTCCAGCCATGATGAACCTAGATCTACTAAAATCCTTCCAGCCATGATGAGCCTAGATGTCCTTAAATCCTTCCAGCCATGATGAGCCTAGATGTCCTTAAATCCTTCCAGCCATGATGAGCCTAGATCTACTAAAATCCTTCCAGCCATGATGAGCCTAGATGTCCTTAAATCCTTCCAGACATGGTTAGCCTATTTGTTCTTAAATCCTTCCAGATATAGTTAATCTAGATTTCCTAAAATCCTTCCAGCAAAAGGCTACTCAGACAAAGAACATGGGGAACTGGGCTGCATTCACATGATGTATGGGAAAGTAAGGATAAATTGCGTTTACTAAGGTCCCTGTTCCCTATGATAGCACATGTAACCCATGACCCCATTTATGCCTCAAAAAGCCAGATTTGTAACATGCTCTTTTGTCTTGTCTTTTGAGTTGCATCTGGTTTCAGTTATGTAGTCTCGGAACACGTACTTCATATGTGCACAACACAATCCAGGCAAAAATGGAAAACTCAATATCCAGGCTTCTCTACCCATTTCCAAGATTCCAGATTGACTACATAAAAGTACCCATAGGAGGAGTAACAGCTGCTATCTCCTATCTCAGCAATGAGGAAGTCTTCACTGAATACAGATTTTACTTTCGAGTTGAAAATTTTGATAATGACTGATCAATTCTGGCAGAGAAAGAAGCAAATATGTCTAACAAGCTATATTGCAAAGTGACTTATTTTCATGTTCACTTTTGATTTATAAAATAAAAATTAATATGACAGACTTTAAAAGAAAGCCCACTAGGATCTACGGCAGTCACTGCAGAAAGGTCTCTCCAGTGGCAGACTGATCCATCTAATATTTGTCCTGCTCCGAGTACCTGGGGTATTGCCTATTATAAAGATGTTTTTAAAAAAATGTGACATTTTGCTGGGACCCAGAAAACCAATTAGACTCTATGAAAAAATCATCAATTGTACAGTATATGCTTTAGAGATTGAAGAATTTGTTCTATTTGTAACCTACACTTTAGATTATCTCAGGTTAATGAATAGATGAGTTTTCATTCACAATATGAACTAGTCAAGAAACCTACATAAAACAAGAAATAATTAATTGAAATAGCTATGTTTTTTAAATACAGTATTAGACTATGTTCACACTGGACCAAAAATGGATCAGTCACTGCATCTGCCAGCAAAGTGAATGTAATTTTCCATGTGCTGTGTTAGTGGTGCAGAAAGAGCATCCAGAAAATAACGAGTGTCAAGTAGTGCTCTGTTTTTCTGGTGTGCTTTCCATACCACCAACATTCCATTACTTACCCTTGGCAATGTCTTCCTTCCTGCCATTGGCAGGACTTGCAGGTATGGTATTGACAGGACATGCCCATGTGACTGAGGCTTAGAGTCACATGGGCAGATTATGTCAGTACTTGTACTATTCACAGGTCCTGCTGGGGCCCAGTAGGAAGACATTACCAGAGCTCACTGTTGGATTGCCTGGGAGGCTAATGCAATGTTCGTAAGGGTCTGGGGTACTCAGTAGTTGGGCTGGCGGTCTTTTGGGGAGTCATTGTGGCGGTCGCCCAGCTCCGTGGCCCTGACAGAGCAAATTAAGGGGAAAATTTACAGGGGAATTGTAGAAGATCGTGATCCCACCTGTAGTTGCCTGCTCAGGGATGACCAGCACTGCTGTATAGACCCCAGAGGATAGATGATGTGGCAGCTTAGATGAAACACTTCCCCCAGGCAGAGCGAGCCCCCAGGGTTTTAGTATGAAAGTCTATGTGGATGATGGTGGTGGTAGTTGTGGTGCAGGAAAGCGCAGAAGAAGCAGACAGACACAGGGGATGCAGTTCTTACCAGGTTCTTTACTTGGAGCTTAGTTCAGTGCAGACTCAGCCTGGTACTGTGATCTTCCAGATTGGAGCTTGGCCACCTCTTAAATAATCCAGGAACAATCTGCTGAGACATCCTTTGTAAGCCTTTCTTTGCTGCCCTTTCTGCACTGATCTTTTTCCCGTCTCCTGTCCTGCGCCTTCATGCTACTAGTCCAAGGCAGGTGACTGTGGGCCCTATTGAGCGACAGTCAACACATCCTCTTGACCCTCTGTAGTCACTGTGCCAGGGAGTGTACACGGGGTTGGCTACTACTCATGCAAACCAGTAGCCTCTGGTTTCCTGGCTTGAAGGTGCAGTTTCACACCAGATTGAGGCCGGTTCCCTCATGCAGACAGTTCCTCTATCAATGACCTGTAGGGATGTTGTAGATGTGAGGTACCTCTGGCCAGGGTTCTGTGGTGACCTAACCACTGGTCCCATTCTGCCCTGGCACTAATCTTCCCTAGAACTCCTATTCTGTTCTGATGTTGCTTCTCACTCTTCCTCTGTCTCCTGCAGACTATCTGCTCAATAACTTTGTCCCCACCCCCTAAACCTATTCATCCCCCCAGCAAGGATCGGCTGCTCAAGTATGAGCTTCTTATACCCATCACCTCCCTGGCCTGGAGTTTGGATGGGTGTTGGTTGTGGTTTTGTGTGTCTCAGTTTCGTATCCCCATTTTACCTGAAAGCATGGCACCACCCCTGCGGATTAGGTGCAGTACCACTGTAGCGACCAGGCTGCAGGGGTGCTACACTAAGAAAGTGTGTGTGCCTTTGTCTGTGTCCCCTGAAAACGGAGCAAAAAAGCAGCACAAACGGATAATGCATTTGTGATACTTTTTTGCATAAAAGAGGACTCGCTTTTGGTGCAGAAACTGCATCAAAAATGGGTCAACAAAAACAGGGCACAAATGCTCTGTGGTGAATGAGACCTTATAGTAAATTATATGATTCATAATTTGTATAAATGCACATTTATGTAATGTGACAAAACTCCAATGTACCAAGTGTGTGTATGGGTTATACATATTCAACATATTCTGCAGCGCTTTACAATTCAGAGGTTCACACACAGACAGTCATAAGTAACAGTAATACAAAATACAATAATTAAAGCAAAAAATAATGATGACCCTGCTAGTATGAGCTTACAATCTACAATGAGATATGGGTGACACAAAGTGCAGGGGCTTATTTACAATGATGGTTCTTGAGCTATGAATTAATAAAGTAGCAGGCGCTCCTACGTTATACAAGTGGGACGATACGTATTCTATAGAGAACTCCACTAAATACTTTAGTTCATCAGGAGCCTTGGACACATAATCTACCTTGATCACTACTCTCACCTTGACACATTCCTCTCCTATGTCTTTTAATTTCCCATGGGGGCACCCTTACATGAATCTGTTTAAATTAAATTTTAATTTCATCCCATAATCCATGCTGTTTTATGCCAGACAAGATTATTTTTTATTGGGATTGTGAGAAGGTTGGCTGAATATGATCAGATCTGATCCCAAGAGGATTTGGGGCAAAAAACTAATTTTCCTTCTTTTAATTTTTTAATTTTATGAATACTTTTCTTTTGCTCCATTAATTAATTGCACATTTCCATTTTGAACTTAGGTGAAAGGAAAAAAGTTATTATGACGGAAAAGATAACAATCAGAATACAAAGTTTTCCATGATGACATAAAATCAGTAATAACTCAATTCATATTGTGTGCGCTAATAGGTGCTATAGCCATGTTATACATCATTTTGACTTGGTATATAATTTGGAGCACATAATGTCATTTTGTAAATTGTCAGCCAGAAGCTTTTGTGCATAAATTATGGAGTTTAATTAGGGTTGTCACGTTTTGATGACTACCCAAACACATACATGACAGGCTTGGAATTATTATAATTATTTCTTTACCTTTTTAATTAAGAACATGTAAATGAATGTTTGCTTCTTTTAAATAAGAGTTAAGGTCAGTAAAACATGCATGGCTTTTATTATAGATTAGCCACATTGTGACGGCGGGAGCCTATGCATTTGTATTTTACAGATTAGTACTCCCATTCTAGACACAAATGACAAACATGAACATTTCACATGAACATTCCACACCACTTACATTCTATTCTACTAGTCAGCCATAGGGGATTTGGTCCATTGTTAAGTCTTACCGAGATTCAGTTTTTTAATACTTGGGATTAGACCTGAATTTAAATTAAAGTGCTATATTGCAGTAAAACATAAATTTAGCATTGACAGTTATTATTTTCCTCTCCACTCTCGAGTTTACCAGATACGTTGCCTTGGAGAATTGTTACTTTTACAGATGAGTTCAGCAATAAATGACACGTTCAATTGATTGGAAATAGGGATGTGTGAGTCTACTCGCTACTATTCGGTACTCGCCGAATAGTAGGGTACTCGGGCTACTCGTTACTCTGCGAGTTTTCTAGCGATTACTCGCACAGTAACGAGTCCAATATAAATCAAGGAAAATGCAATTCCTCTGCTGCTGGACCCTATAAAGAGGTCTGGCAGCAGAGGAAAAACCTGCAATTCCCTAATTCATTGTTTAGAAGCCGGCGGTAAAAAGCCGTAAGCTGTAAATTAAAACCGGATTGTCCCGGATTGCCCCAGTCTGGGGCAACCCGGTACCATAGAGTCCCATGTTACCGTGCGCCGGTTTGTCCCGGGTCGGTTTTGTCTGATTTTTATAACCAGATCAAACCGGATTGCACTGGTCCAGGGCAATCCGACGCCCCCTAACATGGGACTCTATGGTACCGGATTGCCCCTGACCGGGGCAATCCGGTTTGATCTGGTTATAAATATCGGACAAAACCAGTCCGGGTCAATCCGGGGCAACGTAACATGGGTGTCTATGGTACCGGATTGCTCCGAACCGGGGCAATCCGGGATAATCCGGTTTCAATTTACAGCTACCGGCTTTTTACTGCCGGCTTCTAAACAATGAATTAGGGAATTGCAGGTTTTTCCTCTGCTGCCAGACCTCTTTATCTCTTTATAGGGTCCAGCAACAGAGGTATTAATCGCAATACTCGCTTCCCCATTGACATCAATAGGACTCGCTATACTCGTAACGAGTACCGAGTATCGGGACCTACTCGTTACGAGTCTAGAGAGTCCGAATATTTTAGTACTCGCTCATCCCTAATTGAAAACCTTCTAACAAATAGCTCATATTTTGATTACTGACAATGTGCCGTGACTGAGGAGCAAGCCAAACAATTGGCCAAGTGCATGAAGTTACACAGGGCAATAATTATCCATTACTGGAAATCTACAATTTAACAAATGACCAAGTGCAAGGAGATAAAAAAACATGTACAGTATTACCCCTTAGTAGATGGTGCTTTGATAGGAAGCCTTTACCTAAAAAAAGATTGCAAACACATGAATTTAAAGGAGGAACTTAATGCTCCTCACTAGATAATGACTTGGTAAGACAGGACCCAAATATGTAGCCAGCAGAAGGATATGCAAGAAGCTCCCATTAACTTTTACTAGATAAGGGTTCAATCAAACATCAGTATTTCTCATATGAGAGGAGTCCATAATTTTCAAGCATAGTACTTATATAGTTTATGCAGTAATTCACCTGTCTGATTTTGCCTTATGCCAGGTGTTGTGCACAAAAGAACAGAGACTAGAAATGAGCAAAAAAAATTGGAATTGAATTATGCATGGATTCAGCAAAATACCAGCTCGGAACCATAAAGAACCCTCAATTCGGTGGACTTGTGTTGCATGGTGAGTTCTCTTCCCCGCTGAGCCACAGCCTGGTCAGCCTCTGTCCAAGTGCTGATGGATGTTTTATCTTTTTGTTTCTCTTCATTTGATTTGCAGTTATCGGATGTGTTCACTTGTCTATTATCTCTGTGCTATCACAGCCCTAGTGGGGATATTTATAATCTCCTTATACCAGCCTTCTCTGCTGGATATATTTGTATGTGGATTACTGCTAAGGCGTTACAACCCTTCTTCTGAAGGGATTTAGGCAGAGACCAGTGTTGTTTTCTTATTTTCCTTTCCATGTTTGTATTAATTATTTTTCCTTTGTCCATTTCTGTACATGTATTATGTTTCCCCACCTTGGATTCTTGTCTATCTCTGCACTCTTACCCTATCTTGAATTGTTATGTAAGTAACCTTCAGTTTGGTTCCTCAGGGAGTATCAGAAACAACTGGATGGTCTATCAGGCAGACAGGTCCAAGTTGTGGGTGTCTAGCTATGCAGCTAGGGAAATTCCAGTCTGTTTAAGAACTATTAACATATTGAAGCTAGGGACAGGAACCAGTAGGGTGCAGGTGCGGCAGCATTAGAGGTAGTGCAATAAAGTGTGCTGAGCCTTTAATACGGATCCTGTTGAATTCTTGCTCATGCAACTTTGGGCCTTTTCCCTGGATGTGACGAATATCAAGCTACAGCCCCAGCACACATATTCGGCCACGACAGAGGATTCAGATAATCTTAACGCCACATCTGAACCCAATGTACAACTGCCAGACTGATTTGAGAGGGATAGAAGTTTTCTATTTTTTCTGCCCGTTGCAAATAGTACTTTCACCTTTGTCCTGTCTCATCTGGGTGGTAATGTCATTGATTGGGCATGGTTTGTCGTTTGTCATCGAGGATTCGCAAGCTTGAGCAACTTTTCTTGCCTGAGGACTCTTTGGCATTTAATTCTGTTGAGTCGTATTCCCTTGCTCTTGGCCTCATCTATGATGTACCTTATAAAGCTGAATCCAAGATCTGAAAGCTTATTAAGGGAGGCCATAGAATTGAGGACTAGAGATGCATGAGCATGCTCGCCACTGCTCGGTACTCAAAACACTGCAGCACTGCCTTGGTGAAGTGGCAACAGGCACTGTTAAAACTTATTTGTGTACATGACAAACAGCACACCACCACAGAGTTGTGGAAAGCTATAACAGTCAAGACACGGTTATGTGTGATAATGGCCATAACCTGGTGGCTGCTCTGAAGCTTGGCAAGGTAACGCAAGTACCATGCCTTGCCCACATGCTTAACTGAGCGGTCCTAAATTTACATTCCAAATATCAAAGGTCATTTTTTCCCTTCCGATCCCTGCTGCTTGTTAAAACAGAACTTTTCATTAAATGTGAGGTCTTACCAGACTCAGAAGAAAGGTTAACTTAGGTAGGAGAGTTAACTTTTTCATGTTACCTCATGCAGAAGTGAAATAATTTGGGTTAAAGCAACATTTTTGTAAAAACAAAGAAACTTTTCAATATGATGACCTACTGCTATCAACTTTAGTGTAGTACCTATAAGTTCAAAATGCTCACTATATCCCTGGATAAAAGTCCTGATGAGCATATTTTCCAAAATGGGGTCACTTTTTGTGGGTTTATACTGTTTAAGCACCTTAAAGGGAACCAACCACCCCAAATGACCCCCCCGGACTGTTAATATGGGTCCCTACACCCAGCACACACATTTGCTGCAAGCTTTTTTGCTAAAAAAAACTGTTTTTTATAAGTGAAGATATAGCTTTAGAAAGTTTATAACATTAGGACGAGTGGGCGTAACTTAGCTTGTTATCCAGCCGAGTTGGAGCTGCCAGTCATCCTCCTCTACCCCATCGCAGCAGTGAAGCCCAGCCCTTTCTTCTCGTCACAGCCTGGTGCACGGGATCTCATACCCGTGCACACGTCATCAGCTAGAGCCGGTTCGCGAGCACACGCTCTGACTTCCTGCGCTCAGCTGTGGATAATGCAGGAAGTCAGAGCGTGTGCTCGCGACCCGGCTCTAGCTGATGACGTGTGCATGGGCATGAGATCCCGTGCACCAGCCTGTGACTAGGAGAAAGGGCTGGGCTTCACTGCTGCGATGGGAGAGAGGAGGATGACTGGCAGCTCCAACTCGGCCGGATAACAAGCTAAGTTACGCCCACTCGTCCTAATGTTATAAACTTTATAAAGCTATATCTTCACTTATAAAAAACAGTTTTTTTTAGCAAAAAAGCTTGCAGCGAATGTATGTGCTGGGTGTAGGGACCCATATTAACAGTCCGGGGGGGTCATTTGGGGTGGTTGGTTCCCTTTAAGGGTACTGCAAATGCTTAATGGTGTCTGCAATCTATGTCAAACAAAATTCAAATGGTACTTCATCCCTTCTGAGCCCTGCTGTTTGTCAAAACAGAGGTTTCTGATCCCATGTGACCGTATTGGCCTTTAGGCACTGGAGGGAACATGCCTATGGCGCCTGGCTGCGGTGGGCGACACAAAACCAGGGAATTCAAATTTTGTATTATTTTTATTTTTTTTAACCTCCCCTCTGTTAAACAATCTAGGTAATGTGCTGTGTTTACGGAGGGAGGGGAAAGGTGTTAGCAGTTGGGGGAATGCGCCGGCGCAGCTCCACATACCTGAAACAGGGAGCTGAATGACCCAGAGAAGCCCACAGAGGAGAGCCCTGCTTCCTGCTCCAAGATGCTGCTGCCTCTGCAGCGTGTGGGATAATCTCACGACGCAGGTGTCAGACAGCAGAGGAGGAAGAAGACATGGGGCCTGGAGGAGAGCAGGTGAGAGCTTTGCTCATAAGACTGATGATGTGTGAAGAGCTGGGGGCTGCTAAATGCTGGACATGGAGGGGACTACTATATGCTGGACATATGGGGAATGCTGCAGGCTGGACATATAGGGGCTGGCTGGGGGCTGCTACAGGTTGGATATATGGGGGCTGCTACATGCTGGAAATGGGGGAGATGCTACATGCTGGAGATGGGGGGCTGCTACATGCTGGGGATGGTGGGCTACTACATGTTGGAGATGGGGGTTGCTACATGCTGGAGATGGGGGATGCTACATGCTGGAGATGGGGGGCTGCTACATGCTGGAGATGGGGCTGCTACATGCTAGACACCTGGGGGCTGGCTGGGGATGCTACAGACTGGACATTTGGGGGCTGGCTAGGGGCTGGTACAGGCTGGACTTATGGGGGCTGACTGGGGGTTTCTACAGACTGGACATATGGGGGCTGGAAAAGGCTGGACATATGGGGGCTGCTATAGGCAGGACATATGAGGTCTGGCTGAGGGCTGCTACAGGCTGATGATGGGGAGAGGTAGGTTAATGATTTAGGCTATGTGCTCAGGGTGCAGATTTAGTTGGGTATATGGTGCATATACATCGCAGATCTCCACTAAGTCCGCAGCGGCGTACATTGCAATGAGAATGAGGTAAACGCTGCACACCTGTCTCACTGCTGCAGGATTTACTGCAGCGGAAATGGTGCATTGTTTAGTGTGGGAAAATCTGCAGCATGTCGATTCTTGTTGTGGGTTTTCCCGCACTAAATACACCAATTCTCTCATGCCCAGGGTGAGACCCACCTCTGAAGCAGGGCTTGTGCCCTAAGTTAATGTTAATATATACATGCTCCCAATAAATTTTTATAATGTGGGTACCTGGTGAGGGGCTGCATGAGTGGATTTAAACCACTACTTTATTACAATCGCTATTTGAAGTCCCATCAGTTTTTGCAGCCAGAGCGGGGACTTCTCAGCCTCTTCTATGCACTGTCAGAATTGGTGTAGGAGCATGATATATACCTATTCTGAAAATTCACTATACACACAATTGTCAGAAGCAGCGTAACTCGCGCTTGTATGCCAATTGTGTAGAAGAGGCAGAGAATTCCTGCTTCATGCCAGCAAAAGCCCACGGGACTTCAAATAGTGATAGTAATAGAGTAGTGGTTTAAAACAACTCTTGCAACCCATCCCCAGGTCCCAACATTATATTGATGTACACAATAAATTTAAAGGGAACCTGTCACCCCCTTTGGGCATTCTAAACTGCACTCACCAGCATTAACATAGTGTAATTTTGGTTCTTGTAACCCCTCTATGTGCCCAGACTTTCCCCTCTTACCTGAGAAATTAACTTTTGTTGTCATCCATGCTGTATCTTATTTGGTGTGGGAGGGATGCTCTCTATGGTCTCGGTGTATTAGCTCCTTGTCGCCCCCTGCCTGTAAAACCCCCCTTGCTTTTTCAAAATTGCCGCCCCTCCTGTGGACGGCAGCTGAGTGACAGGCACACTCACGCCTGCACAGTCACCGTGCTCCTCCATTGAGTTGCAGAGTGCCCAAAATCTCTTCACAAAGACTTCACAAATCTCACGAGACTTGTGTTAACACACATTAATATGGGACACAAGCTCTGTTTCTGCTGTGTCACTAACATGAAATCACACATGCAGCTCAAAAATCTGCACCAAAAACTCATCATGCACATTACACCTTTTTGGTGTGGATTTTGTCAGAAGGTGCACATTTTCTCTCCAAAAATCAGTCATTCATATGCAGTCACTCAGGAGGGGGCTGCATTTTCAATGCAGCGGGACTGGTTTTCCATAGAGAAACTAGCGGTAGCTGCCTAAAAAATTGGCTACTTTCACATCTGCGTTTCTCAGCATTCATGGCAGATCTGGCATTTTGTTGCATCAGCCGGAACACTTGCGGCAAGACTTTGTTTGACCTAATTCATTCCTTATGGGACTTGCAGACATGTGCGGTACTTGAGGTTTGACACTTGCGGCAAGTCAAAAAAACGCTGGAAGCTGCAGTTTTTTTAACTTGCAGCAAGTGCAAAACCACAAGTGTGGCACATGTCTGCAAGTCCCATAAGGAATGAATTTGGTCAAACGAAGTCTTGCCACAAGTGTGTCGGCAGATCCGACAAAATGCCAGATCTGCCGCGATTGCTGGACATGCAGATGTAAAAGTGAGTCAGTCGATAGGGTAGGGGGTACTTGGATACCGGGATAGGTAGCTACTTCAGTGGAGATCACAGCTGGCCGGGTCCCAGTCCCATGCCCTGGACACTCAATGGCTGGAAATCCTGTTTAGGCCTAGAAGGTCACATGAAGTCAAAGCTCGTGTAAGCGTTCCCATAAAAGTCATGCCCCGCCACACACAGGTGGGACCACCATTAGTTTTGTGGAGTACTACATGAATTCACAGAGAGGTAGGTCAGAGACCTGTGTTTGTGCCTAGTAGGCTGAATAAAGTCAAAGCTTGTGCAAGCGTTCCCATAAAAGTCATGCCCCGCCACACACAGGTGGGACCACAATTAGTTTTGTGGAATACTATAGAAAAAACAGAGAGATACGTCAGAGACCTGTTTGTGCCTAGTAGACCGGATAAAGTCAAAGGGAACCTGTCACTGAATATTAGAGATGATCCACCACCCTAATGTTTGAATTTGATTTGGTTTGTCGAATTGGGGTTGTGTTTGTCGAATGTTCGTTGAATGTTCGTCAAACACCGTTGAATATCATTGATAACAATGGCAGGAAAAAACAAACACATAGAAAACAACTTCTAAGGTGTCCAAAAGGTGACAAACTTCTCAAAAGATACAACAAACACATGTAAAAGTGACAAGTACATATAAAAACGCGAAAAGAAAAGAGATGAACGAGTAAAACGAGGAGGAGACAAAGATATAGGCATGTTATGCCCTTCGAAAATCCGTTTTTACTCCAGTATTTGTAAGGCATCATGCAGATGATGAGTATTGCTTGATTTGTACTTTGGCTTCTGTAAGGCCATGTTCAGACAATGAGTATTGTTTGATTTTTACTTCAGTATCTGTAAGGACACCTTCAGACGATGAGTATTTCTTGATTTTTACTTCAGTATGTGTAACGCCACGTTCAGACGATGAGTATTTTGTGATGTTTTTCCTCACTATCTGTAAGGCCTCGTACAGACGATGAGTATTGTGTCACATTTAGGAGAATACAAGAAGAGTCTCTCTTTTTTCAAAAAATTTGGGCACAGACACCACTTAAGTGGCATCAATTGCACCAAAGTTGCAAACTTTAAATGGTTACTTTTAGGCAAAAATCCACAAGGCTTTTGTCTCCCCAGGATGACACAGGGGTAGAAAAGTCCTTGCGGATCCATGCCTTGTTCATCTTTATGAATGTTAGTCTGTCCACATTCTGGGTGGACAGACGCGTGCGCCTTTCTGTCAGCACACCACCAGCAGCGCTGAAGTTCTGAGAGAACGCTGGCTGCGGTGCACGACAAGATCTCCAAGGTGTGAGTGGCGAGCTCAGGCCATTTTTCCAGTTTGGAAGCCCAAAATGAGCAAGGCTCCAGTTCCCCAGTCATTGCATCGATGTTAAGTTGGAGATACTCGTGTACCATCCGCTCCAGGCATTGATTATGTGTCAGACTTCTCGTGTCTTCAGGCCTTGAAAATGATGATCTGAAAAAATCTAGAAACGGGGTCACAAAATTGCTGGTACCACCACCAAATACGGTGTTACTGGTACAGTGTGAGTGATGATGACGTGATAGTCCCACGGTTGACAAGTTGGAACTGTGAGACTCACTCTGTCTACTACTACCACTGGTGGTTTGTGGAAAAGCCAATCTGAGATTATGTATCAGCTTCTGCTGATAGTCCTGCATGCGTGAGTCTCTTTGTATGGCAGGGATTATTTCAGCAAATTTGCTTTTGTACCAGGGATCTAATAGTGTGGCAACCCAGTAGTCTGCATTACTCCTAATTCGCACAATCTGAGGGTCATGTTGCAGGTAGTGCAGCAAGAAGGCGCTCATGTGTCTTGCGCACCCAGGAAGACCAAGTCCTTGTGTTGGTGGTGGGGATGTGAGAACCATGCTTGCTTCCTCTGCCCTCTCCCCCCAACCTCGCACAACAGAAATGTCATCAAGGTCTCCCTCATCTGCTGACTCTTCAATGCCCATCGCCAGTTTATCCTCCATTTCTTCCTTGGCTCCTGCACCTTCCTGCCGTCTTGGTGCTGCCGACTGTGAGGATCTTGCAGATGTCGTCATCCCTTCCGCATAGGACTCCTCCTTTACTTCCTCAACCTCCTCTTGTCCAACCACCTGACTCCGAATATTGTTTAGAGTGTGCTCCAGCATGTAGATGACCGGAATAGTCATGCTGATAATGGCATCGTCAGCACTAAACATCTTCGTTGCCATCTCAAAACTGTGCAGAAGGGTGCATAGGTCCTTGATCTGAGACCACTCCTGCAGCGTAATCTGCCCCACCTCTGAATCTCATTGGCCCATGCTATACATCATAACGTATTGCTTTGGGTGGAGGTTGAGGACCAAGACGAGGTTGAGGAGGCAGAAACAGTGGAGGAACTTCTACCAACAGAGGATGGACGCACAACTCGTGGGGACGGCAAGACTTGGACAGCAGACCCTTCTCCAGCTATCACCATAGTTAACTAATTCTCAGTCAGCGAGATGTAACGCCCCTGTCCATGCTTACTGGTCCAAGTGTCTGTGGCGAAATGCACCCTGTCTCAAGGAAGCGGTGATGTTGTCTGTGACATGCTGGTGTAGCGCAGGCACACCTTTCTTGGAGAAGTAGTGGCAACTGGGCATCTGGTACTGGGGCACTGTGACGGACATAAGGTCTCGAAAATCTTCTGTGTCCACCAGGCGGAAGGGCAGAATTTCTGAAGCCAACAGCTTGCAGATGGTGACATTCAAGCGCTTAGCTTTCTCATGGCTAGGAGGAAATGGCCTTTTACTTGTCCACATCTGAGGGACGGAGGGCTGGCTGCTGTGCTGAGACACAGTTGAGTATGGTGTCCACAGAAAACTGCTAGTCTGGGAGGGAGGTGCAGGTGAAGATGTAATGTTGCCTTCATCCAAAGGTGGTGCTCTCGATGTCTGAGAGAGCTCAACACCAGCAGCATTGTCCACTTGAAAACCATGTGACGACCTGCCAATCACACTGCCTGTTGTGGGTAAAGAGGTGGAAGGTGTACATCCAAAAGCATGTGTGACAGCTGTCCCCACTGTCAGAGACGATGAAGGGCACACGGATGCACTTGATGGGCAGACGGTGGTAGGCCCTCCCCGCTAGCCCGCATTCTAGCACGGTGAGCTTCCCACTGCGACTTGTGCTTCATGTCCATTTGGCGGTTCATACATGAAGTACTCAAGCTAGTGAGTTTTTGGCCTCTACTCAGAGATTGGTGACAAATCTTGCAGATGATATGAGTTGGGAGATCCTTGGCGATGTCAAAAAAGGCCCAGGCTAGGCATGGCTTAGAGCCCATGCGAGCTGCAGAGCCAGCACGACTTCTGCTCAGAGGCAGAGTTGTGGCTGTGGATGCAGTTGTTGGCATGCTTCCAGTGCTCCTTCTATGTCCAGGAAGGCAAACCTAACCTCGTCATCAGTAGCATCCTCCTCCACCTCCTGTGCTGACCTCATCGACTGGCTGACTGTGGGTTGACAGTAAGTGGGATCTCCAACCTCATCATCACCCTCTGTGTTCTCACACCCCTCATCCTCAGAAACAACCTCTTCCTGCCTTGACCGATAACTTAATTTGTCAATCAAATCCGGTATATGAGTCTCATCAGCATCATCCTCCTGGTGTCCACCAACAGTATGTACTGTTACTGAATGAGGGTCTATATAAAGGTTAGAAGCTTCTTCATCTGGGCCTGGGTCTGACTCACAATGCCTCTGGGCATCCGGGCAGATCATTAACTCGTCTGGACTCATTGCAGCTTTGGTGCAGACCTCTGATTCCCAGGCTATTGTGTGACTGAACAGCTCTGCAAACTCAAACATGTCTGTTACCCCAGACTGAGTAGGGCGGCTGGACACTTGTGACCTTGGAGGAATCAAGTGTGATTGGTCTGACAACTCAGATGACTGGAGGGTTTGTGATATAGAAGTTGAGGTGGAGGAGAGGCCACTTGATGGAGCACTTGAGATCCATTCAAGCACCTGCTGTTTTTGTGCCTCACTTCCAAGTGGTATCGATCGTCGTGTCTGTAAAAAAGGGATAATATCCAATTGGCCACAGAAAGAAGTAGACCTCTTACTTTGGCTGGAAGATTGTCTTTTTTCAGCAGATGTTAATGTAGCTTTAGCATCTACCCCACGGACACAAACTTTTTTCCCTTTCCACCACGCCTACTCCCATTTCCACCAGCTGCAGGCCTTTTGCCACTCATTTTGTATGTGAAAAAATTGGGAGCAATACAGTTGTTTTACAAAAAAAAAGGTGAATGTCAATCAAGCAGAGGTGATTGAACCAATACTGCTACTAGGTCCAAAGTGAGACCTGGGCAAGGTGCAGTTAAAAATTAGTAGGAGGTACACTGGCGGTGTAGTAGACTGTATTACAAGGGGCGTACAGTAATAGTTTTTGGTACACTGCGACTTGACCAGAAGTCAGATGTGGCCAAGGTGCAGTTGAAAATTAGTAGGAACTACACTGGCGACTACACTGGCAGTGTAGCTTTTCACAAGTGGGCTACACTACTGTGCAAATCACACTGCTACTAGTCTGAACAAATTGCTGAGACTAGCAGCAGAAAAAAAATGCCTACTTAAGACAGGTGGTCTAGCTTTCTTAACAGCAGTGCTACACTACCTGCCCTAAAGGACTCCCAGAGCTAGATGTGGCCAGATGCTGTGAAAAAGACTTGTACAGCACTCTGGCACACACCTGGCAAAAACTAATAGGGACTGCTCTAACCTAGCCCAAAGGGCTGTAATTAAAACTAGTCCCTGCTTCTATGGAGTAGATCTGTAAAAGGGCTGTTACAGACCTAGTCCCTAGTCCCAACTCCCTACTCCTATGATGCAGCTCTTACAAGAGCTGATTCTGCTACAATTCGCACCCTCCCCCCAACCCGTAGTCCCCAAACCTATCTATCTATGTATTAGCTCTATAGCTGAATGGGATAGCAGAATTGTGAGTTTTGACTGTATGGCGCCCACAGCAGCAGCGGTGCCGTCTAACACACAGCTACAGCAATGAGCAAATGGTGGCGATGAAGAAAATGGCCGGGTCTTATAGGGCAAGGACATGTGACATACACAGCCAATGATGCCGGATCTTGCTTGTGCAAAACATGCCCTTTGCTGTGTTTCACTGTGATTGGCTCAAAGCCTGCACTGCCCCACTCTACATGCGGTCTGGAGAAAAAAAAAGCGCTCCATCGCTTCAGCAGCACTGATCTGAACACCCCCACCCAACATACGATACACTGACAATGGATGTTAAGATTGAAGATCAGTATTAGTGTGAAAAGCCAGGTATGCTTTTGGTGACCGAAGCGTTATCAAACATAACCTCGAACTGCCGAATTTGAAGCAAATTGTTCTCATTCAACAAATGACTCGAACACCGCCCAAAACAGGACAAATTTGAGATCGGCGAACATTTCGAATCGAACATCGCTCATCTCTATTATTTACTTAAACTGAGTGTTTTATCACTAGAAACCTTTCATTGCTCTGACTAGTTGCCTTGTGCCATGCTGTCCGACTCTGTCCCCTCTTGTGATTAGCACCTCACTGTCTACAGTATTGTACATAGAGAGCTTGGTGAGGCCAGGAGCAGCTTTTTCAGTTCTGTTGCATAGCCACATTTAAAATCTCTGATTGTGTCATAAATGCAGCACCCAGTAATCTAAGCAATACATCATTGGATTTAGGGTATGCCTATATCATTCTACTCTCAGATGAGCTAAGAAAAGCCAGTTGACAGATTCCTTTTAAAATGCTGTTTAAACAGTGAGTCAATAGGGAACCCGGGATCACCCAATATTAGACTCTTTTTTGAAAGGGTCAGACAGCATATGACCCTCAAAGGGGTTCTCAAAAATGTTATAATATAAAAAAAATAAAGTAAATAGTACACATTTAAATGTTTTTTTTTTCTAAATACCTTTTCTTTTAGCAAAAATGTACGCTTTATCTAGTGCACTCTCAGAAATGTAAAGATGGCAACTACCATAAATCAGTGTGCACCCATCCTTAATTTCAGAGACCGTGCAGTAGGATGAGCTTTGTAAAGAACCTTGTTTGAGACACATGTCATTTCGGCGCCTCCTGTGCAGCATAGTGAGCTTGCATACCTCTGTTCAGTAAAGCTGACAGGACACTGACTGGATTAGACTCAAGGAGAGGTTTATCGCTTTTTATGATTATGTAATCAACTCACACAGGAGAAATATGTCAAACACTAAAAAACTGCAACTGGCACAGCTGATTCCTAGAGATTGAGACCCTGCCATATTGGTAACTGCATAGGTTAGAATAACCCTAACCCCAGACTAAATTATGGCAACTCAGACTTTAGCTACCTGAATGGCTGTCGAGCACTTCACATGCCTCCTATGGAACATGAGGGCAATTTACCTACAGAAAGGGAGAAAACCTAGATGAATAACAACACCCTTTTTTAGCTGGCTGCAAATGGCCCTCTATCTGGGCTAGTCTGACAATTTTAATGCAGTGCAGGGAGTATGTCCGTATCACTCTTCCTAGGATGGGCGGCACAGTTCTAGATGGAAGTTGACATCTTTGATATCTTTAAAGGGTACCTGTTATTATATTATTATAACCTATCAGCTCGTTTTTGCCCCTAAGGGTATGTGCCCACTTGAAGTTTTACAGTCGTTTTATGAGCGGAAAACGTCGACGTTTTATCATAGGTTTTATTTAAATTTATGTTAATTCAATCCAGCGTTTGGATTAACAAGTAAACCTATGTGAATTTAAAATCGCTGTGCCCACTATGTCGTTTCATTTTTGCTCATCTCAATCAAGATCCACGTTTCTACATCGTTTTTTCAAGAATGAGCTTGTCAATTTTTCGAATCGTCTTTCCAGCGGTCGTGCAAGGAAAATGACTCGTTTTAATGAATGTAGTTGTGCGCGGCCGCCACTAAACCGGTGACATCGTCGTTTTTCAGACGATTTGCGTCCAGAGGGAGGAGTTGAATCCCGGAAATACAAGCTGGGCACTTGTTGTTATGATGGCGTGGTACCGGCGCATGAAAATTGATGTCCCCCGTCTGCTGACCCTGGTAGGCTCCCGAGACAAGTGCTCATTGTCCCCTCTGTCCCCTGCATGTACCATTTTCAAGGCTGCCTTGATTGCTACTGTGTGCTGGTCATGCTGTCCAGTCTACACAGAATATTTGCACTGTGACGTTCAGGCCCATGTGCCTGCATGTAAACAGAAGTGTACATGTAGCACAGTATATACAGGATGCATGATTGTCAGCACTCTATACTGTAGGCATTATTGGCAGCACTGTATACTGTAGTAATTATTGACAGCACTGTATACTGGAGGCATGATTGGCAGCACTGTATACTGGAGGCATGATTGGCAGCACTGTATACTGGAGGCATGATTGGCAGCACTGTATACTGGAGGCATGATTGGCAGCACTGTATACTGGAGGCATTATTGGCAGCACTGTATACTGTAGTAATTATTGACAGCACTGTATACTGGAGGCATGATTGGCAGCACTGTATACTGGAGGCATTATTGGCAGCACACTATACTGGAGGCATGATTGGCAGCACTGTATACTGGAGGCATGATTGGCAGCACTGTATACTGGAGGCATGATTGGCAGCACACTATACTGGAGGCATGATTGGCAGCACTGTATACTGGAGGCATGATTGGCAGCACTGTATACTGGAGGCATGATTGGCAGCACACTATACTGGAGGCATGATTGGCAGCACTGTATACTGGAGGCATGATTGGCAGCACTGTATACTGGAGGCATGATTGGCAGCACTGTATACTGGAGGCATTATTGGCAGCACTGTATACTGTAGTAATTATTGACAGCACTGTATACTGGAGGCATGATTGGCAGCACTGTATACTGGAGGCATGATTGGCAGCACACTATACTGGAGGCATGATTGGCAGCACTGTATACTGGAGGCATGATTGGCAGCACTGTATACTGGAGGCATGATTGGCAGCACACTATACTGGAGGCATGATTGGCAGCACTGTATACTGGAGGCATGATTGGCAGCACTGTATACTGGAGGCATGATTGGCAGCACACTATACTGGAGGCTTGATTTGCAGCACTGTATACTGGAGGCATGATTGGCAGCACAGTATACTGGAGGCATGATTGGCAGCTCACTATAGTATATGTGTCCCGTATGGTTAATCATTACATAACTTGCATTGATCAATGCAGCATTTGTTAATTTTTCCCTTCATTTTTGTGGTCTTTGTACGTCATTGTGTTGCTTGCACTTTAGTGTTGTAATCATATCCATAGTTGTAATAGCTATTGTTTATGAAATGTTGAATTTTCCTTTTTAATTTTTTATATTCCAGATTGAAGCCCATCCTGAAATATGGGATCCGTCAAGTCAAGGTTACAGTGACCGAAATAGGAAGAGTTCATCTTGGACAGCTATTTGTCGCCAGCTCTACCATGAATTTGACGATGCAAATCGTGATCTCCAATTCATAGTTGGTAAGTGTGTTATGTTGGAAATGTTTAAGCTACTTAATATTTCCCTTTTATGACGACACATTTTTATTCTATAACAGAAGATGATGTGAAGAAGAGATGGAAGTCTGTTCGGGACGCCTTCACAAAGTTTCTGGCCAGACAGGAAAAGAGTGGGTCCTCACCATTGCGGAAGAAATGCCCCTTTTACAACGAGATGCAGTTCACGCTGACCGGTCGAAGTCTCCGTCCGTAAGTAAACCCAAATTTTATTTAGTATACCCTACATGCTATGGTCATCCAACGTCGCTGCTTCAGTGGCTGCGCGTCCTCTTCTTTTACTTGATGTGATGTGGTTAAAAGGTTTTGTTTACAGATCGTCTAAAGATCCTGACTATGTTTCAAACCCATCATTACCACAGAATATGACATTGTATTTACAGTTGCGCAACCTTTTTTAAGGCATTAGCATTCCAAAATATTTTGCGTACAAGATTAGTCCATAACCCAAAAAAACTCACATTCAATGTGTCCCAATGTGTAAATGAATGTTGTTGCATTGTAATTAATATGTAAGCGTGGCCTACACAGCTCAAATTATTTACTTTTTTTGTTTTTGGTGTTTCATAGTACGGAAGGAAATATTCCAAGACGTTTGGAAGTAGATGAAATAGGCGGGAATGCAAATGCAGAAGAACAGCTACCTGGATCGAACAACACCAGTTTGGTGACAGAAAGATCAAGCAGTGTGTCTACAGACCTTAATGTGGACAGTCCAAGCACTTCTACAGATGTTGACAGTGCGAGTGCTATATCTGCACGTTCGGCAACCGTCAACATCCGTTCACCAAACACATCACAGCAATTATCAGGGCGACGTGTTCAACGAACACAGCAAGGAAAGACCCAGAATACCGTCCTGGCTCAGGAGGCTCTGAGCATGCTGAAGCGGTCTGAGCAAGAGGATCGTTTCGATCATGTATGTCTTCATGTGGCAGCTTGCCTCAGGGAAATGCCTAGGGATAGGGAGACATCTTTTTTGATGGTATTATACGGTCTAATTGAAGAATACCGTTCAAGACAGCAGATTCCAAGTGCCTTGACCCTTCTGAACGGTATACACCAATTGTTTCAAGCTGAATTGGGCAGTATAGGAGTAAATCATCAGGGCCCTGGCCCAGTACGTCAGCCTCGGGCCTCCGGAATGCAGCATGAGCAACATTTTATTCCGCAACGCCATTTAGGACAATTGGACAATTACACCTCTTATTCGTCACAATTGGCATCAGATGATAGTTCTGCAAGTGTAGGGTTATCAGGTCAGTCAATGTTTGGAGGAGATAATGGGAACCGAACCTTTACCAACTTGCATTAAAAGTGTAACATAATTTTTTATTTTTGGTTTTGTGGGATTTTTGTTTTTTTGTGAAAAGTCTCTCACATGCGAGAATTCGTAGCTTATGCTGCGCAATGTGTTGCTTTATGCCTTCACATGTTATTGTGCACTAAGTTTATTTTTTGATAATGTTTTACATTGTTTTCCTTCAGTGTGACCATCTTAAAAGTGATTTTACCCCAAGCATTTTGGTATGTTTCCTAAAATTTTTTGGTAATATTTTATTGATAACCTTTTTTGACATGTACATTGTACGGTAGCATTACTAGATTACAGGCCAACACTCTGAACCCCTATTCAATGTTATAGAAATTCAGAAAAGGTGATTGACAAAAATTGTACCATTTTCTTTTTTTATTAAGAAAATAAAAATTTCAATTTTAAAAAAAGTGTTATTTTTGTTAAAGCAAAACACATAAGACAACATTCTGTTATCAGGTAATATAAGTATAACATTTAAAACCACTTAACATATTGATTTTTATCTGTGTGGGCTCCATCCCAAATCCAAGGCGCATGATTGCGCAGACACCACATTCCAGATACTGCCGAAATCACAGACTTATTCAAAAATCAAACTGGAGAACGGGAGACGACAGTATCACACTTGTTATTTGGTAAGAGTACACCATATGCAGTTTAGGGTAGGTGGTGCACATGACTATAGGGGTTTTGCCAGGACACGGCACCTTCAGGTGTCATGAAGTAGTCAGCAAAGGTATCTCGCACCAGCACTGCTGAATTAGGTGGACGACCCGAACCCCAATTGATAGCTGTCCTGAATAAAGGCAGCTGCGAACCTTCATTTTGTTCGGTTGTATAATCACGTGAAAAATTGTGAAGGACGCAGCATGCCTTTATGACAGCATCAATTGTGGTTCGGTTCAGTTGAATGGCTGAATGGAAGACCCTCCACTGACTACTCATGATACCGAAGGTGCATTCCACGAATCGGCGTGCCCGGCTTAGCCGATAGTTGAAAATCCTCCGCCGGTCATCCAGTCCCCTACGTGGGTATGGGCGCAGCAGGTTTGGCATCAATGGAAATGCCTCATCCGATACCATCACGTAAGGGACTGGATGCGTGGAACCGGGCAAAGGTGTATCGGCAGGTAACGTGTTGTTATCTTGGAGCACTTGCATACCAATTTGGGAGTTTCTCAACACACGAGAATCCCCAGTGCTACCATAGGCACCAACATCGATGGCAACAAACCGGTAATGAGCATCAGCCACCGCCATCAGGACCACTGAAAAATACTTCTTATAATTAAAGAAGCGGGATCCTGATCGCGGGGGCTGTTTCACTCGGATGTGTTTGCCATCAACTGCACCTATGCAGTTTGGGAAGTTGGCCACAGACTGAAAGCCTGCCGCTACCTGCAGCCAAGTCTCCTCGTGTGGAGAAGGCATCACAATTGGCTGCAATTGCTCCCAGATGACAATGCACGTCACCCTCACAATTGTCGAAATTGTGCTTTTCCCAACCCTAAACTGCATATGTAGTGAAGAAAAGCTCTCTCCAGTAGCCAGGAATCTGAAAAAAAAAAAAAAAGAGAAAGGAAGAAAATTATACACCTTAACAAATATGCATTTTCCAATTTTAAATAAAATCTTGCACATATCTGATGGTTCAAAATGCAGGATTTCATGATGTCAAGGCAGCGGATTTATAACGAACTGTGTATTTTCTGATTTCAAAGACTGGATTGAACTCTAATTAGACATCCACTTAAGTTTGGGCTACAACATCTACACATATACGATGCATCCACAATAATAACGCTCTTTAATGCCTAGCCATAGTTTGGTAGTCAACACTACAAGTCCCACACGTCGTCAGGATTGACCATGAGTGAACAGCGAACCACGCCATGTTGGAGCACAGCACAGCTTCGCTACACATTTGTAATGAGGGTGACATCGTGTCTATAATCATACTCCGGTAAAAAAATGGCAGATGCAATGAGCAAGGTAAATAACACAAAAATGTAATTTCCAGACCCTACTTACAGACAGAATGTCATCCTGTTTGAAGAGCATTTTGATTCTTTGTTTTTAGTGGGGCAGGGGAGTGTGAGTTTGGTACAGACAGGTCCCCGCGAACATCTGTCAGTGTGACAGCTGACAGCGAACATAAAACAATCCTCCATTGCTGCAGTTAAAAATATGTATATGTAAGAAATGATTGTCGACAATTGAACGACTTACCGCAGTGTGATCAGCAGCCTCTCCTCAGCTCCAATTGCGTTACGCATGTTTGTGTTGCGTAGTGTCAGTTTTGGACAAACTATTTGTAGAAGATCATCAAAACCACGTATGATCAGCCTACAGAAAGTGACAAACTTCTCTGGGTATCTACAAATAAAATGTAAACACATTAAAATATTATAATAAAAATATATCGCAAACACCCATGATATCACGACAACATCAATTCAATGGTTCTTTACACAAATTTTTTTGGGGATTTTAGTTACCTCCGTAAATCCTGATACAGATTCGTAAAGTGACCCCTCGTTTCCCTGGTCTGGAGAAGGGGATGCACCCACATTCGCGGGCCAATGGGAACCTGGGGGAAAGTAAAGCAATAGCCAAATTGGTTACAAGCCATCATCATACTTTGTCCTGCCCTAAGCAAAGCATCAAATGGCCCCATCTCCAGCCCACCTCCTTTGTCAAGTATCTCTGCAATGCTGTCCTGTCCGACATCACATGACCCCCTAGCCTAATGTGTACTGTAATGTCAAACCCCCACACGGCTGTTTACTGTAATGAATCCTCCGGTGATTATATATTCTACTGTTTATCAGACTTTTTACTCTGCTTTTAACCCCTCAAGCACCAGGATACAGTAAAGTTAACCCGTGAGCCACTGACTGGAAGGTTAAACACTTTTCGCCGTAACTATAATTAACCTTAATCCGACGTGAAAGTGGATGTTTAACCCCTCATCCGCCTCTGTATTCCTCTGTTAAACACTCAGTCGCTACGGTACTCAGCTATTAACCCCTCCGCCACCAGTGTACTCTGCTTTTCATAAGACTCAATCAGTGTTAACCACTGATACACCATATACACCTTAATTATATTTAAGTACCTTCGGGACAGACAAAACTGTACTATTTCCTAGCGTATTCTAATGCAATTCATCATTAAAACTCCCTCATGATGCTAGAGCATAATGCATATGTAGAAATATATGTAATGTATTAGAAAAGGCAAAAAAAAAAATCAACATACATGTATGTGGGTAGACACATACAGATATCTTACCTCATTCTCCTCTTCCTCGTCGCATTGCAGCAGATGAATAATTGTGCGCAGCAACAGCTGCTTATAATGTCTCCTCAGGCGCAAGGGACAGACAGACGGCATGGTTGATATAAAGCCAGAAAGAAGAGGATTTTTAACCAAAATTTTTTTTTTTTCTACTTTGCTATTTTATTAAAATAAACTTTATTGAAAGTGACAGGAAATGAGGTGAGACATGTTTTTTTTTTTTTTTTAAAACAACAACTTGATGTACAAACTTTCAGCTTACAAATGTACAAGAATGATGTCCAAAAAACTCTGTGCAAACGCTTTAAAACCGCTCTTAAACCGCTAATAAAACGCTTGTAAAACGCTTAAAAAACGAAGAATAACGCTGCAAAAACGCTAGACTACTCAAAGCTCTGGACTGTAGGATCCTATAGTTCTACAACGGTTTTCTGACAGTCACAATGATGCAAGAACCGTCCAGTGCGCACATACCCTTTATCTATCACAACTTGTCCCTGCACCTTTATATTACATCCCTAACCATCCTTGTCTAAGCTAAAACTGTCCTATAATGGTTGTGGAAAACGATTTTGTCACTTACATTTTCGTATGCTAATGACTCCTCTTGATTACGCTAGATAGTCACACTTGGCGGTCTTCAGGGCTCCATCTCCCCCCTCAATGCTGGTATCACGCCGTTCTGAGTGTAAGAGTGTGTATAGAGATATGCCTGTTGGGGATGACTATGAGTGAAAATCACACCTGTAGCGATGACATCTGATCACTAGATGTCAGTGACACTCATTGTTACTCTAAATATTATAAAGTGTTAATAAAACAATACTTAAACAATTTTATGAATGCTGCGATGTGAATAATAGATGAACTGTGCAGTAAAAATGCAATTTTGCTGCTCGATTTAGAAAATACTTTTATTGCATCATTGCTCTGTCACTCACTCTGAGAATGTATAAAGTTTGGTTCTGGTGGTTGGTTGAGCATAGAGGAGACGCACTTTGCCTGGGAGCTCCTGCTTTGTATATAGAGAAAGAAAAATCTGGAGTAGACATACCTGTTTTATTTCCTCTGTCATAAGTTCAGCAGTTTTGTGTCCTGTGATTGATGTAATCTGGGACAATTCATCCTTTATCCCAGTTCAGAGGAGAGTGTTGGAAAACACAACAGTCAGATAACATTGTAAGGAGTCGGCAATCTTATAAAGTGTGACACCGTGCCCGCGGAGGGTAAAGCACCCTATGCTTTAAACAAGGATGAGGTACCTCAGATTCTTCTTCTAAATTTTAAATTCTCCCTGACTGGTCCAACTAGTTAGTTAGGGTCAGCTAGGTGTATAGAACAACCTGAATGACTAGTCTTTATGGGACAATGTCAGTGAGGCACGTACTGTGTTCATATTGATGAGGACTGTTAATAGCGCACTGTGAAGTTCGGAAAGGCCACAGCCCATGGTGAAAATACAAGGGCACCCACCTGTCTGGATTGGATTTTTTTTTTTTCTTTTTTTTTTTCTTCTTTTCTCAGAGTATGCTTCTTAAATGAATTTATCATCTGTATTCTTGTAAAGAAAAGAAAAGAGAAAAATTAAATATAGTTGTTTATATAATATGTTATTCCTTATTAGTTGAATTTGGGTTGTAATTTCCTTATCTGTACAGCTGAAAACGATCATATTGGGATCCCAGAAGGTTTATTGATTGGGGATAGTGTTAAGATTGTGAACTGGGAGAACAGACACATATTATGTGTTCCTTTAGGAACTAACCCTGTTTAAGTCCGGACACATTTAGGGGAGGGGGGTGTTATTATTGGCTCAAGAAAACGAAATGGACGAAGTGCCAAAAGATCCGCGCTGCTGGAATGAAGACCAGGATCAATGTAGTCTGGTAAAACGGTGCCTTCCATTCCATATTTATTTATTTTGGAATAAAAGCACCATTTTGCCAGACTGCATTGATCCTGGTCTTCATTCCATCAGCGCGGATCTTTGGGCACTTCATCCATTTCGTTTTCCAGATTCTTGTGCCATGTGTATCGTGGGAGTGTGGATCCTGCAGCAAGCTGGACAAGCACATATACATGTTGTGAGTTGTCACAACTTACCCAGGTTAGCAAACCATATTGTGCCACTGCCTCCCTTTGCCTATCAAGGTTAAGACCCTATGCGCCCTTTTGTCTCATTTATTTAGATTATTGGCTCAAGGGAAGACTCCCCCTTACTGGGACCAGGGATATGTGGCTGTTCTTTTGGTAAGGAAAACAAGACATATTATTTTTTTTTGTTTGTACGAGTTGGTGGGTTATAAATTGTACAGTTTATTTATTTCACTTTTCCTCCCTATACAAACAGGGGCGAGTTTTGTTGCAATAAATCTGGTTTTTGTTTTATCTTCATTTGGAAGCTTATCATTCCTGTCGGTGGCATCACTATATCAAAACAAATTAAAATCCTAATAGATTTCCCAGTATATTCCCAGCTGTTCAAATCAAATGTCCCCTTCTGCGTCCAAAGCCTCGGCGGTGGCATCATTTCTGCATCTGCGCATTGCGAATACTTCCAAGGTGCATTTTGCAGCTTCATAATGCTCAGTGCACAAGTTCAGTGCGCAATGCGGCTTCATAATGCTCAGTGCGCATGTGATGGTTCACTGTTATACCCAGTGGAGCATGATAGCAGTGCAACGGCCATAAGGGCCAGGGGGTACTTGGTAGCTGGGCCAGTTGGTTCTTTAGGAAGTCACAGTGGCTGTGGCCCAGCTCTTTGACCCTGGCCGTGCAGTGAAGGGGCTATTTACAGGCGAGTTTAGTAGTTTTTTCGTGATGCCACCTGTGGAATTCGGCCAGGGATGGCCGACACTGCTGGTTTGGGCCTCTGGGGCAGATGGTGCGGCAGCCTGGATGGTATCCAGTGACAGTGTGGTAGTCTATGGAGTTGATGGTAACAGTCGGTGGGACTGAGGGTGCTGGAAATAATTGGAGGACACAGAAGGGTGTGTTTCCTTTACCTTTACTTAGCAGATGGTGGTGCAGTCCAGGGCACTGGTTACCAGGTTTTGGAGAGGTCCGGTCAGCCTGGAAGCGTTCGGGGATCCACATTGCCAGGTGGATTCGGAGCCCTTCCTGCTGTGCTTTCCCTTTTGGGTCCCTGCTGCTGTTAGCTATGCTGCAGGCCTCTTCCTGTATGTTGGTTCCTATCCTGAATGGCAGACAGCATGAGCTTTTTCCGGGCATGGCCTGGCTGATGGCGGCTCCAACCTCTCGATACACTGTGGTGCCGCTGGGTCTTCTGTGTGGCCAGGAGACTTACAGCCTCCTGCCCTCCAGATTCGGGTGCTGGGACATACAGTACCCATGCACCTAAGGACTCTGGCATCCTCTCTAGCGCCACTCTGGAGCAAGCTCACCCACAGCTCCACTCACCAGAGTTCTCTCCTACATGTTCTCTCCTCTCCCTTTCCTCAGACAGTGTCCTCTAACCCCTCCTCCTGGCCAGAACCATGGCAGCTCCCGTGAACTGGGGTGCAGAGCTTCCACTTCTGGCTCGGAGTAAGATCTGGTGTTCGATGTTGGGTGTTACCTATCGTGGGGACCTCCTCCTGCTTCCAGGCATGACATAACCCCCTTTGAGGGAGGCAATGTCACTGTGGCAACCGGACCACTGGGGTGCCACACCAGCATCGAGGGGGGAAACGGAGTCCTGGAGACCACCCTATGTGACTAACTAAATTAGTCATTAGCTGTCACGGGTGGCGCGGGTGACAGGGTGGAGGCCACGCGCAGACGATCTCAGCGTTTGGCCCACCAGCCATAATGGTGGAGGATGGTCCATCTCTTTCAGGGGCATTTACCTTCTGTTTAGATGAAGAGAAGGTGTGATGAGATCTCTCTATTTTGGGGAGACGGCTGTGGAGGTCTTGTGCTCGGTCTGGTTGTATCCACCTGTATTGTAGGTCTCTAGGACCCAGCAGATTCCTTCTACCTTTATAAGGAGGTTCATTACCCTTCCTCAGTGCAGGTGATATTTCCTTGTGGACTCTTTACCCTTGCTCCAGCAGAAGCTGAGGTTGTGAGCTCGCTGTGGTCTGCTGAAAGATAAGTGTTTCTTTTCCCCAAATGTCTGTCTTCCCTGGTGTTTGTCTTTAGTTGTTAGTGGAGGGGTCTAGTGCACCTCTCCATCTGATCCTTAGATAAGATAGTGCTAGGATCAGAGAGGGACGAGGTTCGTGGTCGGCGACAGTTGAGGAGACTGTACAGGGACGTTAGGGCAGACAGGGTCAGCCCTAGTAAGTCTAGGGGTCACCGTCTCCTTCTTGTGCCCTTAGCAGTAGGGACCCCTTATTCCCCCCCCCCCCCCCCCCCGTCGTTATCCTACGCTGGGTGTCTTCCCCACTCCCAGCGTGACATTATCACCTGCCATAACTGTAAGTGAAGGAAGGGGAGGATTCGATTTTTCTTCCTTTCCTTATGGATCCTGTGTCGGCTTTGGCCCAGCAGCTGCAGACCTTGTCTTTGGAGGTCGCGGACCTTCGGTCGGCGCTGCAGGGACCACAACCGCAAAATGGTGTCTTGGGGAATCAAGCAGTGGGTCTGGCCAGACCGGAACCTAAGGTTGCCCTCCCTGACAGGTTTTCAGGAGGCAGAGATAAATTTACGGTGTTTAAAGAGGCTTGTAAATTATACTTTAGGCTCAGGCCGTATTCCACTGGTGAGGAGCAGCAGCGTGTAGGAATCATTATATCATTGCTGCAGGGGGATCCCCAATCCTGGGCTTTCTCTTTGCCACAGGACTCTACTTGTCTCCAGTCTGTGGATGGATTTTTTGACGCCCTAGGCCTCATATATGATGACCCTGACCGTGTCTCTTTGGCTGAATCCAAATTGCGCCATCTCCACCAGGGGACTCGGTCGGCGGAATCATATTGTTCTGAGTTCCGCAGGTGGGCTATGGACACGAAGTGGAACGATCCGGCTCTCAGGAGTCATTTTTGCCAGGGTCTTTCAGAAAGGCTGAAGGATGCCCTGGCAGTGTATGAGACCCCTCCGTCCCTGGAGGCGGCTATGTCGTTGGCTATTCGTATGGATAGACGCCTCCAGGAGCGGAGGGGTAGACCTCCTGCAACTGGGAGTCCTTCTCGTGGTGGTTCCTTGTTGCCAGGTGGTCACACGGAGGGTGAGTCATTTCTCCCGAGGGGGGAGGAACCTATGCAGCTTGGAGGAGCGTCGGCCTCGAGGCTCTCCTCCGGTGCCTCCCGGGGTAGGGGGAAGGGGGTCTGTTTTTTCTGTGGGAAAGGAGACCATTTTATCGGGGCCTGTCCCTACGCTCCTAAACGGACGGGGGTGCCTGGACCTCATGTGACTATGGGGGTGTGGGGGTAGTCGAGCGGGAGGTGTGTGTATCCTCCGTTTGTACTTCCCGTTTTCTCCTGAGTGCAGAGGTGGCGCTAGAGAGCAAAACGGAAGGCATTTCTGTGTTTGTGGATAGTGGTGCGGGGGTCAGCATGGTGGATGCTCGCTTTGTACACACTCATGGGCTTAACCGCTGTTTATTGTCTCGCCCCATCCGTATCTATGCCATCGACTCAGCACCTCTTGCTCAGGGTTGTCTCACGCATATCGTACATGACATTAAGTTGACGGTTGGACCCCAACATCAGGAGACGATATCTTGCTATGTTCTGGACGGTCTCCCCGCTCCCATCGTCCTGGGCTTGCCTTGGTTGATTAAACATAATCCCGTAGTAGATTGGCAGTCCCGGGACATTGTGGAATGGAGTGATTCTGCTCGCCAGGCTTTCTCCTCCCTGAAGCGTTGTTTTGCTTCCGCGCCTGTCCTTTGCCAGCCCGATCTTTCTCAGCCCTTTATTGTAGAGGTGGATGCGTCTGAGGTGGGGGTGGGGGCTGTATTGTCGCAGGGCCCTTCGCCTGGAAGATGGGTGCCCTGCGCGTTCTTCTCCAAGAAGTTGTCGTCGGCCGAGAGGAATTATGATGTCGGTAATAGGGAGCTATTGGCTATTAAGTTGGCTTTTGAGGAATGGCGGCACTGGCTGGAGGGGGCTGTCCATCCTGTCACGGTTATTACCGACCATAAGAACCTGTCTTACCTTGAGTCCGCCAGGCGTCTCAATCCCCGGCAGGCCAGGTGGTCTTTGTTTTTTACGAGATTTAATTTTACCGTCACCTACCGTCCGGGGGTTCAGAATGTGAAGGCGGATGCATTGTCACGTAGTTTTCCGGGTGGTAGTACTCAGGAGTGTCCCGTTCCCATCTTGCAGGAGGGGGTGGTTGTTTCTGCTCTTTGTCCTGATCTAGAGGGGGAGGTGTTGAAGGTTCAGGGGGGCGCCCCTGCCTCCTGTCCTTCTGGGAGGCTTTTTGTGCCGTTCTCTTTGCGTCTCAGGGTGCTGTCAGAGCATCACGACTCTGTGCTGGCAGGGCATCCGGGCGGCAGGGCCACCTTCGATCTCTTGTCTCGACGCTTTTGGTGGCCGGGGTTGAGGAGGGACGTAGCGGAATTTGTATCCGCCTGTAGTGTGTGTGCACGTGCTAAGGTTCCGCATACCCGTCCGTCTGGGTCTCTCATGCCATTGTCTATTCCTGAGAAGCCTTGGACACATTTGTCAATGGATTTTATCACCGATCTCCCGGCGTCTGCGGGCAAGACGGTGGTACTGGTAGTAGTAGATAGGTTCAGTAAGATGGTTCGCTTTGTGGCACTGCCCGCACTTCCTAATGCTCGGACTCTGGCACAGGTGTTTGTAAGTGAGATTGTGAAGCTTCATGGGGTTCCCTCCGATGTGGTTTCTGATCGCGGTACTCAGTTTGTCTCCAAGTTTTGGAAGGCCTTTTGTACACGTTTGGGGATTACGTTGTCTTTTTCTTCTGCTTTTCATCCCCAGTCTAATGGTCAAACCGAACGTGTGAATCAGAACTTGGAGACTTACCTGAGGTGTTTTGTCTCTGACCATCAGGAGACTTGGGCAAGTTATTTGCCCTTGGCCGAATTTGCCCTTAATAATCGTCTTCAGGAGTCCACTGGCAAGTCACCGTTCTTCGGTGCATATGGGTTTCATCCTCAGTTTGGTACTTTTAGTGGTACGAGTCCTTCCGGAGTTCCGGAGGAGGACCGTTTTACCTCGTCCCTCTCCTCGGTTTGGCGGGGTGTACAGAGTAGCTTGAAGCTCTTAGGTGACAGGTACAAACGTATGGCTGACAGAAAGCGTGCGCCAGGTCCGGACCTATGTGTGAATGACTACGTGTGGTTGTCTACCAAGAATGTGAAGTTGAAGGTGCCCTCTTGGAAGTTGGGGCCCAGGTTTATTGGCCCCTATAAGATAACCGCCGTGATCAATCCCGTGGCGTTTCGTCTTGCGTTGCCTCCTGCTCTTAAGATTCACGATGTGTTTCATAGGTCGCTCCTCAAGCCGTATGTGCCGTCGTCTGACCCGTCTCCTTTGCCTCCTGAGCCCATCTGTGTGGCGGGGAATTTGGAATTCGAGATCTCGAGGGTGGTTGATTCTCGCATGTCGCGCCGTTCTCTTCAGTATTTGGTGCACTGGAGGGGGTACGGTCCTGAGGAGCGGATGTGGGTGCCGGCGTCGGAGGTGTCCGCCGCTAGGCTGGTCCGCGCTTTTCACCGTTCCCATCCGGATAAGCCTGGTCCTGAGTGTCCGGGGGCCACTCGTAGTAGGGGGGGTACTGTCACGGGTGGCGCGGGTGACAGGGTGGAGGCCACGCGCAGACGATCTCAGCGTTTGGCCCACCAGCCATAATGGTGGAGGATGGTCCATCTCTTTCAGGGGCATTTACCTTCTGTTTAGATGAAGAGAAGGTGTGATGAGATCTCTCTATTTTGGGGAGACGGCTGTGGAGGTCTTGTGCTCGGTCTGGTTGTATCCACCTGTATTGTAGGTCTCTAGGACCCAGCAGATTCCTTCTACCTTTATAAGGAGGTTCATTACCCTTCCTCAGTGCAGGTGATATTTCCTTGTGGACTCTTTACCCTTGCTCCAGCAGAAGCTGAGGTTGTGAGCTCGCTGTGGTCTGCTGAAAGATAAGTGTTTCTTTTCCCCAAATGTCTGTCTTCCCTGGTGTTTGTCTTTAGTTGTTAGTGGAGGGGTCTAGTGCACCTCTCCATCTGATCCTTAGATAAGATAGTGCTAGGATCAGAGAGGGACGAGGTTCGTGGTCGGCGACAGTTGAGGAGACTGTACAGGGACGTTAGGGCAGACAGGGTCAGCCCTAGTAAGTCTAGGGGTCACCGTCTCCTTCTTGTGCCCTTAGCAGTAGGGACCCCTTATTCCCCCCCCCCCCCCGTCGTTATCCTACGCTGGGTGTCTTCCCCACTCCCAGCGTGACATTAGCATACATAAATGTAAAAGAAAAAGTCGTTTTGCACAACCATTATAGGACAGTTTTAGCTTTATACAGGGATTGTTAGGGACAGGCAGTGATAGGTTTGTGGCAAAAACAAACTGAAAAGTTCCCTTTAAAATCCTGACAGAGTGCACTAGATAAAGTATATCTTTTGGATAAATAAAAGTATTTAGAATGTTTAATATTTAAAAGTATTGTGTTTATTTTATTTAATCCATTCCTTAGAGAACCCATTTAACCTGAGAGGAGATTTCTTTTTTTTACTTCATCTAAATATATGATTTAACTTCATGAAGCAATCCTAGAGATGATAAGTACTCTTCAGGATTTTAATAATTGCATATTTATTTGCTTTTAGAAACCTCTGGGCTTATTCAAAATAAAAAAAAATGAGTTTAGGGGAAAAAGCAAATTCTTCTAAAGGAAAACCGTAAGATTCTTTCGCTTTTACACTGAGCTGCTTTCATTCTAGCTTTATCAATTTAGGATAGTCAAAAGACTGGAACTCTCAAACTAAATGCATGCAGCCAAATTTCCATTCCTACAGAAAAGGACAAAAGATTATTTTGGAGCTATTCACGTAGTCATTGCTTGAAAGGTTTTTTCTCGAAATATCAAATTTTATAAAGGCTTGTACTTGTGAGGTCAATGGTCGATGTACGGTTTCTTAAAATACACCATACTAGTAATTTACTAGTTGGTACCTATGAGACATCCTGGTTGTACAAGCTTTTCTCATCTGTAATCTTGCTCTCAGCTTTGCCACTACACTGTATGTATTGGAAAAATACTCACAAATTTACTGTATTTCAGTCTATTTTATTCCTCATGTGCCAAAACTCCCGTTTTCTATATTCCTGAAGGAGTAATACAGAAGAAGCAAAATTGGAAATGCTGGTACTGAACGTCATCTGATAATAAAAACATGGCCAATATCTACAGTATAAATGTATACCACTAAGTGAAGCTTCCAGTGGTCATTAATAGATCCTGAGGTCACTTGCAAAACTTTTGAACACAAGAAGATAAAGTCTCTAAGAAAGGCCAGGGAAGAATGTACCTGGAAACATATATTGCATGCCAGGGCCAGCAATAAACTGTGGAAAACACTGGACCCTACATTATGCTGCAAAATTTGTTGGTAGTCTTCAGACTTCATAATTCCATGCACACGGTTAAGCAGTCCAGTGCCAGAGGCAGCAAAGCAACCCCAAAACATCAGGGAACCTCTGCCATGTTTGACTGTAGGGACTATGTTCTTTTCTTTGAATGCCTCTTTTTCTCCTGTAAACTCTATGTTGATGTCTTTGCCCAAAAAGCTCAACGTTTGTCTCATCTGACCAAAACGTTTTAGGCTTTCTCAGGTAAGTTTTGGCAAACACCAGCCTGGCTTTTTTATGTCTCGGGGTAAGAAGTGGGGGCTTCCTGGGTCTCCTACCATACAGTCCTTTTTCATTCAGACGCCGACAGATAGTACGGGTTAACACTGTTGTACCCTCAGACTGCAGGGCAGCTTGAACTTGTTTGGATGTTAGTCGAGGTTCTTCATCCACCATCCGCACAATCTTGCATTGAAATCTCTCGTCAGTTTTTTCTATTTCATCCATATCTAGGGAGGTTAGCCACAGTGCCATGGGTTTTAAACTTCTTGATGACACTGTGCACGGTAGACACAGGAACATTCAGGTCTTTCGAGATGGACTTGTAGCCTTGAGATTGCTCATGCTTCCTCACAATTTAGTTTCTCAAGTCCTCAGACAGTTCTTTGGTCTTCTTTCTTTTCTCCATGCTCAATGTGGTACACACAAGGACACAGGACAGAGGGTGAGTCAACTTTAATCCATGTCAACTGGCTGCAAGTATGATTTAGTTATTACCAACACCTGTTAGGTGCCACAGGTAAGTTACAGGTGCTGTTAATTACACAAATTAGAGAAGCATCATTTTTCTAACAACAATTTTTTATGTTTGGTGTGGAATTAGATCCAATTTGGCTTTAGGACAATTCTTTTTGTGTTTTTTCATTGAAGACAAATTATATGAAGATACCAATATCAAAGAATTTGTGATTGCAATCATTTTCAGGAAGAAACTGAGTATTATTTGACAGAATTGCAGGGGTGTCAATACTTTTGGCCACAACTGTGTGTATATATATATATATATATATATATATGTATATATATATATATATATACACTGTTATCAATAAACCCACATGAATTGAACTGGAGTAAGTGCTGCCTTTCATTTTTTCATATATATATTTATTTTTTATTATATATATATATATATATATATATATATATATTGGTTTTTTTTTTTTTTAAAGTTAAATACCGTATATACTTGTGTATAAGCCAAGTTTGTCAGCCAAAATTTGGGCTGAAAAGTCTCCCCTCGGCTTATACACGGTCAATACGGTAGTCGGGGCCGCTCATTATATATGCAATGCTTCCCCCAGTCAATCAGCGGCAGGGGGAAGCAGTGCATATATGCCCCCAAATGCTGGCACTCTCCCCCCTTGTAAGGGCCCCCCCCGCTGCGTATCTTACCATCCCGGTCTTCTGCACAGCGCCGCTCCTCGGTGCTCCGTTCTTCATGCTCCCGTCCTGCTACATCCGGGATCTCCGGCCATCGCAGGCATATGACGTCATCGCACGACGCCGGGGATCCCGGAAGCAGCGAGGACGGAGCATGGAGAACAGAGCACCGAGGAGCGGCGCTGAGCAGAAGACCGGGATGGTAAGATAAGCAGCGGGGGGGGGAGGGCCCTTACAAGGGGGGCGAGTGCCAGCATTTGGGGGCTGCTATATACCCCCTGGGGGCTGCTGTATACTACAACTGGGGCTGTATATACCACTGGGGCTGTATATACCTCTGGGGCTGCTGTATACTACCACTGGGGCTGTATATACCACTGGGGCTGCTGTATACTACCACTGGGGCTGTATATACCTCTGGGTCTGCTGTATACTACCACTGGGGCTGTATATACCTCTGGGTCTGCTGTATACTACCACTGGGGCTGCATATACCTCTGGGGCTGCTGTATACTACCACTGGGGCTGTATATACCACTGGGGCTGTATATACCACTGGGGCTGTATATACCTCTGGGGCTGCTGTATACTACCACTGGGCTGTAATATACCACTGGGGCTGCTGTATACTACCACTGGGGCTTTATATACCTCTGGGGCTGCTGTATACTACCACTGGGGCTGTATATACCACTGGGGCTGCTGTATACTACCACTGGGGCTGTATATACCTCTGGGGCTGCTATATACTACCACTGGGGCTGTATATACCACTGGGGCTGTATATACCTCTGGGGCTGCTGTACTCTACCACTGGGGCTGTATATACCACTGGGGCTGTATATACCTCTGGGGCTGCTGTATACTACCACTGGGGCTGTATATACCACTGGGGCTGCTGTATACTACCACTGGGGCTGTATATACCACTGGGGCTGCTGTATACTACCACTGGGGCTGTATATACCACTGGGGCTGCTGTATACTACCACTAGGGCTGTATATACCTCTGGGGCTGCTGTATTCTACCACTGGGGCTGTATATACCTCTGGGGCTGCTGTATACTACCACTGGGGCTGTATATACCACTGGGGCTGCTGTATACTACCACTGGGGCTGCTGTATACACCTCGGGGCTGCTGTATACTACCACTGGGTCTGCTGTATATACCTCTGGGGCTGCTGTATACTAACTACTGGGGCTGCTGCTGTATATACCACTGGGGCTGCTGCTGTATACTACCACTGGGGCTGCTGTATATACCTCTGGGACTGCTGTATACCACACTGCTGGGGGCTGTATACCTGTGCTGGGGTCGACCCTCGGCTTATATACGAGTCAATAGGTTTTCCCAGGTTTTGGGGCAAAAGTAGGGGGGTCGGCTTATACACGGGTCGGCTTATACACGAGTATATACGGTACTTAAAAATGTAGTGTTACATGCTATTGTGCACAACAAGGTTTCTAAACTTTTTATAGGTTGTAAGGAACTGAAAATGTATGTTGTTGACTTTGCAGCATTATAAGGTTAGCTTTACTAGACATAAATGCTTTTCCAACCAGAAGCATCTTAACAAGTCAAGTTATATGTTAATATAGGAGCCCTTCTTTCATATCGCTTTCACAATTCTTACATCCATTGAACTTGTGAGGTTTTGGATAGTTGCTTAGATTTCTTTGCAGGTTGTCAGGATACCTGCCGTTTTGATGTGAACCACCTCCACTCTCATAGCTCTTTTGCTTGACGATACTCCAAAGGTTCTCAATAGAATTTAGGTCAGGGGGAGCTTGTTGCCACACCATGATTTTTTCTCCTTCTATATGATGCGGCCAGGGCTATGAGGGTACAAGGCCACCGGGTCTGCTGAATAGGGAGTCACGGGTGGACGGGATCCCGGTGCGTGCCCTGGTGATCATTTGAATAGATGTTGATGATGGGAGAAGGGGATATTTACAGGGGATCGTGACGCCACCTGTAGTTCCTGGTAAGATGGTAGTGGCGCTGCAAGCCGGCAGCTGAGGTGATGGTGGGTGCAGCAGAGTGTGGAACAGCTCCCCACAGGTGGAGCTATTACCTCAGGGCAGCGATGATAATAATTGTGGATGATGATGGGGATGAGGGGAGTAGTAGTAGATGTTGGTACTGCAGTTCTTACCCCTCTGCTGAGCTGCTGCTGATCTGAGCCCACCGGGCACCACAATAAGAATGACAGAGTCCCAATTCAGCTTTACTCCACTTTAATGAGTACCGGCAGATGGTGATGGTATACGTACAGTCCGGTTTACCGGGGGTCGGTCACCAGCTCCAGGTTCCCTGTTATGGAGTCTCTAGATGTCCTTCCTTCTATGGCTTTCTGGGATAAACTTGTCCTTCTTACTCTCGACCCTCGCAGAGCTCTCCCGCCAGTCCCCTGATCTCCTTCAGTGAGGCTCGGTTATCCTTTCCCGGATTTAAGAGAATGAAGAAAGGATAGAGTATATGGTAAGCGCTAGGGAATAATTACAGCTCCACGGCCAGTAGTAAATTACCTTTAGGCTTTAATAAAAATGTGTACAACACGCGGGTCCATTAACCACGATGCATTTCAACGCAGTATGCGTCTTTCTCAAGAGACTTGAGAAAGACGCATACTGCGTTGAAATGCATCGTGGTTAATGGACCCGCGTGTTGTACACATTTTTATTAAAGCCTAAAGGTAATTTACTACTGGCCGTGGAGCTGTAATTATTCTCTAGTGCTTACCATATACTCTTTCCTTTCTTCATTACCTTACATATCCTCCCTGCGGGGAGTGGGATGTGGAGCTGCTCTGGGCTACAGGACCTGGCCTTCGTCATTTAGATAATCCTCTTGAGCTGTCACGTGATCCTTGACAACCGAGGAAAACGCTGAAGACACTATTTTTCACATCATTCCAGAAGAGTGAAATTCATTATTTCAAAGACCTCGCAAGTGTGCAAGTTAATCCAGTTGTGCGGACGCACAACTGGTCAAGGTGAGCAATACAAAAATATACCGAGGGTAATTATTGTAAACACAGTATGGCGCAAATTGGATTTTATTTTTTACACGGATTTAAGAGAAGTAATTTATCTCCCCCGACGTCGGTATTCGGGCCGTTTACCTCACCAGTTCTGGATCTATTGTGGTCCTGAAGGGCGAGATACCTTGTGGTGCATACGGCAACCCGGTTATCTTGGGCCACAGCTTGTCGGTCTATAGCCAGGGATAAACGCCTGACTACTTCGGCTACCCGCACTGCCTATGCTTCCCCAACGTGACCAGCTGGCTCTAACCAGTCCTGGCCCATTGCCTTCTGTCCTGGCCCCCACTTAAAGATGGGGCTCCCTCCTCTCAGCTGGGCTGTCAGGCCTGACCTTCCTGCCTGCCTTCCCAGCACTGTCTGACTAACTGTCACTTTCCCTCTCACTACTCTATCCTAGGCTCCACCCCCACCCCTATGGGACCTACTAAATTACCAGCCCCCCCTGTTCTAAGTGGTGTGGTCCTAGGTGGGTATAAAAACAGACTCCATAAAGTAAACCCTGAACTGATGACCTTACAGGGAAAAACACATTTTATATTAAAGTGTAATACTACCCTGTGGCGCCTAGTCACAGGGGCGCCACACACCTCCTTGGTGAAACACACCCGTCCGCGGGTGTTAAACCGGACCTGGAACAAAACACATTTTTACACATAACAATGAACAATTTGGGCGTATCTGCTTAGGAGGCTTGGCTTTACTTAGACCACCCCCAGGCACTTTCTTTTCCTAACTTAATGTGCATGGGGGTTGGTCCAGTTCCTCCACCCTTAGTTCACAACTATTGAGAACGTATTTACACTTTTGCTTTATTTGCAATTAAACAGGTAAAATTCACATATATTATAACAAAAACTTGTATGCTTTCTTAATCTTCCCTTGCGGAGGCTCACTGCTTATAACGTTGCATCAACAAACTTTTTCATTCAAGTCCACCTCGGCCCAACGGGGACAGGGTTCCAAGTCTCTGATTTAATGTTCATCAGGCTTTAGGGAAAAACACATCGTACATTTACGCTCATGTACAGCTACTTATGCACTGCAGGGAAAAACATGTAACATAAACAAGCACTGCAAACTTTACTGATCACCATTTTCCCTCTTTATTCCATAGTATCGGCTCACCTGTATAGCAAACCACCCTCTAGGACCTGCATGGCGTTCGTAGGTGATAGTGTCCCCACTGTACAGGTCCCTGTCCGGGTGCCCTGGGGAAGGCGGGCCTCTACATCCCTCCATCCAACAAAGACTTCCGCAAGCAGGCCCTCCTCCCGGGCGAACCCTATCCCCGGTATTAAGGTTAAAAATGGTGATCACTCCTCTCCTCTGATGGCTGATGGGTTGCGGGCGTAGATTGCGGGCAATCGTGCGGGCTTGGCGGGTCTCCATCTCGTTAGCCCACCAAGCTTCACGGCACCTCTGCTCTCAGCCTCATCAGCCGGGTTCGGTAATGTGGACCGGGAACAGCCCACCTGTTGCAAAGGCAGCGACTCCCTCACAGACTGCTCGCTCTCCTCTCCTCAGCCACGACCCAGGTTTCTGGTAACGGAGCCCTCCATAACTCGCAGGGCCCGGCCTCCTCTGTACCTCTGGCGGCTCCTTCCTCCGATCCCTCCTCCTCTCCGACACTGACCTCACCATCTCTCTCATCAGTTGGCTCCTCGGGGAAACGGATTAAGTCCCTCACGGTGGTCTCCTCCTATCCGGGCTCCTCCGCAGTCACAGCGCTGGCTCTCCGGTCTCCTGGCACCGTTCGGGTCACCTCGGTATTGGTGGAAGCCTCTCCGGTCACCGGGCACTCGGATTGTGTAGCCATCGATACTCCCAATTCCGGGTTCTGCTGCTGGGCGTTTCACTCCTCCGCCGCTGGTCCACAGTTAGGACCATTTCAGCACTCCAGTGCCGGATGGTCCAGTCTGCAGACTCCTGCAAGCGGGCCAGTAGGTCTCGTAGCGCCGTCCCCCAGAAAATCAGATAATCTCTGACAGTCTCTAGGGTTGGGGTGCCCTCGGCAGCCTGATCACTCTTATCTGGTCCTCCACCTCACTGAAGACATCAGCGATTCTTAGTGCCCCATCTCTACCAGGTCACTTGTGGGTAACATGTCCGGAGTCTGGCACTGGTTCTCAATCTGCCCTCCGGCCGCGCCCTGTTTGGTTTTTATAGTCCTGACCTGGCATGGGCGGGATCTCAACCCGCCCCCTAGTTGTTTGATGGCAAGGGGGCGGGAGACATTTTGGCGCCTCTTTCTTGGCCCATGGTTGCTGAGCGGCCGAGGCACACCCCTGGGCCAGAACATAGTCTCTTACATTTGTGAGCCCGCCATCATTCTCTTCACTCCTTCAGCAGAACGAAGAGGCAGGACTTATTTTCCCGCTCTTTTCCCTTCGCTATGGCGCAGTTGTAATTCTTGAGACGATGTAATGGCGGCCACACACTGTAAATAATAAGTCTTTTTAGGCGCACTTCACCTGGTTGCACCAGGCTGGTTCTATCCTGTTTGTAGACCCCACCTATGGTACCTGGTAATGGTTTACCAGCGCTGTGGCCGGCCGCTGAGGTGATGGTGAGTGCTTTACCTCAGGGCAGCAGGGATGGATAAGGGGAGTAGTAGTCAATTCTTTTCTGGCACAGTGGTGAATTGCGACAGTTAGACAGGCACACAGACACACTGGGATTGTTGTTTCAGTTCCTTTTACTGGTGGTAACGTAACAGTTACAGTCCAGAGTAGTAACCAGGTCCCCGATGCAATTTGGGACTTCCACCTTAGAAAGTTATGAGGCCTCCTTTGTGTCTGTGCTCTACAGTGTGGGATGAGTCCTGCCTGAGCCTGAACCCACCACTTCTTCTTCTCTGGTCTTAGTCCTAAGCTGACAATGAGGTCCTTCTGCGGGGTCCCTGTTTCTCTTGTGGCCCCTAGTCCTATGCTTGGTCAATTTAGTGTCTCTTGCCTTATTTCCTCAGGGCTGAACTCCTCCTTAGTATGCTGGGCTTCTGCTGTAGCTCTGCAGGCTGGCAGCGTCGGATTCCAGTGTCCGTGTGTACTAAATGATTCCTTTCTCAGTTCCCTATCTCTTCCACTTGCCTCCGACCCCTTCCCTGGGGTGTGCACAGCAGTCAGTCGTCCCTGGTCCTGGCCTGAAGCTCTCCCCAGCGACCAGCAGCTCTGCCTCCTCTCTCTACCTTCTTCTCACAGGAACTAACTCCAACTGAACTCTGGGACTAACTGACTCCTCCCCTCAGCCTGAGTGTTCTTAAAGGGGAACTGACTTAATGCAGCCAGTAGAGCTCCCCCTTCAGGTCTGGGGTGGAAGGTGGTGTGTGCTGTGTTAACCAAGATGTAAGTCCTTCCTTGCACGGTGGAACCTGTGGCAATCCGCCGCAAGGGTGCCACATTTACCCATAGCAGCCAATGACTGAAAGAGATTCTTTGCAGCATGAGATGGTGCATGAAGATAGTTTGCTACATTTGGCTCTGTTATTTTTTTTGTATCATGGTAGAAAGGGAAGTGGTTAGTCAAAAACTCTATATGTAGAAAGGAGAAATGATCTCACATTTCCAAGTGCACAGCAAAATACTTTGGTAGTAAAAACAGTCCATACGATAGCCAGCACTCACATCTGTTTAAAAGAAATGCTTTATTGACCCAGAAATATTAAGAACATCAAAAAATGGTTGAACACATGCAAAAAAGTCAAGAAGGCAAAAAGAAATAGCCACTGTGCTACCAGGCAACATGTTTTAGACCTGCATGGTCCTTTGTTAAGCCTGACCTCTTATCCTATGCAAAGGTAATTTTCGTGCCAAATTCTTTTCTTATGATTCCTGGGCCATAACATGACTCCTCCACCTCCTTGCTGACTTCGCAGCCTTGTTGGGACATGGTGGTCATCCACCAGCCATCCACTATCCTTCTATCTAGACCATCCAGAATTGCATGACATTCATTAGAAAAGATGACTTTTTAAAAAGTATCTTAATGTATCTGTTTGTGCTCTTAAGAACTGTTTATGCATGGCCGAATAGTAGGTGTACACAACTTCAAGGATTCTATACCTTGAGGTTTGAGGAGTTTTAGAGGCATGAAATAGCTAATGTTTTCACATCTTTTCCAATGTATTGCATTATTTAACATTTTCCTCAGCAGAGAGATACTTTTTGTTGCATAAAAATGTACAAAGGTTAGTATGTATAAAAAAGTGAAATACTTGTGGACCTATGGTATATTGCTGACAAATTTCATATAAACGTTATTACTTAAAGAAGACAGAGACAAAATGTAACACATACAATATTTCATGCAAGATAAAAATGGTGGCACAGGAGCCGGCAGATGTTACATGTGATACACAGAGCAAATAAGTAGCAGAAATTGGCAAAATTTTATCTGTTTTCTGTTAATACAAAAACAAGAAATGCTAATTATATGTGAAGATACAATGGTACAAATATCTGGCATAAAAGCCTCACATAGTTTCCACATATAAATCACATATGTAATTAATGGATGGTATTCCTGAACCGATAATCTATTCTACATGTATAGTGTACAATATCGAGGGGACTAACCCCTACCACTGATTGCAAGGACCAATCACCCATAAACAGTAATGATGTCTATGGTAACAGATATGCCATTTCACCCATCAAAATTGTGAATTAGCCATTACTTATCCCTATCAGTTATCTTTGAGCATAGTGAAAACAATACTCTGATAACCAGGTCAAAAATGTGAAAACAAAGAAAGAAGGCTCTATCTACTGAGAATATTACTCTGTGGTACACAGCAGGCAGGATCAGCCAGGAATTAACCCGCCATGGCCACGATACCCCCGATGTACATTTCACATCTTGATTTTGTTGCTTATTCATGGGGAATGCCCGCGCAGTGTCTTGAAAAAGTAATCATACCCTATGCACATTTATACGTTTTTACATTACACTATTAAGCTTAACCTATGGAATTTCATGTTATATACCAACACTAGAGGTGAGTATACTTTCCCCAAACACGTTCAAATTGTCCATATTCGATTTCAAGTTCAGCACGAACATTGCAGATTTTGTTTGGGATTGGAAACCCGAGCAATTTAGCAAAAGTTCAGCGGCTTTGTTCGTGAAAAAAGTTTGAAACTTAAATTAACCCTAAAACGTTCCCTGATTGTTTGGGGACAAAATGCCCACCAGAAGACCCATTGGCCGGGAACAACACCTAACCGTATGGGTAGGAGTGTTCCCACCCATCCGGTGCACAGGCTTGTATCTAGCTTTAGAATTTAAATACATTTTTTTAAGCTCCCTGGAGTTTGCAGGTGTTTTGACACCTGTAGGGTGTAAATTTTGGAAACAGTTCCATATGTGGCAGCAGTAGGAACCTTAAAATGTCCCTTGCACATCAATTTAAGAGAGCTTTATATTTTTTTAAAAAATTCATATTCTTTTTTTTATTATTCGTTGTCATTATTATTATTACAGTGCCTACAAGTAGTATTCAACCCCCTGCAGATTTAGCTGGTTTGATAAGATGCCAATAAGTTAGAGCCTTCAAACTGCAAACGAGAGTAGGATTTATTAACAGAAGCATAAATCTTACAAACCAAAAAGTTATGTTGCTCAGTTGAATTTTTATAAATTTTAAACATAAAAGTGTGGGTCAATTATTATTCAACCCCTATGTTTAATATTTTGTGGAATAACCCTTGTTTGCAATTACAGCTAATAATCGTCTTTTATAAGACCTGATCAGGCCGGCACATGTCTCTGGAGTTATCTTGGCCCACTCCTCCATGCAGATCTTCTCCAAGTTATCTAGGTTCTTTGGGTGTCTCATGTGGACTTTAATCTTGAGCTCCTTCCACAAGTTTTCAATTGGGTTAAGGTCAGGAGACTGACTAGGCCACTCCAACACCTTGATTTTTTCCCCCTTGAACCAGGCCTTGGTTTTCTTGGCTGTGTGCTTTGGGTCGTTGTCTTGTTGGAAGATGAAATTACGACCCATCTTAAGATCCTTGATGGAGGAGCGGAGGTTCTTGGCCAAAATCTCCAGGTAGGCCGTGCTATCCATCTTCCCATGGATGCGGACCAGATGGCCAGGCCCCTTGGCTGAGAAACAGCCCCACAGCATGATGCTGCCACCACCATGCTTGACTGTAGGGATGGTATTCTTGGGGACGTATGCAGTGCCATCCAGTCTCCAAACGTCACGTGTGTGGTTGGCACCAAAGATCTCGATCTTGGTCTCACCAGACCATAGAACCTTGAACCAGTCTGTCTCAGAGTCCTCCAAGTGATCATGAGCAAACTGTAGATGAGCCTTGATATGACGCTTTGAAAGTAAAGGAACCTTACGGGCTCGTCTGGAACAGAGACCATTGCGGTGGAGTACGTTACTTATGGTATTGACTGAAACCAATGTCCCCACTGCCATGAGATCTTCCCAGAGCTCCTTCCTTGTTGTCCTTGGGTTAGCCTTGACTCTTCGGACAAGCCTGGCCTCGGCACGGGAGGAAACTTTCAAAGGCTGTCCAGGCCGTGGAAGGCTAACAGTAGTTTCATAAGCCTTCCACTTCCGGATGATGCTAGCAACAGTGGAGACAGGTAGGCCCAACTCCTTGGAAAGGGTTTTGTACCCCTTGCCAGCCTTGTGACCCTCCACGATCTTGTCTCTGATGGCCTTGGAATGCTCCTTTGTCTTTCCCATGTTGACCATGTATGAGTGCTGTTCACAAGTTTGGGGAGGGTCTTAAATAGTCAGAAAAGGCTGGCAAAAGAGATAATTAATCCACACATGTGAAGCTCATTGTTATTTGTGCCTGAACTACTTCTTAATACTTTAGGGGGACCAAACAGAATGCTGGTGGTTTGAGGGGTTGAATAATAAATGACTCTCTGAATTAACTTTTAACGCTTTAAAAAAAATAAATAAAATTTTTTGTGGCTGCAGTGCATTTCCCACTTCCAGGCTGATCTACAGTCCAAATGTCACAATGGCAAGTTAATTCCGCATGTGTCAACCAGCTAAATCTGCAGGGGGTTGAATACTACTTGTAGGCACTGTATACTGTATTTGTTTTGTATTAAGAGCAAACCTTTATTATTGCAGAGGGTCAGCAGCATGTGAGACCACCTCTTTTACACTTATCTGTAGAAATTCAGATATAAATGCCTTTTGTCCATTACTTTGTGCTGATGGGGCTCTGTCTTATTTTTGGTCACCAGCACATGTACAGCATGTAGGTACGGGCTGCCACCAATCCCCAGCTGCCTAGTTTTACTTGGCTGGTAATCAAAATACAGGGAGCCCTTTTTAAAAAACTATGCCTAGAAATAATTAAAAGAAAATGACATGGGGGCTTCACTGTATTTCTGGTTGCCAGCCAGGTACAACTAGGCAACTGGGGACTGGAATCCTCAGTCGCCCAAATGTTTTGTCTTCCCCCACTGTAAATTACAGACCACAGTTGCCCCAAACAGTGGCACATTCATAGAAGTGCCATTTTCCGGCATTGTACCCAATTCTTCCAGTTGCCCTGGTGAATATTGACAGCTGGCACTAAGTTCAGTCCAATGTTAGACTCAGACATTAAGAACCTCTAAGTAAATAATAAATATTATACTACGCAAAGACAAATCATTTATTTGGAAAAACAACACTATTATTATTGTTAGGTATTTATATAGCGCTATTGGGATACATGGCGCTGTACAAGTTAGAGGGTAGACAAAGACAAGTGGTCCAAAAACCATGACAAATCAATCATACGGGTACAATAGGGCCGGAGATCCTGTCCGCGAGGGGGTGGGGAGGGAGACAGTAGACAAAGACAATCCACGTGTCTATTGTTATTTCTCCCTTATAAACCCTCCACAATCCTCTACGACATCCTCTCACGGTGGGCTCAGAAGCTGACTGATTTCTGGCTACTGCTGTAAGCGGGTGGTGGTGCTATCTGGGTCACCTGAGTTCAGCTACAGCTCTGTTTGTCAAATTGAAGTTAAACAGGTGTGCAAAAACAGACGTGCACAGTTACATGTATACATTTTTAAACTTTACTTTTTTTTAAACAAATTTCATGCCCCTTTTCAAAAATAATGTGATAAGATATGTCTACTTATGCATCCATCCAAAAATCCAGCATTTGCTTCAGGATGCTATGTTGGTGTGGTGTGTTTACAGATGTGCAAGTCATTTTGTTTCTGAAGTAGACAATTGCTGTTATATGTACAATAAATGCACAAAAAATGCAAAAAAAACTCTGTACAGTTGCTTAGGGCAAGTAAAGCACACCGTGTTTGACTGACATTGAGTTTACATTGTTACTTGTGTAAAAAATATTGTGCTTCCTTGCTGCTGCTTGCTTCTGTATCATAAAAGAAGAAAAAATGTGTAATTGTCCTTCAAATGCAGCAGATCAGATGGCAGCTACACCATATACAATGGGGAAAAAAGTATTTATTTTTGAAATAATGAATATTTCACATTTTCGGTTAGGCTGGGGTCACACATAAGCCCTTGGTCCGTTTTTGGCTTCATTTTTGGTATTTTTTTTTTCTAAGTCCAAAAACTGATAGAAAAACGGATTGGATGTAATAAACACCCTGTCCGTTTTTTTCTGCACCTTAAAACATTGCTATGTCCGTTTTTGAGTTATAAACGTTGCAAGCAACATTTTTGGGGTCCGTTTTTCAAAAAAAAAATTTTTTAGCATGGGCCCTATGGAAAAACGGATCTGTTTATTTGGGGTGCCTTAAAAAAACGGATCCGTTTGTTTTTAATTTTGGTCAAAAAATGACTAAGTCCAAAAACGTTCAGGGGTGCAGGAGGCACAAAAAGCACCCAAAAAAAAACGGATTGGTCATGGAAATCACTTCCAAAAACGGATTTCTATGTGTGACCCCAGCCTTAGTGCAATAAACCTCATTTCAAACCTGAAATATTACTGGGTTCCGATCCGATCGATGATGTTAACCCTTTGGATTGCACTGTCAGTCACTGACAGCACAATCCAAAGGCCTGCGGTGGGGATCGCGCTTTTTCCTGCCATGATCGGAGGTCCTGGGATGTAATCACGGGACCTCCATCTGTTACCTCGACAGCCCGGGGCTCTTTGGTGACCCCGGAAGCTGTCAGAATTCACTTCCTGCCTGCGATGTCCCAGGGACGTCACTGGCTGGAAGCGATCATCTCCCCTGTGTTCAGATATGCTGTAGCCCATATGAACGCAGGGAAAGTGATTGGACTGTAGAGCACTGTGGCCAAGTAAAATAAAGAAAAAAGAAGTTTCTACAAGTGTGTAACAAAAAAAAACACAAAAGTTCAAATCTATTGAAAAATGAAAATGTTTTTAATGATTGATGAATTTCATATTTAATTTATTGTTTCTAGATGAATTCCTGGCTTGGCATTGCTATACCAGAAAGTTCATATAAATAGTGATTTTTTCTGTGTGGGTTTCCATTTTGCATTTGCTAAAAAAAAGTGCTAATAACAAGACAACTATTCTGAAGAGGTAACACTTTCTACGCGGTAGATTGGGCTTTTTTGTTGTTTGTTTATATTTCTAACTTTGTTCTTCATCACTGTTTTTTTAATTTTAATTGGTGTCTGTTGAGGAATTTTGCTATAGAAGCGAAATATGAATTTTCATTATACAAAACTCATGTTATGCAAATAAGGAATTTAACATGAATTCTGGATGCTATGAATAAACTTTAAACCCCAAACTAATAAATATTGCAGTATGTCAGGTATAATGAAAAATGAAATTCTCTTCTTGACAGCTACTATTCAATTATTTGCTGTAGGGCCATGTGTATTGCTGATAAATAGATGCAATTAGAAAGTTTTTTTTTCAATTAATCATATCTTATATATTATAGATTGTTTTAATCTATCTTTTTTTAGGTTTACAGACTATACTAGCTGGAAACGTCAGACAAGCATTAATATTAGTATTGAAAGTAATTGAAATCATGATACTGTTTGTGTTACAAGATCTCTGCCTAAACAGAGACTTGCTATGTAGTTTCTGTCAAGATTTTGGCTCATCAGATTACCTTTTGTGTCTTCTTGCCCTTATCCAAAATGGCATCTACTACCTCCTTCTTGTCCATATGTTCCTGCTTTCCTGCCTAAATAAGCTCCGGTCCATCTTCCAGTCCTTTCTTGAGTATTTTGCTAGGATCTCTGGCTCCTTGTGCTTCTCAAGTTTGTTATCCTCATACAGCTACTCTGGTTTGGCTCATTTCAGCTTCTGCAGTTTGATATCCAGCTAACAACAACTGTTTCTAGTTTGTTTCCTGCATCAAGCTGCTCTGTGTGCTGTGTGTTTTTACATCAGACCCCGCCAGCCAGCTTCACATCATGTAAGCTCTGTTTGCTCTAAAAAGCTCAGCAGCAGGCTTTCCTGTTAGTTTGTTTTAATGCAGTTGCAGTGCTCTGAACTGTTTGTGACTTTAACTACTCTTAATGGCATCCTGTTCTTGACTTGTTCTCAGAGACTTTACCACTTCCAGGTCTTCCTGTGTGTTAACTGTTACTTATAGACTATTCTGTTATTGTCCCCTTCCAGTGTAAACTGTTACTAAGTGATAATTTCATTTGGAATCTCTGTGAATGAACTATTCCTACCTATTTCCATTTAGCATAATCTTATGAACAATTACTTGCACGATTTATAATCTTTACTTTGTTTGCTTCACCTGCTCATTTGAACTTTGTCACATGTGTTAAATACAGGCTTTCATCTAAACACCTTGTATCAGTCATGTCTTTGCTCCCACGCTATTAGATTCCTGAGATATCCAAACAAATTATTACAGTTTCATTTGTTGAAACACAAACTTTTGAAAATGTATTATAAAATGATTATGGCTCTCCTTTCAGGTGGATTTGCTTAGCAATAGGTCAAGGACAGGGTGAGCAGCATGGACCAGAAATATTTTTTCAGTGGAAATGGTTAGGCCAGGAGGCATGGGGAACAAGAAGGATCAGTACAGATGGATACGTCTAATGCAGTAGATACAAATAGGTAACTGAATAGAAAAGCCAGGTGTGCGAACAACACTTTGGAGGGGCATGAAATACACTTCTCAAACACCATGGAACAGCAGAGATGAGTCAGCAGACATGCTCCTTACATATAGCAGAGAAAAGTGTACAGACAGCACTTTGAAACAGGAGGGCTGAGAAAGAAGATAGGTATTTTGATGTAGCAGAGCCAAGTGAGCAGAAAACACCTTGTAACAGCAGAGCTTAGATGGCAGAGAAGCACCTGGAAAAAGTAGAGTCGAGTATATGTTGAACACTTTGGAAAAGCAGAGCTGAGACTGCAGACAGGCTTCTTGATGTAGCAACATAGCCCAGAGATAGCATAGCTAGGTTGGTCAGGAGAAGAAAGCATGGGGTAGCAGCATCCACTGCTACCTAAATACAGGACAATGGGCCTTAAAAGACGTAGATAAATAACTGGTGCATGCTAGGTAAGCATGGTGACCCAACATGCACAACAGCAGAGAGAGGAAAAACGCATGGACATGCACTGGAGACAGAGCAGGTGATTAACAACATTAATTGTCACCATAGCGTGGATTTTTCTAAAACGCTGCATGTCCATTATATTATGGTAATACATTGTAAAAGTGAAATCTGCATCAAATCTTCAACCAAATCTGCAAGTAACCAGAAAGTATGGCAAAATACAAAGCAGAAAAATTCTACCACATATTAACCCTTTCTTAGATACATTATATTTCATTTAATGGATTTTCAGAGTTTTCAAAAATGTTTGCAAATGATTAAACAAATGTAAGATCTTTATCAAGTAGAAGAGTATGGCAAGTGTGCTGAATGTAATAGAGAACTGTATGCTTTGCAATATACAGATACCCAGTCATCCAGGAACCTGTAAGGAAAGGAGATAACTATAAGAGCATAGAATAATAATAGGAATTGTAGACAGTCATGATCCTGCTAACAGCAAGTCTAAGCAGCATGAAAACAATTGTGCTGAACAGAGCTGGGCTAGGTAATGAAAATGAAAAATTGCTTCTGAGGTTTGTCACATCATCAGTGAGAATTCTGAAACAGAGATACTAATTAGCTCAAATTTTCATGAGCAGAAAAAACTTCTTAGGCTGGTTTCACACTACCATTTTTTTTATACAGGGGATGATGGTAAAGCTGCCAATTCTTCATGGCAAAAAGCCTACAGTTTCTGTAAATTCCTGGGCTTTCTTGTATGAACTGCACGCTTGAGTTCTCCCCAGAGTGGCTCAATGATATTTAGGTCAGAAGATTGAAATGGCCACTCCAGAGCCTTCACTTTGTTCTGCTGTAGCCAATGACGGGTCGACTTGGCCTTGTGTTTTGGATCATTGTCCTGTTGGTACGTCCAAGAACGTCCCATGCGCAGCTTCCGGGCTGATGAGTGCAAATTTGCCTCCAGCATTTGCTGATAACATGCTGCATTTATCTTTCCTTCAACTTTGACCAAGTTTCCTGTGCTTTTGTAGCTCACATATCCCCATATCATTAGCAATCCACTTCCGTGCTTTACAGTAGGAATGGTGTTCCTTTCATCATAGGCCTGGTTGACACCTCTCCAAATGTAACAATTATGATTGTGTCCAGAAAGTTAGATTTTGGTCTCATCACTCAAAATTATTTTGTTCCAGAAGTTTGGAGGCTTGTCTCTGTGCTGTTTGGCACATTGTAGGGGAGATACTTTGTGGCATTTGCTCAGTAATGGCTTTCTTTTGGCAACTCAAGCATGCAGCTCATTTTTCTTCAAGTGCCTCCTTACTGTGCATCTTGAAACAGCCACACCGCTAGTTTTCAGTGACTACTGTATTTCAGCTGATTTTATTTGTGTTTTTTTTTGCATCCTGAACTATTTTCCTGGCAGTTGTAGCCGAAATTTTTGTTAGTCTACCTGATCGTGGTTTGTTTTTACAAAAGCCCCTGATGTCCATTTAATAATCACAGTTTGAACACTGCTGACTGGCATTATCAATTTCTTGGATATCTTTTTTTATCCCTTTCCTGTTTTATACAGTTTATTATTATTATTTATTTATATAGCGCAATTAGATTCCATGACGCTTTATATGTGAAGGGGGAGAACATTGACGAATGCAGCAAATTTGAACAATCAAGTTTTACAGATACAGGAGGGGAGAGGATCCTGTCCAGGAAGGCTCACAGTCTGAGGGGCGGTCGAGGAAACAGTAGGGGGGAAACATCGATCGTGTGATGATGCGGCAGTCAGGTCTCATTGTGGGCCGTACACTTGTCAGAAGAGGTGAGTCTTCAGGTTTCTTTTGAAGTTACCAAGGGTAGGTGAGTGTCTGATGTGTTGGGGGAGAGAGTTCCAGAGTATGGCAGATACACGGGAGAAGTCTTGAATGCGGTTGTGAGAGGATGAGATAAGGAGCAAGTAGAGAAGGGGCTCTTGGGAGGAACACAGATTGTGTGAGAGTAGGTATCTGGAGACCATGTCAGAGATGTAAGGAGGGGATAGGTGATGGATGGCTTTTATGTCATGGTTAGGGTTTTAAATCGCCATCTCTGAGCGATGAGGAGCCAGTGAAGGGCTTGGTGGAGGGGGGAGACAGGGGAGTAGCGGGGAGATAGAAGGATTAGATGAGCAGCGGAGTTGAGGACAGATTGAGGACAGATTGGATAGGTGCAAGGGAAGCAGCGGGGAGGCCATTAAGCAGGAGGTTGCAGTAGTCAACTATCAGTTGAACTTAGTTTATCAGTTTATCAGTTTAACTATCTTTTCCCGTAGATCCGTTGACAATTCTTTACTATCCCCATGAATCTCAATCCAGAAACGTCAGTGGCTGGATGAAAGATGCAAGAGTCTGCCTGGATCCCAGAAACTCACTCAGCTTTTATGCACACCCACTGATTACAAGCAAACAGGTCACAGTTGAGGATGTTACCTTTATTAGCTATTCAAACCCATTTGTGTCAACTGTTGTACATGTTGTCAGGCCAAAATCACTAGGGTATGTGAACTTTTGATCAGGGTCGTTTGGATGTTTTTGGTTGTCATTATGGTTTAAAAAGACAAAACACAGTAGTTTGACAATAAATAAATTCACCCAACCACTAACTATAAATGGAAAAAAAAGGTTTTTGTGTTATCATTCATATTTTCTGAAAAAGGCCAAGAAAGTGAAAAAATCTGCTGGGGTATGTAAACTTTTGAGCACAACTGTATGTAAATGCACTTCGCACTTTAGTGAGGGTTACTGGTTGATAGTCCTTTTTGCCACTATATTTGTATAATACTGTCTTTCGATTAGGGACCCCTTCCTGTGTTTTGGTGGGCATCTGCTTAAATGGTGTTGTCTATTTCATGTTTGGTGTTTTAAATTATTAATCAATAAAAATGATTTTGTTTTTATTTGGCATGTTGTGTGTATCTTATCCTTCTGATCTTTTTGGTTAAATTGGTGTCTTCAGTTATCTATATGATGCTATTCCTTAATTCAGTTCAGGTTAATATGTAAACAATGCGGATATTTTCTCTTATTTTAGTAGTTTACAAATTCATAGTAATTTGCTGAGGCAACATGTCTTTGTTGAAATGTTATCCTTGATATCGTACATAATCTGCGCTCAGTGATTTGTACAATTCAGGAGTAATGATGAGCGGGTCATTGGAAATTTGAATTCGCACTTTCAAGCAGGAAATTCAATATATAGCCAAGTTATTCATTGTGAATTGAATGTTCGTTATATGCTCTGGTGTGCAAAAACAATGAAAACCTAATACTCATCACTCACCTCACCCTGGTATTCAATGTCTGCAAATTTGTCTCTTTCTTCAAGCCGCTGTGATGAAATTCACACAAATTGGGCCGACCTATGATTTCATTTTCTTACTTTGATTTTTAGGTTGTTTTAGAATCAGCCCTCCATTAGTTGATAATATTCGATCTACTATTGCCAATCATTTTTGATGAATTGCACAATATGTATTAGTAAAGATTTTCAACTTGAATCTGTCATTCATTGAAATCCAACGTGGGATATCTCAACACATCACTGGGACATAATTGTACAAAAAAGCACAATTTTACAACTTACTTGACATCAGTCATTGGCCTGTACAATATTAAGTATCTTAAACCTTGTAGGTAGGATAACCTTCTGTGAAAAGCTATTAAGGTGGCATGTTATTTGTCAAGTTAAACCTTGCTGTATCTATTGCAGAATGACAGCTATACCTTCATTTCTTCATCAGCCTTAAGCTAGGGCCTAAGGGTCTATACACCACACCACTAATGTCCAAATTGCACAAAATGTGGCTACAAACCTTGCATGAACCAATGGTGCTCAACACTGTCTCCACTGTAAAGTTCACATTAGTTACAGTAGAAGCTTGTTGTACATTGAACGTGTATTTCTACATTATTGCAAAAGTACACAACTAAAACTCTATTTCAGGGAATATTGTTTCCTGTAGTATAGTCAATACTCACCTCTCCATGGTAAACTGCTGCCCAACAATGTCTGCATCTACTCCAGCTCCAAACAGGGGAGAATTTTGATGGACCCCAAAAGGCTTTGTTCTTAGGAATCCATTATTTTGTCAAAGCCTTGGCCCATCTGATAATCTTTGGGTGCTATAATGGACAAGGTTCCAGTGTGCTGTAATAGGAACAAATGCCGAAATGCCCGTGCTGCCAAACAGGAATCACCAGGAAACGAAGAGTTAACTGGGCAGATTTTTCTTTATTTCATCCTACGCGTTTCGGAGCCTCTATCCGAGCTCCTTCCTCAGGGAACAAGGAGGAAGGAGCTCGGATAGAGGCTCCGAAACGCGTAGGATGAAATAAAGAAAAATCTGCCCAGTTAACTCTTCGTCTCCTGGTGATTCCTGTTTGGCAGCGCGGGCATTTCGGCATTTGTTCCTATTACAGCATTCCTGTTTCCACGTTTATCGTGAAGGTGCGGCCCTGCAGCAGCCATCTTATAAGCCATCTTACAGGCGATTATACTGGTTGTGGGTGACACAACTGAATCAGGTGAGCAGTTCTTAATTTACACCGATATAACCTTTAAAAAAAGGATAAGACCCTATGCGCATTTATCTCACGTTTGCAAGGTACCAGTGTGGGCCTTCTCATCTTTGCTCTTGGCTCAAGAAATCCTGACATCAGTGGCGCTAAGAAAAAATCTGAACGTAAAACTGTATCAGGAGACGTCTATATATTGTAACTGTGTGTGACTATGCAGTGGATATGTCGTAGATTGTAAACGGGGAAAGGTTGAGCGAACATGTTGCAATAGAGTGTTAGATATATTTCCTGGGAAATTGAAGTCTAACTAAACTAAAGAAAAATAAGGTCAGGTCTATAATTGTATTCCTGTATAAATGTATTCTTACACGAAAAATATATTTCTGGAAAATTATCCTAGCCATATATTTGACTTCTCCTAAGATATCTTATGGCTGAGTTGTTATAATTCCCTGAGTTTATGGCATAAACAGCAGGAAGCAGCTTAAACCAAAGCAAATTGTTACCTATTCATCCAAATGAGAGCAGCAAATACTTTAGTATATAAACTATATAGAGAGAGAATTAGTGAGCTATTGAATGAATACGCAATGTGCTTTTCCATTATGTCATATTAAAATATTTTACATTTTCAAGACTTGTCACTATTATCTTTCTATGGATAGAATAGTGCCGGGATCTTTTACAGTTTCTATGTTGGAAGCTGTGATGAATTAATTACCTGAAGTTGACTCACTGGGATGAAAATAGAATTTAGAAGTAAAAACGCAAAGATAGAGAATTATCTGTAGAAATATAGGAGACAGACTGGAAGAGACGCTGGTCGGAGGCACACAATGAAGTATGGATAATTAGAAGCAAAATGTATTGCTGTCATGTATTGTAGTCGATACACAATGGAGCAAGTGTTGAAGGAACGCACTTACCTTTCGTGAGTTATGACAGTGAAATGAAAGGATGATCATAACAATGTTGACCTACACTTTAAAAGATATAGAATTTAATCTAATATAATTTCAGATGATCTTATATGGTAATAGCCTTCTGCAAACAATGTATCTAAGCACTGTGGTAAACCATTGTGATGCATATAATAGGTCATCAATCATACAACTGGGTGTATGCATGTAGAAGAATAATGCAATCTTTTAAGACCAGTTTCTCTTCTGTCCCCATCAACCTACTTTTTTATTTTGCATTTAACAGGAGATATTTTCTTTTTCCCGATCCTTCACCTTCTACTGCCAGTAGCAGAAATTGGGAATCAGATGCTCACCACATACTGATTAAGGCCCCTTTCACATCAGCAAGCAGTGTTTTTTTTATCATGGCCGCAAGTGCTGGATCTGCCGCATCTGGCAGAATCGCATTTGCCGCACCGGACCGCAAACCCCATAGACAATGCATGGGGCTTGCCGGATCTGGACTGCAAGTGTGGCCATTAGGCAGTCGATCAAGCAGATGCGATGCCACCTGCCGTATTGGCCGCACATCAGAGAAAAACGCTAATGTGAAAGGGGCCTAACATATTGAACTAAAGGTAATGCATACAGTATACAGTGAACTCATTATGTTTCTACTAGTGAGTAAGTGACCAATCACCAACTCACACTTTCAAGAGCCTGGTATTCTCCTATTGGATGCTATTTTCTCAAACTCTAAGCCTCCAGGACCACAAACAGTGCATGTTTACAGGATTTCCGTAACATTGCACCAGGGTTAGAAACATCACCAGTGCAAGTGATTCACTTATCTGAGCACTGCAATGGAAATTCTGAAAACATGACCTGTTTGCAGCCTGGAGTTTGAGATCCTCAGGTTAAATGAATTGACTTTCCAACCTCTTTCTGAGTTAATACTCCAGACTTGAGCCTTATTAAGGTCCACTAGTTTTGTTATGCCTGCTAAGGTGTTTATTTGCTTCTTAACCAACATCGACAGCACTTGTGCACTGTATTTACAAAAAGAAAACCTGACTAAAAATAAAACAAGTATGAACAGTTACAAGCTGCTATGACTTGATAAAATGCAAACAAAAGAATTCAACAGTCTCTGTAAGCACTCAGATGTGAGTGTGGCGCCTCTGACGTCTGGTCGCCACAGACGTACTGCACCTAATCTATAGGTGTGGTATCCCACTCCCAGGTAAGAAGGGGACACAATACACATACACCCAACACTCATCTTGACTCCCAGCCAGAAGATAGAGGGGGTGGAAATGACCTTATAAGGGGAGCCCCATCTGCTGGCAGAAGGAGGGAATAGAGGGTAGGAACATAGAGAAAACAGAGTAGGAGGAGAAGGAGTTAGACGTTAGTTGGAGGGAGAAGTCAGTAGAAGAAGGTTTGAGAGGAACACCAAGTAGGATGGAGTTCTAGGGGAGGCCTGCACCAGGGGAAGAATGCAACCAGTAAGTAGGTCACCACGAACCCTGGCCCGAGGGATCCCATTCCAGCAATCGCCTTTGAGGGTGTTGCTGGAGGAACTAATTGCAAGAGGGGACTGCCCACAATTTGACAACAACATTGTAAGGTTGAAGCAGGAAACCGGAGGCTGCTGAGCTGTATGTGCAGTAGCCAACTACCGTGGACAATCCGCAAAACAGTGGCTAGACCTAGGGTCATAGGACATGTTGACCGTTGCTCGACAGGACCTGCAGCCACCTGCTAGGGACACTACAGCATGAAGGCGCAGGGCAGGAGTGGTGAGTATACCAGTGCAGAGAAGGGCAACCTGGAAAGGCATACAGAAAGGTGTCTCGGTGGAGGGGACCTGAATTGCCTGGGAGTTGACCGATTTGCTGACCCAAAGGATGCAGCACCCTGGCTGGGCTGGAACTCCGCCTGTGGGGAGCGTTACCATCCCAGCTGCCGCTCTATCTGCCCCAGAGGCCCACAAATAGCAGCACTGGTCACCCATGACCAGGCACCACAGGTGGTGTCATGTTTAAACTCTTCATCCTCTGTAAATAACCCCCATCTCTGCAGATTGCCGGCCTGGCTACCGAGTACCCCGGGCCCTTGCAGCCATTGCATTTGGCATCACAAACAGGATTTCAGAACTCCGGTACCACTTGGTTCTGAGTGCCTAAAGACTGTGTGCTATAGACTGTGTTTTATGAGACTGTTTAATAGCGGCCACCATAGTGCTGGTCAGCAGGAGTGTCCTGTTCCATCATGGGAAGAGCCAGCAAACGGCACCAAAACCAGTGTCTGCCCCCTCTATTGACTGTACCGGATACTGGTGTGTCCATCAGCTAGGATGCACCCCACCCCCCTGTGATGCAAGCCAGTGTGCAGAGCAGGCTTCACCTCCGAAAAGGTGGGGGCTGAAAGCCGAGGAGCAGCCTGTGAGCAAGATGGAAGCAGAATCCATCACTCATGGTCACACATGTACAGCCTCGGTCTGGCCTGCCGGGGTACCGGTTAAACACCCGGTGGGCCCCGCCCTCTGCTGCTCCTGCTCCCCGCTGTCACTCTGCAAGCGTGCACTGCAGTCGGCGGTACTGCAGCCACCCGCAGTGCACACAAAACACGAGCATCAGCAATCTCTAACCTACAGGACAAATGATGACCGCGCCACCAGCCCCGTGCTTCCCCTGCTCCCTGCTGTCACTCTGAAAGTGTGTGTGTGCACTGTAGCTGGGCGGTGCTGCCGTGGTGCCGCCACCCGCATTGCACACACAGAAGAACACGGCCGCAGCACCCGAACCTCCAGGTGACGTGATGAGCAGTCACTGTCTTTTTACATGATGATGGGTCATCTTCTTGACTCGCTGTAGCTGCACTGATAAGAGCTGCCTGTGAGCTGAACCTTCTTGGGGTCGCCATTGGGGTCATGATGTTCAGCAGCAGCTCAGCTTGTGCTGCAGGATAAGCCCGTCCTCCTCCACTCCACAGCGGAGCTCAGCTCACTGAGGAAGAAGGCAGGAGGGGCTGGCTGGACACCATTATTGCCAGAGGAGAGGTCCCCAGGTTCAGGTGCCGGCTGCAACTGACTGGAGTGGAGTTGGATGGCTTTTTTTTTACTTTAAACTGTGTATAAGTGAGGGCTGGGCTGGGGGTCATTTGTGCTGAGTGGGTCCAGGTCCAGCCAGCAGAGCTGGATATGAAAGCTAGTATAAGCTTTAGTATAGAAGGAAATAAGCTAGTCCTCCTATCCCCTGCCTGCTGTATTATTTATCTTCCCCTCAGCATACAGCTAATCCTATGCTCTGATATGGAATAGCTTGATGATGAGGGAAAGTGTTGAAAAGTGGTGTGTCATCATGGATATAAAATTATGCCATACCCCAAAGTATCAGCATCTCTGCCCTGTACACTAAAGTGTCAGCACTCCTGCCCTGTACCCCAAGGGTCAGCGTCCCTGCCTTGTATCTCGAGGGTCAGCACCCCTGCCATGTACCCCAATGTGTCAGTGTTCCTGCCCTGTACCCCAAGGGTCAGCGCCTGTGCCTTATTATACCCCCATTGGCAGTGTCATTATCCTGTACCCCCCAGTGTCATTATCCCGTACCCCAATGTCATTATCCTGTACCCTCAGTGTCATTATCGTGTACCCCCAGTGTCAGTGTCATTATCCTGTACCCCAGTGTCAGTGTCATTATCCTGTACCCCAGTGTCATTATCCTGTACCCCCAGTGTCATTATCCTGTACCCCCAGTGTTATTATCATGTACCCCAAGTGTCATTATCCTGTACCCCCAGTGTCATTATCCTGAACCCCCAGTGTCATTATCCTGTACCCCCAGTGTCATTATCCTGTACCCCATGTCATTATCCTGTACCCCAGTGTCATTATCCTGTACCCCCAGTGTCATTAATCCTGTACCCCAGTGTCATTATCCTGTACCCCAGTGTCATTATCCTGTACCCCCAGTGTCATTATCCTGTACCCCCAGTGTCATTATCCTGTACCTCCAGTGTCATTATCCTGTACCCCAGTGTTATTATCCTGTACCCCCAGTGTCATTATCCTGTACCCCAGTGCTTATCCTGACCCAGTGTCATTATCCTGTACCCCCAGTGTCATTATCCTGTACCCCCCAGTGTCATTATCCTGTACCCCAGTGTCATTATCCTGTACCCCAGTGTCATTATCCTGTACCCCAGTGTTATTATCCTGTACCCCCAGTGTCATTATCCTGTACCCCCAGTGTCATTATCCTGAACCCCCAGTGTCATTATCCTGTACCCCCAGTGTTATTATCCTGTACCCCCAGTGTCATTATCCTGTACCCCCAGTGTCATTATCCTGTACCCCCCAGTGTCATTATCCTGTACCCCCAGTGTCATTATCCTGTACCCCAGTGTCATTGTCATTATCCCGTACTCCTCAGTGTCATTATCCTGTACCCCCAGTGTCATTATCCTGTACCCCCAGTGTCATTATCCTGTACCCCCAGTGTCATTATTCTGTACCCCCAGTGTCAGTGTTACTGATTAGCAAGGGGATACAATGGGTGACAGATTTACTGTATGGGAGCCAGAATTAGGAAATACATAAGTTTTAGTGACAACTGGGGGACCTAGTTACTTTAGAGGCCAATTAAGGTTAGTATATTTTACTTTTGAGCATACTGTTTTCAATGAGGGGAGGGAGCTCCTATTTATCTGCACTGTGTCGCTTTTTTCGTCATCTTGTACTGTAGAAATTAGTGGAAAAGTGGGGAATGTGCTCTAGAAACAATTAGGTATAAATGTTGGTGTGCTATTTTCTGTAGAGACGAGTCCTGGCTGGAAGACATGATAATGGTCTGCGCTGTATGAAGAAGAAAATGACTTCAGCTACAGACATCACTAGTGATGGCTGTATTATCTGTACATGTCCACTATACACTATATACAGTGCTCCTGTGTATAATGTCACTGATGGTAATATTAGTATTGTGGTTTTTATTAGTGACTGAACACTAGAACACTGATCACTATGGGGTGGTAAATTAATAAGTGGTCTGTTCATGATGTGGCGGTATGTCTCCCTATGTGATGGAAATAAGTGCTCTGGTTATGGTGTGGCAGTATTTCTCCCTTGTATATGGTACTATTGGTCTAGGTGTAGTGGTATAGTGGATTGTGGTCGGTCATTTGTTATTTATGATATTAATGAGGGGAAGATTCTTTATTTCCAATAGAGATGAAATACTTGGAAGTTTAACCCTTCCCTGTCCTGTGACTATTAAATAGTGGCAAATATGCACTTTCAGAGGTTCTCCGTGAAAACAATTAATCATCTCTTCTAAGGCAATTGTGCATGTGTTCAGTATTTGGTGAGATTTTTTACCTTAGAATTTGTAGCCAAAACCAGGAGTGGTTAAAACAAAAAATGGAAAATGGTGCCCCTGTTTCTATTATACTTTGCCTCCTGCTTTTGGTTACAAAGTGCTGAGGTAAAATACTGACCAAATACTCAACATGTCCATGTGGCCTTTGGCTAAGTGATAAGTTATTGGTTGGTGGGGTCTGACAGCTGGGACCTGACTGATCTGCTGAATATGCAACTTTTCTCCCCATTAGACTGGAGCTGATGTACAGCTCGACGACTGATACGCGCTCATTCCCTCAGTGGCTGTGAGCGCTGTATTTGGCTTTTTCTGGAAGCTCCAATGATGATGAATGGAGCCGCGGTCACATCATTACCAGCCGCTGCAGTTTATAATGGGGAGAAAAGTTCCACATTCTTCTAATGGAGCGGTTTCCATTGGTTGGATTCCACCAATAAATAAGTGATCACATACTGAATCTGTGGATCACTGATAACTTGTTTTCACCAAAGAAATCCTTTAATGCAAACTACAGTAATTGTACATCACAGTTATGGTGAACACACAGTGATGTGTTGGAGACGCCAATATAATGGGTGTAATGGGTAACAGATATATATATATAGCATATATATATTGCATATAGCTGAAGGGTGGGCCCCTGGAGTCAATATCCCTGGTGGGCCCCAGGCACCCCAGTCCGACCCTACACATGTAAGGGGAGAACCATAAGCACAGCTGCAGATGCTGTCCACAGGTGCTGTGATCGATCCTACCCAGCTGAACCAGCCTGCCAGCCTCTGTGAATTCAAGGGAAACAGAGACAGTGATGTTATCTCTGAGTGTGTGCTGGGAGTGGAGGGAGAAGGGACATTAACCGCTTCAAGGCAGGACTTTTTCTGTGCTGTGGAGCAGTTATTGCGGTCCTCCCAGAGCATGAGAGGAAAGTCACAGGGCTGTGATTTCCAGGATCCAGGAGCCTGCAAGCCAGCATTCACCATGAGGGAGGCTGCAGCTACCGGGAGCTTACATGTACCTCCGCATGCAGAGCTGCAGACCATGGGATGTCAGACCCCTCGCCCTTGCAGGGACAAAGACTAGAGACTTGATGTTGCATTTATACAGCCAGTGAGATCACAAGAGTCTAAATAAGTGATGGTTTCGTTTATTAGTTAGATGTGCATGTACAAAGTTAAAAATTGGGGAACATATTATAACCACACAGCAGGTTTAGACAGAGCATACAGGTATATTCTTATAATGATATAATGATATATACCGTATCTACAAGGTACATGCAACATTTGTATACCCCAGATAGGAAGAGTGACTTAAGGGGTGAGGGTATAGATCGAGGGTAGATGTTATTAACAACCTGTATACCCAAGTTGATGGTGGTACTGTATACTAATACAGCTATGGTTATATCCCTATAAATAGTGGCTTCTTCGATAACAATCCCCAAAAAGTGAGTCTATCAATATATAGAGGGGATATATATTATGGCGGACTTTAATATAGTTAGATGCATTATTATTGATCTACACTTAGTGGGTAGCCACCAGAAAGAGGCTACAGTACCACCAGAACGCCCTATAAAAGGGCTGCGCAGCCAATCACAGTGCTGCCTATTCGCTATGGCGACAGACGCTTCACTGGATCTATGCGGGGGCCATGTCACCGCCCGGAATCATGGGGAGGAGGAGCCCAGATCATGTGATCCGCTCTGAACATCCCCATAGAGACACTGGAGCGGTGCGCAGACGCCCAGGGCGGAGTGCTCATACTGAAATTAGGAACAGCAAAATACAAGTGGGAATACATAATATAGAAAGAATTGGGGTATATTATAATATGGGCACCTTATAAATAGAATATAAGAGAAGCCATACTACAAAGTATATAGGGTTGGGGACACATAGGAACATCACATTATCCTAATAGCAAAAAGGTAGCGGTGATGACAATAGGATAACATATATTGTATACATAATAAATATAAAACACACAAACCAAGATGTAATATGGATATATCAATAATTTGTGCCCATTTAATTTAGTGCCATAATTATCCCTTAATCAATATATATCCCATATACCCACATAAACAGGGGACAACCATATATATATAGTTGGGGGAGTAAGACCCAGAATTGGGCTATCCCAGTACGGCTATAGGGTACAATTTAGATATATGAGGTATCAGTTGTGCAAAGCACAAGTACACAGAGGAAAACATTATTGTGTATAGATCCATCAATCATTAGTATGCATCTTCAGATATATGTTTCCAATATGATGATCAGAGTTATCTTCATATAGCCTGGTCCAATGGTCCAGAATTAGGGTAACCACAAGAAAAGAAGATGGTGAAGGCTGACACTATCAGAAAATATATAAAAAGAGAAATGATTAAAAATGTAAAACCAACTAACCCCAAAAGTTAGAGGACCTCACTATAAAAATGGGATATAGCTAACGTTTTCGTTAAGTCCACATGGGTATACGATGTTAAGGGTCCATATCCAGTGTGTTTCCAACAGCGCTAACCTGCGTGTTGTCGCACCACCCGTGATATCTACAGACAAGGAGTCAATTCCATGTACTTTCAAACCAGTGCTATCACATTGATGAAAAGACTTGAAATGTCTAGGGATTGTTTCGAGGGAGGCAATATCATTAGCTTCTTTAGCGGCCTCAATCATCAAAATATGTTCCCTAACAAGTAGTTTCAATTGACGGCTTGTAAGGCCGACATAAATTTTATTACATGGACATGTCGCATAGTAAATTACAAATCTAGTCTCACATATAATCCTTTTTCTGATGGTAAATGTCTTATATCCATCAGAGTCTGTGAAGGAACAACTCCTTTCTATTTTCGGGCGTGCTACACACTTCCTACACAGCCTAGAAGTGGAGTAAAGGCATCCAAAAATGTTTTGGTGCCAGAATTACTATAGTGGCTGTGGACCAAGATGTCTTTCAGGTTCCGATCTCACCTTATGGACATATGTGGATGACTTGGTATCATCTTTTCCTGCAACTAATCCATAGGTGTGGTATCCTATTCCAAGGTAACAAGGGGACATAATACCGAGACACACACACCTGCACCAGACACACATTCTGACTCACAGCCAGGAGATAAAGGGGGTGGAAATATCCTCATATGGGGAGCCCCATCCACTGGCAGGAGGAGGGAATAGGCAGAGGGGGTGGGAACAGAGAGTAGAAAACACAGCAGGAGGAGGGGTTAGAAGTTAGTTGGGGGAGACGTCAGTAGAAGAAAGTCTCAGAGGAACTCCAAGTTCTAAGAGAGGCTTGCTCCAGGGGAGGAGTGGGACCAGTAGGTAGGTCACCACCGAACGCTGACCTGAGGGATTCCATTCCAGCAATTGCCTTTGAGGATGTTGCTGGAGGAACTGGTTGCATAAGGGGACTGGCCCCAATTTGGCAACAACACTGTTAGGTTGAACAAGGAAACAGGAGGCTGCTGAGTTGTATGCCCTTGCGGCTGTTGCATAAGCATACATTGCTCAGCCAATTTCATACATTTAATGTTTGCACTCTTCCTATCAGTCTAACATCCCCTTCACATGTCCGTGTTTCCAGTTCCGTGTGGTGTCAGTTTCACACATTTGTAATTCCAAACGAACCATGTGCCCATGTGATCCACACGGAGACTTGTTCATTTTTCCTGGCAGCACAGTCACACGGTCATAAACAAGTCAATGGGTCATGAAAGTCACATACAGCACACAAATGAAATCCATTGATATCCGTGTACTGTCCATGTGACACAGACCATAATTAAAACAAAAAAATAATGATTTTAAAGCATTAAAGATGTGCAAAGATAACACATAGATTACTATACATACACAGATGGATAACAATAATAAAAATAATAATACTTATTCACTTATATAGCGCAATTAATTCCACAACGCTTTACATACATCAGCAGCACTGTCTAGCTGCTTCGGGGGTGACTGTGGGCTGGATTTTTAGGCTGCGAATGGCCACAAAACCATGGATCTTTCCAGTCTGAGAATATCAGCCTGCGGCTTTCTGCTTTCCCTCTTCTGGTTAACAAAAATGGGGACCCCATATTTTTTTTATTTAATTATTTATCATCTATTATATATCATGTATCTATCTATCATCTATCTATCTATCTATCTACTATCATTATCTATCTATCTATCTTTGCACATCTTTAACCACTAAAAAAACATTAATTTCAGTGTCATACAGTTTTTCCTGGTGTGTGTCACACGGGTGTAACACGGATGGCACACGTACCGGAACATGTACACACGGATGGCCAATTCATGCGCTAAGTACCTTCATTTTTATAAAAAATACTAGCTGTAGAGCCTGGTGTTGCATGGTCATAGTGTGTGTGTGCATGTGTGTTTGTGTGTGAATGTATGTCCAGTATATGAATCAAACCTACACCACTACACTTCACCCAACCCAAACCAGCTAGTTATTAATTCATGTGCTAGGTACCTTAAAGAGGACCTGTCACCAAACCAGGCATGTTGATCTAATTACAGCACTAGATGCATCATGTCTGCAGCATCCAGGCAAGGGGTCCCCCAGCACTTGAGCAGCCCTGTACCCCGAGATAATACACTTAGAAAACTTACATCCTGCAGGCTAAAAGGAGGTGGCTAGGGGCTGCAGGCAAGGGCAAATTCACACCTCAAGTGCTCAAGTGCTAGGGGACCCCTTGCCTGGATGCTGCAGACATGCTGCATCCAGTGCTGTAATTAGATCACCCTGCCTGGTTTGGTGACAGGTCCTCTTTAATTTTTATAAATATACTAGCTGTAGAGCCCTTGCGTTGCCCAGGCGTAGTGACTAAGTTTAGTTATAAACAGAGTGTATGTGTGTGTGTGTGTCCACCATACGCATCAAACCTATCCCCCCACACACCCCCAACCCACATCTGCTAATTATTAATTCTTGTGCTATGTACCTTAATTTTTATAAATATACTCTACTGCAATCATTTTTTTTTGCCATGTTTTCACTGCAAACACTATTTTAGTCTTTTAGTAAATATTGGTCAAATAAATGACTTTTGCAAAGTATCTACTGTGTGTAGGCGAACGTTGGCTTAGGATAGTGACTTGTATGTCACAATCTCTGGCTTTTTAAGTAAAAATAATGGACAGAACACCAGGAATATTAAATTATGCTCTTCAACTTTATATGTTTAGTCCGTAGCATTACAGACTCACAGGAAGGCTTCAAATAACATATATCTCCCAGTAAAACGATCCATGGTTCTTGTAGAGAAAGTTTTTAATCCCTGTGCTGGAAAATACATTATAATTTCAAAGTATTTGCTATTCTTAAAGTTTTCTTGAAAATAACAATAGAAGTTGTTATTTCTATTATTTCATAATTTAAAGGGATTTATTCTTATCAGACAAGAGTTTTTAACAATCACAGTTAGTAATATTTATCCCCTTAATCCTATTGATTTATTCTGGAAAACAGACGAGAATCAATAGTATCTGTGTATGCAGTAAATTTAATCCTTACCACATAATGCAATAATATTACCAAGATAATTGAGGGAGCATGATACAATCACTCATAAGATGTTTGAATGTTAAGAAATTCAGTGTGAAGAATTTATCGTTAATCAATGACAGAGAGCTCGGTATGCGCAGGGATCACTAAAACGTTTCCACTAACAAAGACAATGGAAGATAGGGAAGAAGAAACATATGAGTACTGTATTTTTCAGACTATAAGATGCTCCTTACCATAAGACGCAACCTAGGTTTAGACAGTAGAAAATAGGAAATATATTATCCCTATTAGATAAAACTTCTCTGGTGGTGTTAAGTAGCAGAGTCATTAGCACTAATTTTAATGTACTGGGGTAGAATAGGGAGGTAATATATTTATTGCTAGTGTCTATTTGCAATGTGTATTAAACACACAAAGCTCTACTACACGCAAACTATATGCACATATAGACACACACACAGCTCTGCTACATGCAAATTACATGCACATATAGACACACAGCTCTGGTACATGCAAATCGCATGGTCATATAGACACACAATTCTGCTAAATGCACATATAGACACACAGCTCTACTACATGCACATATAGACACATAGCTCTGCTACATTCACATGTAGACACACACACAGCTCTGCTACATGCACATAGAGACACACGTACAGCTTTGCTACATGCGCATATAGACAGTCAGTTCTGCTGCATACATATATACACACAAATACAGCTCTGCTATATGCAAACTGCATGCATGTAGGCCCAAACACAGCTCTTCTACATGCAAACTAAATTCACATATAGAAACACATACAGCTCTGTTACATGCACATATATACAAATACAACTCTGCTACATGCATATATAAGCAAAAATACAACTTTGTTCATGTACATATGCACACACACTATAAATTATTAAATCTTGCAGTTACACTTACACATACATAAATACACACATATCACACCTTGTAGTCTCGCACACGCACACACACAAAACACACACACACACACACATACACTATAGCACATTACTATGTCTTGCAGTGCCTGATCAGGATCTGAAAGTAAATTGCAGCAGCTGAAGGACCTTCTGCATAATTAATTTTAATACCTCTTATGTCATGAGATCAGTCACATGATCTAAAAGATCCTAAAGTTAATTAAATAGAAGGTCCTTTAGCTGTTCAGCTGGTGCAGCTTCGATTCAGCTTTTGATAAGCATCCTCTCCTGCTTTGCACAGACCACATACATTAGGACACCAGGAGATGGAGTATAGGAAATTGCAAGATTTTCACCCTACATCCAACATTATAGCATTATATATGATGTATATATAGTGTTTAGTTATATCACAAATCTATGTTGTAGTTATTGTATTTCAAAAGAAAGTAGAGAGTGGCAACCAGGGAAAAAATGTCCAAAAATCATAGAAAGATGTCACTTTCAATATCTTGACTTGATTACCAATATATTAGGATCTACTTCCTTTTTTGACTCCCTTTGGTCATCTTGTACTGCTGATTGGGGGCATTATTTTTTTCCCCCTAATGTACAAGGTCCCTACTGGTGATGGACACACATTAAATGATCATGGCCGAATTTACATAAAGTATCACTTTATCACTAAACAAGTCATCCTACAATGAAGGAAGCATGACATTTTCCCCTATAAACACACTTTTTTTTTTTTTAACAAGAGTCGGATCTGGGGCCTCAAGGAGCAAGATGAGGATTGACTAGAAGCTGTGCTGGCAACTAAACCGGGTAAGAAATCAGGATTTCTGCATCTCAGTCAAGCATCTGCTCTCCACAGCTCTATCCTCTACCCATGCTGCCTCCTTCTGCTTCACTGACAACTCCTTTTCTTTGTGATTTCAAGCAAAGGAGATGTCAGTCAAGAATGAGAAGGCAGCGAGGGGTGTGTAATAAAGCTGGGTAAAGTAAAGCTTTGGTAAGAGCTTCCACAAGCCAAAAGCACTTCAGCATTTGGATAGCCATTCCAATTTCTCAGGACTGGAGGGGTTGAATGTCTGGGTATTGCTGGATTAGTCTTTGAAAAAGCAGCATGTCCATATCAAATGTTTGAGGGGTGAAATCCTATTGATATATTCCCTTTTAAAAAATATTTTAACTGTCTGTCCATTAATCGTGGCAAACCTGAAGTTAAAGTTTATCAGAAGCTGCTTTTGTCACTTGGAAAGAAATGAAATATAATAAATAATTTATATTTAGTTTGCGTTCCTTATTAAAAGTAAGTAACTGCAATATTTATAATGTTTTTGAGTTCTTATATTTAAGTTTATCCAAATAAGTTCTCAATATTTTTTACAGTAATGTTAGGAAAGTTTTAGAATGTTTTCGAGAAGCTGTGTAGAAAGACTACCTAAAGCATTGTGCATGATCACATAAAAGTTGGACAAGGGGATGCAATAAACTATGGAAAACAGTATTTACCATGCTAAAGCTTCCTGTACCAACACCACCAATCTAGTACCAGTGTTCGCTTACTTGGCTGTGGTCATGTTAATCATGGGACATCATTATTGTAGCTAAATAAAGAAAGACTGGAGTACTTGTAGCGACCGGTGGTAAGGCCGCGGGTGTGTGTGTATGTCTGGCTTCAACAGAATCTCCATACTCAGATTTAACCGGTAGTAATATTTCTTTACTGTAAAACATATCTATAACACAGTCAACTGATCTAGCTGCACACATGTATATGGTGGAGTCTCTGGATCTTCACTTTATCCGGGTGCGCAGCAAGAAGAAGAAAAAGAAAACACACAAAATGGAGATATCTTTCCCTAACTTTCCCTCAAATCACGTACCAGTCTATCACGGAAGAAGATGTCGCTCCCACGTGGCAGGCCTGGGGTCTCACGATGACGGGTCCCGGTGCAGCGCTGAAGGGGGGAATTCCTCAGTCCTCCTCTTCGGTCTTCTTCCGCAGGTAACAGATTTTTGTTAGTCTCTCTCTTTGTCCACACCGATCAGCAGCAAGGAGATCACATTAGCACAGATGGCTCCCTTATGTCGGTCACAGCCCCTGCACATGTAATCCGGTGGCAATGTCCTGAATTCCGGAGGCAATGTCCTGAATTTGAGTTGGACCCTCGGTAAGACAAGGTCCTGCAGACCGGGGGTTGCAGCAACGATTTTCACGGGGTATTTCTTCCCAAGAATCCGGCTGCAAAAGAGCCCTATGTCGGGAGACACCACACACAGGTCTGTCCTTGCTGAACTCTGAGTCTGCACTGCTCGGTTTCTCTTCCTGGGTAAACAAAAGAGATGGTGGGGGATTTCCACCCTCTGTGATTGTACAGTCCACTAATGCCCCCTGGTGGACAAGTGCGGAAACAAAGTCCAATTCTATGTCCATCTCAATGCGGCAGTCTGAATTGTTCACCTCATTACATACCCCCCCACTTAAAGGTTGGCAGTCCCTGTCAACAACCCTCGGCTCCAAGGCAGTGATGGCTGTAGATGTCGCAGGGGTTGGTTGAGAGGTGGGCCATACATACTGGTCCCTGTAAGACCGTCCGGGCGGGATCCCAGCAGTGGTGCGGTCAGTGCGTCGCAAGGGTCGGTTGTTCCCCTCCTCGTCACTGTCTTTACGCCCCACTCCAGACAGTACTCCGGGAGAGGGACTGGTCTGTGTAGGTGGGTCACCGGTCTCAGAGTCGATGTGATCTCTATGTTGAGAAATGTCCGTGACGTCAGTCATGTCAGCAGCGTCACCCCCTCCGGTTACTGTGGGAGGGGAGTCAGGCCGGGAGCGGCAGGGGCGCAACATATTTCGGTGCACAGTGCGGGTGCTGCGGCTGTCTTCACCCCGCACTCGGTATACATGTCCATTGGGGTAAGGGCGTTCGATTACCCGGTAGACTTCAGTCTCCCACTTGGCTTGAAGTTTCCCTTGAGGCTTCCTAATACGGAGCAAGACTAGCTGTCCCAACTTTAAGGGTTTCTCTTGCACGGGGAGTGGGTCAGCATGTATCTGGCCCCGAATTTGTTGACTCACCAGCCGGTGTGCAGTCTCCATCTTCTGTCGGTGAGCATTTAGCCAGGAGGGGTAGTTATGGCAGACATCTTCTTCTGGGCGGAATAGGTTCAGGTCATGGACCCCTTTTCCTGGGCGGCCAAAGAGAAGGGTGTGTGGGGTGTAGCCAGTCACGGAGAGGACCTGGTTGTTGTAGGCCCATACTAGATCTGGAAGGAATTGGGGCCATCGATCTTTCTTATCTTCGGCCAAGGTGCGGATCAGCTGGAGTAGGGTCCGGTTAAAGCGTTCACATGCACCGTTCCCTTGTGGATGGTAAGGAGTGGTCCTCGACTTCTGGATCCCATACATCCGATGCAGCTCCTCGATGACTCTGCCTTCGAAACAAGCCCCCTGGTCGGAGTGTAACCTCTCCGGACATCCATAGACATGGATGAACTGTCGACAGATGGCCTGTGCAGCCGATTCGGCCGTCTGGTCCTTGGTAGCAACAACGACGGCGAATTTTGTGAAGTGGTCCACCATGACTAGGCATATTGATAGCCACTGCTCGCCGTCCCGATCAGCAGATAGTCCACCATCAACAGCTCAAGAGGCCTGGAGGTTTTAATCGTCTGGACAGGTGCACGCTGTTCAGTGGACTTGTGCAGTTCACAGGTGCGACAGGTTCTGCAGACGTCTTCGACCAGCTTGCGGAGCCCCGGACAATAGATAGATTGTTGAATCCACCGAAAGGTCTTATCTACTCCGAAGTGTCCATTCCTTTTGTGGGCTTCGGCCACCATCTCCCGGGCTAACTGAGCAGGTACTACAACTTGTGTGCATTCCTCCAGCATGTGAGACAAGAGAAACTTCCGGTATAGTACTTCTTCTCTCAGAACCAGCCGGTCCCACTGGCTGAGCAGGGTCAAGGTTCCGGTAGACAGTCGTGACCGTGCTTCGGAGGAGGGCTTCTGCTGTTGCTTCACCCATTGCTTGAGTAGGGCCCATTCAGGGTTGTGGTCCTGGAGCCTGCACCACTCTTGGGGACACGGTGTGACCCCCACTGGAGTTCCAACTTCGCCCACAACGAACTGGAGGTAATCCATCATCTGTTGGGCAAGCCTTGCAAAGTCGGGCGTCTCGTCTCCTTCTAGTTCTTCATCCCGATCTCTGGTGAGTAAGGGGTATGACACTCTAGACAGGCTGTCCGCATTTTGATTCTCAGCCCCAGCCCTGTATTTGATCTTGTAGTTGAACTTAGAGAGTCGAGCCATCCAACGCTGCTCCATGACTCCGAGCTTCGCATTTTCTAAGTGGGCCAACGGGTTGTTGTCGGTCAGGACCAGTACTTCCGTCCCTGTGAGGTATCCTGCAAATTTCTCCGCCATAGCCCACGTTGGGGCCCAAACAGCTCCAGCCGGAACGAGCTATAATTGGTGGGGTTCTTCTCGCCCTCGTGTAGGGATCGACTGGCATAGGCTATGACCCCTCCTTGCCTTCTTGTACTTGTGAAAGTACTGCCCCTAGACCTTGTAGGCTGGCATCGGTATGTAGTTGGAAAGGGAGATTGTAGTCTGCATATGCAAGGATGGGAGGTGAAGTCAAGGCACCCTTTAGGGCTTGGAAGGATTCTTCCTGGCTGGGTCCCCAGCTGATGGGTCGTCCTCTGGGCCGTTGGTGGTCCCTCGAAGCAGTTCGTGCAAGGGTGCAGCAAGCCGGGGAAGTTTCTTACGAACCGGCGGTAGTAACCGGCCAACCCCAGGAAGGCCTGACCTCTCTGACGTTCGTAGGCTGTGGCCAGTCCCGCACGGCGGCTATTTTCTCCGAAGACGGCTGTACACCTTCGGCCGAGATCCGGTGACCCAGGTAATTGATCTCGGGCTGCAGAAGACGGCACTTGCTGGGTTTCAACTTCAGGCCATGTTCTCTCAGCCTACGAAACACACGGCCCAGCTGTTGCAGGTGTTCTTCAAATGTGGCCGAATAGACTACGATGTCGTCCAGGTAAATGAGGGTGAAGTCGAAGTTGAAGTCCCCCAGGCAGCGCTCCATCAGTCGCTGGAAGGTCCCTAGCGCGTTGTTCAGACCAAAGGGCATCCGGTCGAACTCGTACAGGCCCATGGGTAGGATGAAAGCAGTCTTTTCTCTATCTTTCTCGTGCATGGGTACCTGCCAATAGCCGCTGGCCAGGTCCAATGACGAAAAATATTTAGCTTTCTTCAGGGCTGTCAGGGATTCTCGATCCTTGGTAAAAGGTATGAGTCTCGGATGGTGCAAGCATTCAAACGGCGGTAGTCCACGCAGAACCTCAGGGACCCGTCTTTCTTCTTGACTATCACCACTGGTGCAGCCAGGGGCTCTGGCTTTCTCGTACCACTCCAGCATGTAACATGAAATTCAGGAGATTTTTCACTTCTTGGTATTGTTGGGGAGGTATTTGGCGGTACCTTTCACGGATAGGAGCGGTATCACCTGTGGGGATTTCGTGCTTGATACTGGGGGTGCATCCAAAGTCAGTGTCATGCCGGGCAAAGGACGCCTGGTGCTCTTGAAGTAACTCTTCTACCTGGGACACTTCTTGGTTGGAGTATTGGGATATGTCCAACTGGCACTTTTCTCGTAGTTCTCGCCCCGCGTTGACGTCACCCGCGACAGCGGCCATGGCAGAGACCGTCACTGTCCAATCTCCCTCTGTAGACAGTGCAAACTGGAGGGGGTTCATATGGGTTCACCTCTTCGGTTAGGGCGTAAACTCGGGCGAGTTGTGTCCTAGCCTCTAGGTCGACGCTCACGTTAGCCGTGTTACCCAGCCTGACAGGAATCCTCCCCTTTCTCACAACGGCTAGCGTTCGAGCAACTAGGGGGTTCAGCTTCCCTTCCTTCGGGGTGCGCGACTCAATCAGCACCTCCACGCCTTCGAGCTGTTTTGTGGTGCTAAGGGGTAGCGAGATAACGGTCTCCTTCTCAGCAGGTAAAGTTATCCTAGTATGGCGGGGTACGGTGATCATGGCCAGCGGCAGTTGTTCTTCTGTCATTCGCTGGAGATTGCAGGTCCGGACCACTTGTTAGAAGGCTCGGCGGGTGGCCCTATGTGTGGTCACTTCTTGCCAGTACTTGGGCCCCCTCTTGGTAACCAACACAAGATTCAGGTCTTTCAAGATGTTCATCCCAATAATCATGGGCGTTTCTGATCCACAGCCTTCCCTGACCACGATTATCCCTCTCTTCCCGAGATCTTGCCCACACACTTCGGTGTTCATCCAGGCAACTCCCGTCACCAGAATGGGTAGATTATTGGCTGCTTTGATCTTGATAGTAGTATCAGGGTCATAGGCAACCCGCGGCTTCAGATACTCTTCGTAAAACTGCTCGGAGATGGTGGATACCTGAGACCCAGTATCCATTAATCCTTGCACGGCGGTCCCTTCCAATAATACTTCCAGGGTAGGGCTGTTTGATGCAAGTTTGTTCCGTGGCTGGCTCTGTTTTCCTACACCCCTCTCTTTGGCCTCCCCTGCCGAGTGAGCCTCTTTGGCAGGGGCGTCTAGTTTAAAGGTGGCCGCTGTTGTGGGGCATGACTTGCTGGTTCCGGTATATCGGCCCGTGGATGAACTTGAATGTTCTGGGGGCAACGGTTTGCTCTATGGCGGGGATCGCCGCATGTCCAGCATCTTCCCATCGGCCGGGTGGGTTGTTGTCTCGCTTGCCTGTCCGCCTGTTGGTCCAGGGTGAGCTGCAACACCTGTTTCTGCAATTCTGCCACCATCTGCTTCAGTTCTTCCGTGTCACTGTTCAGGGTTCTGATACCAGTTATGGACCTGCAAGCCGCGGTATAAGTCTGGACCTCCATGACAGGTCCTCTCGAACGTTCTATTGCTTCTTGCTTAACCTCAGCGAACGTAAGGGCCGGATTTATCCGGAGTAGATCTTGCAGTGAGCGGTTAAGGTACGGGTCTCTTAATCCAGTCACGAATTGATCTCTCAACACCAGGTCACGGGCGCCCGTACTAGCTATCTGTTTTTTTTTCCTGCAGGCTTGTTCAAGCAGTACTTGGAGGGCGTTGGCATATTGAGGGATGTCCTCCGATTCGAGTTGAGTACGCCGGAAGAACATATACCGTAATGTTCCCGCATATGTGGTCGGCCCATAGGTGTTCTCCAGCACCCGCACCAAGTCATCCAACGTACGCCGGCCCCTAACCGTCTCCAGCCTGACTGTCGTCCACGCTTCCCCCTCTAATGTTAGCATGGCCATTTCTGCTAAGGTCTTAGGATCAATGTTATACATCTCCCCCACTATCTTAAGTTGTTCGGTCCATTCAGTTACAGGATAGTTCCGTCCGTTAAACTTCCTCACCTGATTGACAATAGATGCCGGGGGGGGCTGTCCGGTTATAAGTTACTACCGGGAGGAGATTCTGTTGATCACACATCCTGCCGACTACGCCAGATGTAGCGACCGGTGGTAAGGCCGCGGGTGTGTGTGTATGTCTGGCTTCAACAGAATCTCCATACTCAGATTTAACCGGTAGTAACATTTCTTTACTGTAAAACATATCTATAACACAGTCAACTGATCTAGCTGCACACATGTATATGGTGGAGTCTCTGGATCTTCACTTTTTCCGGATGCGCAGCAAGAAGAAGAAAAAGAAAACACACAAAATGGAGATATCTTTCCCTAACTTTCCCTCAAATCACGTACCAGTCTATCACGGAAGAAGATGTCGCTCCCACGTGGCAGGCCTGGGGTCTCACGATGACGGGTCCCGGTGCAGCGCTGAAGGGGGGAATTCCTCAGTCCTCCTCTTCGGTCTTCTTCCGCAGGTAACAGATTTTTGTTAGTCTCTCTCTTTGTCCACACCGATCAGCAGCAAGGAGATCACATTAGCACAGATGGCTCCCTTATGTCGGTCACAGCCCCTGCACATGTAATCCGGTGGCAATGTCCTGAATTCCGGAGGCAATGTCCTGAATTTGAGTTGGACCCTCGGTAAGACAAGGTCCTGCAGACCGGGGGTTGCAGCAACGATTTTCACGGGGTATTTCTTCTCAAGAATTCGGCTGCAAAAGAGCCCTATGTCGGGAGACACCACACACAGGTCTGTCCTTGCTGAACTCTGAGTCTGCACTGCTCGGTTTCTCTTCCTGGGTAAACAAAAGAGATGGTGGGGGATTTCCACCCTCTGTGATTGTACAGTCCACTAGTGGACAAGTGCGGAAACAAAGTCCAATTCTATGTCCATCTCAATGCGGCAGTCTGAATTGTTCACCTCATTACATACTGATGAAAAACAGGTGAGCAATGCTTCTTTTGTTATCTCATTGTGTTTTGCTCTATAAGCTCATTTTTTAAAACAAGAGCCGGATCTGATACCTGATGGGGCAAGCTGAAGAACGGACAAAACCTGTGATGGCAGGGACAGGTGAGGGGTGAGGTGAGTATGATATTTTATTATTTTTTAATCCCTGATTATTTATTACATAGGTTAAAAAAGTCCTAGATCCATCAAGTTCAACCTTTCTTCAATTATACATTTTTGTCACTAAATCACCTATAATCGACAATATTCCAACCCTTTTTAAAAGCTGTTCTAGAGTCATCCATTCCTACCTCTACTGGTTGGCATTCCGTAGTCTGACTGCTCTGACTGTAATGGTGCTGTCACACGCATCAATTTGAAGAACGATATTGTTAGCGATCACATGCACGCGCGATCGCTAATAATATCGTTCAGATCGCTGGTGAGCTGTCACACAGGCAGACTCACCAGCGATCAATGAACCAGAGACATCGTGGAAATGATTTAAATATTGTTTCCATGATGTCTTGCTCCCGCTGCCAGGCTGCGGTAAGCGGGAGCAGGCTGGTCTCCAAGGTAAACTGCGGGTAACTAGGCAGCGCGCGCTGCCTAGATACCCGAAGTATACCTTGGTTACCAGCCTTCTCCACTCACTGGCTGGTATCCAAGGTATACAGCGGGTAACTAGAGTCCCTAGTTACTCGCTGTGTACCTTGGATACCAGCCGGTGAGCGGAGAAGGCTGGTAACCAAGGTTTACTCCGGGTATCTAGGCAGCAAGCGCTGCCTAGTTACCCCAGTTTACCTTGGATACCAGCTCCCAGCGCTTGCAGAGAGGCGCTTGGAGCTGGCTTATCGGTCGTCTCCCAGTGTCACACGCAGCGATGCTGCATGTCCAATGGGCGACCAACGAAAGAGTTGAGGTCCTGTCCTCAAATCAAACGATGAACGATTAGCCAACTGATCGTTCATCGTTTGTAGTGTCACACGCAACGATGTCGTTTCAACATCGTTCAAGCGCACAGAACACGTGACTTTTGAACGATATCGGCAACGATATCGTTACGTGTGATGGTACCTTAATGAACCCTTTCCTATTTAGCTGTCGGAATCACCTTTCTTCCACCCGTAGTGAGTGACCCCTGATTCCTAGTATTCTCTTTGAAAAGAATAAGTCATGTGCTGTCCCTTGTGTTCACCACACATGTATTTATACATATAAGGGCCATGTCACACACACAGATATCTGTGCAGATATTGTTCGCAGATCTCTGGCTGCTGTGAAATCATGGACACATTGTTCCATTTTGTGGCCGTGTACAAATGGAGTAATGTGTCCATGATTTCACTGCAACCAGAGATCTGCGAACAATATCTGCACGGATATCTGTGTGTGTGACGTGGCCCTAAATGAAATCTCCAGTAACATCTTTTTCTTTCCAATCTTATCAAGCCCAACTTTTCCAATCTCTTGTCAAATGGGAGGCCTTCCATCCCTTGTAATAATCTAGTTGCCTGCATTTAAACTGACTATAACTTCTAAATATCATTTTTAAAATGTGGAGTCCAAAACTGGATCCCATATTCTAGATGTGGCCTTACAAGTGATTTATAGAGGGGTAGCAATAAACTGGGATCACAGGATTTTAGCTGTCTTTTTATGCACCCTACAATCTTTTTTTTTAGTACAAGAAACAGAGGAACACATCTGGGAGACTGAGTTACCTCATAACTCGCCCCAGAGGAGCGCAGAAGCCGGATACCGGATCCGAATCTGTGACTGAAACACGCAGCACAGAAAACACTGGGATAGTGGAGGTTGTACATCTACACTGTACCTCAGCGAAGAAACACGGCGGGGTCAGAAGCACACTGAAAGATTCAAGTTGCCTAGCAAAAGGGGTACCTGGAGGAGAAACAGGGCCAGCAGCTCAGATAAAGCAGCAGGGCCACACACAAGGCGCAGGAGTAGGAAGCTGAGGACCCAGACAGGGTGGGAGCAACCCGGCCCCGGTACAAACTCCGTGGACAGTACTTGCTGAACAACAACTCCAGTAAAGCTGTGGAAAACTTCAAAACCGTGAGTGTGTGTGATCCTTGTGCTCAAGCCCTGCGTGCCCTCACAAACTACCATCATCTCTACTACTGCCCCTATCCTACAACATCCATAGCACTATCTGTAGACTATTACTACCACTGCCCCAGGGAATCAAGCTCTACCCGCAGAGAGCCAATACATCTCCAGCTGCCAAACATCATCCCCGGAGGTTCTGCAGCACCGGTGGTCACCCTGGCCACAACCCGTGGGTGGCGTCACGACAAACTCCCCTGTAAATATCCCCCCATTTATTGCGGAACCCGGACCCAGACCGCCGTGATATCCCAGCAGTACCCCGGTCCGGTACCGAGTACCCCATCCCAGTGGGCTCCACACATGGATTACTGGAACCATGTCCTGTGACATGAGACGAACCAAGTTAAATTTCTTTCCCACAGTTAAGCATGATGGTGGGGGTGTTATGGTTAGGGACTACATGAGTGCTACCAGCTGTGTGAAGCTACAGTTAATTGAGGGAACCATGAATGCCACCGTGTACTGACATACTAAAGCAGAGCATGATCCATACTCTCCCTTTGGAAACTGGGCTGCAGTGCAGTACTCCAACATTATAACAACCCCAAACACATCTGCAAGATGAATACTGCCATTGAGGGTAAAGGTGCTGGACTGCAGAAAACCAAAAATTTCAGACAGGGTCCAAAATCACAAACAGGAATAATCTTTTAAAAGTATTACATTTACTTCTATCACTTAAAATTGATAAACACCACAAAAACATATTACAAAGATGTTTTAAGGTTGAAAAGGTGTGCAGAGGTATACAATTAAGACAGGTAGCTGATTGTGTGGCTCCCCAGGGTCCACGTGCCACAGGATCATTATCACCCCAGGTGGTAGTGTCACACTTGAGAGCAACAGAGAGTATCCATACCAGACAGAAACCGCACACAACACCTTTCCGGGTTTCAGCGTGAGCTCCCCTATAAATTCTGGTCTGGGGCAGAGTTAGTCAGTTCAGTTCATAGGAGGACTGAGGAGGATATCCTGTGGACTGGAGCAATGCTAAGCTCATCCCAGAGTAGCCAAGCCTAGTGTGATGGACCCAAGGCAGGGGTCTGAGATAGGTGAGGAGAGCCTAGGGAGCGGTGCAGTGCTCACCCCAGAGAAGAAGCACCACAGAAACAGACACCGGATTCCGAGGCTGTGCAGGGCCTAACGATCCGGCAGCCAATACCGGAAGGTGAGGAATTCCAAGTTCCCCAGCCACACCATGCCCGGAGGCAAAGCAGCGTAAAGGGCCCAGGAATAGCCGCCTGAGACGTGGGGCTAGAGAGAGAATTGAGTTGCCTGCCATACTGGCACCAGGCAGGGGGAGAGAGGGCCAGCAGCTCAGCTTATGCAGCCGCAGGGACCCACTAACAAGGCACAGCAAGGAGGCCTCAGAACATGTTGGTTGAGGAAAACCCAGAGTTGCTCCCAGGAACTCCTGCATACCGGAAAAGACTAATGCCTGCCTAAGAAAAGTGTCTCCCATAATGTGGAATGCATTATGTCACATGATGCCCTGGAAGTGGCGTGCCTAGATGAATGTATGTTATAGCAAGGAACACAAATGCATTCCATCATAAATTGGAAAACCATTTCATTACTTTGTGGATATGAAACGTACTGACCTCCACAATATTATAAAGGTTGACAGGGGGAGGTTAGTTAAAGAGATATGCCCACTAATGTGGAGCCTTTTCTACATACTGAAAGGGGATCAATACAGAAAGACACAGTGTCTTTATCAACTTTATCAATAAAGGCAGAGAGAGGTGTTTATGAAAATCCTTCCTCCTACACATGGCAAACCAAATCAATAGGCCGTATGACGCACATATGGCCGGTCAGATATTGGCTTGAGTCTTAAACTCTATTTACATCTTTATCCATTTATCTGTAGATAATGAATGCAAGACTTAAGCAAACACAAGTACTGTAGGACCAATTCTGGAATAAAAAAAAACATATCTTAACCTTTTTACAATCTCTGACAATAAAACATAGAAGGCAAGCTCTTCTAGGCACTGATAAAACATGGATCTACATGGGAGACAAAATTTAAGGGAAAGCCTATTAGCAGCAGCATAGGTTTGAGAAACACAATCCACAATCTCACATAGTGAATATAATGAATGAAAAAATATTGCATTCACTGCATTCAAGACATCTTAGTTTCAAGTGCAGAAATACCAAAGAGATGCTGCAATGTTTTTCTCACTATCTGACATGAAATCAGAATAAACCTTTCTCATTTTAGCTTAGTTAGGATTACCATAATTATTAATATTTGCAAAATGCTAGAATGATGAAAGAGCAAGGATGTTTTAAGGCATTTTTATTACTCTCTGTAAAGTCACAAGTTTACATACATTTCATTAGTATTTGGAAGCTTTAAACTGTATGACTTGGGTCAAACGTTTTGGATATCCTTCCACAAGCTCTCACAATTATTGGAAGGAACTTGGGGCCATTCCTCCTCACAGAACTGTTGTAACTGAGCCATGTTTGTAGGCCATGTTGCTCGCTCCTGCCTTTTAAGCTTTCTCCATACATTTTCAATAGGATTGAGGTCAGGGCTTTGTGATGGCCACTCCAAAACATTGACTTTGCTATCCTTAAGCCACTTTGTAACCAGTTTGAGTTTGACAGTGTGCTTTGGGTTATTGTCCATTTGGAAGACTCGATTCCACACAAGCTTTGCCTTCCTGGCTGATGTCTTGACATGTTGCTTCAGTATTGCCACATAATGTTCTTTCCTAATGAAGCCATCTATTTTATGAAGTGCACCAGTATCTCCTGCAGCAACACAACCTCAAAACATGATGCTGCCATCCCCGTTTCACAGTTGGGATGGTGTTCTTAAGCTTCCAAGCTTCTCCCTTTTTCGACCAAGATGGTGATTATGGCCAAACAGTTCCATTTTAGTTTTGTCAAACCACAGAACATGTCCCCAAAAATGGAAGTGTAAATTCATGTGTGCATTTTCAAAAATTAATCTGGCATTTTTATGGTTCTTTTGGAGTAATGGCTTCTCCTAACAGATTGTCCTTTCAGCCCATGTTGATATAGTACTGTGGATAATAACACAATCTTTCAGCTTCCACCATCATCTTCACAAGGTCTTTTGCTTTTGTTTTTGTGTTGATATGCACATGTTGGACCAAAGCACGTTCATCTCTAGGACACAGAACCAATCTCGTTCCTGAGCAGTATAATGGCTGGACATTCCCATTTAGTTTGTACTTGCATATAATTCTTTGTATAGATGAACGAGGCACCTTCTAGTATCTGGAAATTGCACCCAGAATGAAACAGACCTTTGCAAGTCATCAATTTTCTTCCTGATATCTTAGCTGATTTCTTTAGACTTTCCCATGATGCTACACAAAAAAGCAGTGTGCTCCAGGTGTGCATTAAAATACATCCACAGGTGTGTCTCTAACTCAGATGTTGCCAATAAACCAGAAGCTTCCCAACACATGACTTCATCATATGGGCTGTCCCAAATTGTTTAACGGCATAGTAATCTTAGTGTATGCATGTGATTTTGCAGAAGTAATTAAAATGCCTTAAAACATTCTCTCTCATTATTCTGGCATTGGGAAAACATAAATAATTATGGTAATCCTAATTGACCTAAAATGGGAAAGGTTTATTCTAATTTTGCGTCAGATAGTGAGAAAAACATGCATATGTGTCTTTTTATATAGTGTATGTAAACCTTTGGTTTCCACTCTGTGCCCCTAGACCTACCATATATACTTGTGTATAAGCCGACCCGTGTATAAGCCGACCCCCCTACTTTTGCCCCCAAAACCTGGGAAAATCTATTGACTCGTGTATAAGCCAAGGGTGGACCCCAGCACAGGTATACAGCCCCCAGCAGTGTGGTATACAGCAGCCCCAGAGGTATATACAGCAGCCCCAGTGGTAGTATACAGCAGCAGCCCCAGTGGTATATACAGCAGCAGCCCCAGTGGTATATACAGCCCCAGTGGTAGTATACACGCAGCCCCAGTAGTATATACAGCCCCAGTGGTATATACAGCCCCAGTGGTAGTATACACGCAGCCCCAGTAGTATATACAGCCCCAGTGGTATATACAGCCCCAGAGGTAGTATACAGCAGCCCCAGTAGTATATACAGCCCCAGTGGTATATACAGCCCCAGTGGTATATACAGCCCCAGAGGTAGTATACAGCAGCCCCAGTAGTATATACAGCCCCAGTGGTATATACAGCTCCAGAGGTAGTATACAGCAGCCCCAGTAGTATATACAGCCCCAGTGGTATATACAGCCCCAGTGGTAGTATACACGCAGCCCCAGTAGTATATACAGCCCCAGAGGTAGTATACAGCAGCCCCAGTAGTATATACAGCCCCAGTGGTATATACAGCTCCAGAGGTAGTATACAGCAGCCCCAGTAGTATATACAGCCCCAATGGTATATACAGCCCCAGTGGTAGTATACACGCAGCCCCAGTAGTATATACAGCCCCAGTGGTAGTATACAGGGCCACAGCAGGGCCCCCCTCATAGTTTGGCGCCCCCACCTCACATGATGGCCCCCCCGCATGCAGCGCTGCGCATATACATTACCAGGATATCAGCTGTCACCCTCCGGTGGCGGATTGCGGCTCCTGGGCTCCATCTTCCTCTGTCTTCCTGCTTTGTGGCCGCCGGGCTTATCGCAATGACGTCATCGCGACGCCGGCCGGTCACGTGACAAGCAGGAAGACACAGAGGAAGATGGAGCCCGGAGCCCAGGAGCCGCGATCCGCCACCGGAGGGTGACAGCTGATATCCTGGTAATGTATATGCGCAGCGCTGCATGTGGGGGGGCCATCATGTGAGGTGGGGCGCCAAACTTTGAGGGGGCCTGTATACTGGTACGACTCACGTATAAGCCGAGGGGGGGACTTTTCAGCCCAATTTTGGGCTGAAAAACTCGGCTTATACGCGAGTATATACGGTAATATGTTTTGAATGCATTAGAGCAATATTTTACATATGTTTCTTTCCACTGTGTTGATGCTTACAAGATTAACCCCCTTTTTTTCCTGTGTAGTATCACATTTTAATTGTTCTTTTTCGTACTCACAGATTGTGAAAAAATATAGAAATTATTTTTATTTGAGATTTTGGTCCCACTTTGTTTGTTTAGGTATTTTATTAATATGTTATGGCATTAAGGAAAACATTTTACTCGGGAACATAACTAAGGCCCCTTTCACATAGGCGTTTTTGAAAAAATGTGGCAGATCCGGCAGATTTACCGCATCTGCCGCCTAATGGCCGCACTTGCAGCATGCTTGGGGCAAGCCCCATGCATTGTCTATGGGGCTTGCGGCAGGTGTGGCAAGTGCGGTTGCAGCAGATGCGGCAGTTGCGGCCGCAAAAAAAGCCGCTGCTGACCGTGTTTTTTTTCGCGGCCGCAAGTGACTGCAGCATCTGCCGCAACCGGCAAAACCGCACTTGCTGCACCTGACCGCGAGCCCCATAGACAATACATGGGGCTTGTCGCAAGTGGGCCACAAGTGCGGTTGTTAAGCGGCAAATGAGGCAGATGCGGTAAAACTGCCGCATCTGCCGCATTTTTTCAAAAACGCCTATGTGAAAGGGGCCTTATTGATATGTTCCTAGAGCCAACTCATCACACATGTAGCATAGTCCATCTGCTATACGATAAATAGCTGTTATTATTGGCTTGACTAGGTTGGCCAAAATGCTTAGGTAAACCCTACTGTACAAACGTCCATTCACAAGTATATTAAAAACAAGCGTGGGGCTTGGGGCTCCCCAAACCATTAACCCTTTGGTGACTATGCTAATTTTGACCTTAATAACCAAAATTAATTTTAGAAATCTAATCAGCATAATCTTTTGTGGTAATAATTCTCAAATGCTTCAGTGTAACCCAGTGATTCTGAGAATGTTTTTCGTGACATATTGTACTTTGTGTTAGTGGTAAATTTACCGTAGGTTAATTTTTTTTTGCACTCATTTGTAAAAATATCAGAACTTTGGAAAAAACGGTAAAACAATATAGCAATTTTCAAACTTTCAATTTTTATATCCAGTTAGTCGTGCTGTTCAAAATAATTCCTAGATAACCATTACCATATGTCTACTTTATATCTGCATCATTTTTCAAATATATATATTATACATTAGAAAGTTTAAAAGTTAAGTAGCAATATTTTATTTTTTTTTCAAGAATTTACACAACCTATTTCTTCAGGGATCTATTCAGATTTAAATAGACTTTGAGGGACCTATATATAAGGCACTCCCCAAAGTGATATGATGTTAAAAAACCGCACCCCTCTAATACTTCAAAATTGGTTTGAGAATTTTTTTTAACTCTTCAGGTACTACACAGGAATTAATGAAATTGAAAAAAATATTAGCTCTAATATGTTGCTTTAGTCACATTTTATTCACTTTTACAAGAGATAGCATCACAAAATGGACCTCCAAATATGTTACTTAGTTTCTTTTGAGTGTGCTGATACCCCACATGGTCAGAAACCTTTGTTTGGATAAGCAGCAGGGCTTGGAAGAAGTAGTAATTGAATTTTGGAACACAAATTTGGCTGAAATAGATTGCAAGTATCATGTTGCATTTGTAGAGCTCTTAAAGCGAACCTGTCACCGCCCCGGACATCAAAAGCTAAAATAGCCACCTTCTGCAGCACTAAGGCTGCATTCAGAGAAGGTGGCTATAGGCTTTTAATGCCCTTTATACTATGAAATATGCAGTTAGATAAATGCTCACACTTCTGAAGACCAAAGACCTGGAGGTGGGGTTTCACGCTCCTCTGACCCGTCCCCTCTTGTCCATCATGGTGCACGCCTGCTGCTGCCTCCCCTGACTGTGTAAAATGAACGCGCGTCTCCGTTCTCCTGTATGGAGCCACGCATGCGCTGTGCGCGCTGCCCAACGACTTCCTGGACACCGGGCGCACAGCGCATGCGCGGCGCCGTGCAGGAGAACGGAGATGCGCGTTCATTTTACACAGTCAGGGGAGGCAGCAGCAGGCGAGCACCATGATGGACAAGAGGGGCGGGTCAGAGGAGCGTGAAACTCCGCCTCCCGGTCTTTGGTCTTCAGAAGTGTGAGCATTTACCTAACTGCATATTTCATAGTATAAAGGGCATCAAAAGGCTATAGCCACCTTCTCTGAATGCAGCCTTAGTGCTGCAGAAGGTGGCTATTTTAGCTTTTGATGTCCGGGGGGGGTGACAGGTTCGCTTTAAGGTACATAAACAGCAGAAATTCCCAACAAATTACCCCATTTTGGAAACTACAACCCTCCATGGATTTTATCCAGGGATACAGTGAGTATTTTGATCCCACAGGTACTTCACACAATTTGATAACATTAATTTGTCATATTAAACATTTTCTTCTTTTTAACAAAAATGTTGCTTTAACCCTAAATTTCTCCCTTTTGCCCGAAGTATTATTATTATTATTATTTATTTATATAGCACCATTATACTCCATGGCGCTCTACATGCTAAAAAGGGCAGACTAGGACAAGTAACATAGTAACACCAAAGTAACACCAAGTAACACCAAAAAGTGAACTCCACAGTATAATACCACCTTTCTTATGGGCTTAAAGGGAACCAACCACCCCAAATGACCCCCCCGGACTAATAATATCGTTCCCTACTTGCAGCACATACATGTGCTGCAATGTTTTTTGCTAAAAAAAACTGCTTTTTAAAACTTAAGATAATGCTTTAGAAACTTTATACCGAAGCGACGGGTGGGCGTTACTTACATGGGGCTAAAGCCGGGTTGCAGCTGCCACTCATCATCCTGTGTCCCCTCGCAGCAGTAACGGCCAGCCCTTTTTGCAGCGTCCCAGGCTGGTGCACGGATGTCATGCCCGTGCACACGTCATCAGCTACAGCCGGGTTGCGAGCGCGCGCTCTGACTTCCTGCGCTCGGCTGTGGAAGCACCCGCACAAAAAATGCAACATGCCGCGTTCAGAGTGCACCTGGAGGGTGCACAAATTATGCGCATCTGAATGCAAACACAACCGAATGCAGCCAAATGTAGGCACATGCATTCCCATGTTAAACATAGGAACGCAGTGCGCAAGCGTTTGGCTGTGTTCGGTGCGCTTGCAAACGCCAGTGTGAAACCACCCTTAGTGATTTCTCAAATTTGGTCCAAAAAATCTGTTTCGACAAAAGTCAGGGCTTCGAAGGGAAGGGGAACAATTTCAATTTTGGAACACAAATTTGTCTCTAGTTGAAATAGATTGTCCTATTTGTAGAGCCTGTGTTGTTCCAAAATAACTGAAAACCCACATAAATGAATTTTTGGTTACAAATTATACCCTGTAATGTATTTCTCTAGGGCGTAGTGAGTATTTTGATACCATCATTTTTTATTTAGTTGATGTAACACAAATTTTAAAAATACAAGTTGCATATTTTTCAATCACTTTTATGAATCGTTTTTGAACATTCTGAATTAAAATACATCCAATATGGCAGAAATGTAAGTACTGGACACACAACTGTGCTTATAATATAATAGATGGTGTACCATTTTGTCTGTAAGGTAAAATTGATGGAATTCCAGGACTCATTCAAAGCTTACAGAGACATTGAGATAACACAAAAAGAATATCCTTCCAGGAATTATTACTCACAAAGGGCAGCATGCACCTAAAAACACACTGCTGATTATAAAACGTGGTGTTTCCAGCAAAACAGTTGTACTGCAATTGCATATATTAATGCAGGAAGAATAAACTGCACAGTGAAAGGCAAAATGTTCAAAATATGGAGGGAAATGCCGCCAACTATGTAGCAAATCTGAGTTTGTTCCAAAGATGACAGAACACCAGCAAGACTAGAAGGACAGGCTTATCTTTCAAAAAGACTGCTCTTACAATGTCTGTTTTGCTACATCAATCCCTATACGTGAGATGAATTTGCTAGTCAATGTGGTACATCATAACAGGATCCTACCCACCAAGGTAGGAACCGCCATGTGCACGAAAAGTATTGTCTGGTACAGGAGGTTCAGCAACAACCATGCAGTGGTCATTAAGGGGGTAATCCACCTTCACTCTCCTGAATTGTTGACACCTGACAAGAGAGGTATACCAATTCATGATCTTTGTGTTAAATTCTGACCCTCCCATCAGTATCGTGCAACTGAAGTTTGCATTCATCTGACCAAGCAATGTTTTTCCACTGCCCAGTGACCCAATATTTCATCTTTTATGTAAAGTCTTTACTGGGTGTGTTGCCTTTTTGTTTCTCTGAGGTTATGCTCATGTTGTGTTTTTACCATATCAGTCACTCCATTGACACTTTTGTTTAAAGCAGTATTTCCCAAACTCCAATCCTCATGGCCCCAAACAGGACACGTTTTCAGGATTTCCTTAGGATTGGACAGGTAATGGAATCATTATCAAGGCATCACCTGTGCAATACTAAGGAAATCCTGAACACATGACCTGTTGGGGGCCGTGAGGACTGGAGGTTGGGAAACACTGGTTTGAAGGTGACTCACCGTGGCCGGGGTGTTCGCGTCGCAGGTGTTGACTCTCCTCTTGTCACGGAACCGCGTCTGCGGCTGTGAGGCCCGATGGTCCAGATCAATAGGGGAAATGGCGGAACAGTGGGGATTAGTTGTCTTCGTGACGCCACCTGCGGTGTTCTGGTAATTTTACCAGCGCTGCTAGGTCTCCGGGGGATGTTAGAACAATGCAGAAATGGTGGTATTTAGATTATGAGCGCTATACAAGACACTGCACTGATTAGTATTACCTTTAGGTCTTTATTGAATATTGACAAATGTGAGTCCTCGCCACAACATGTTTCGACACTAATGCGTCTTCCTCAAGTGGACCGGGGATGTTAGGCAGCAAGATGGGACGCTCCCCACAGGATGAGCGGGAGTCCCCGGAGCCAGGAGCTGCGCAAGATGTTGTGAGGCAGCTGCGGTAGTGCTGCTGTTAGGCCAGGAGTCAGACACAGACACGCCAAAGTCTTTTAAGTACCTTTACTGGTGGTATTCAGGTACGCCAGACCGGGTTAGTGAAGTTAGCAATCCTGGAGGTTCACAGCAAGCAGTTTGTAGTAGGCTTCCTTTCTCTATCTCTCTCTCTAAGGTCGGGTGGATGTGGAATCCAGCCGGACCGGGCAGTGTGTTCGAATGAACTTGCTTCACCTGGGTATCAGCACTGACGGCACTGTAAAAGGGTTTGAGCAGGATCAGTACTCTTCCCTGGGCTCTCGTGGGTAGGTGCATCAGGTGGAACAGGTGGCTAAACCTCCTGTTAGATGTGCTGGTTCTCTATGGTGGCTGGGTAGCTCTCACAGCTTTGGTTCCAGTAACCGGTTTGTAAGAAAGAGTCAGAATAACTCTGTTTTCCTGAGAGGTGTTCTCCTTCTTCCTCTTATCCCAATTTGCAGGGATTTCCTCACTTGCTAGCTGGCTGGTGGGGCCTAGTGTGTCCCACATAGGATGGAGGTTTCACACAGGCTGGCAGCTCTTGCAGCGACTGCACACACTCTGAAGTTTCTCCCTCCAAGACTCTATTTAAAGGGGGAACTGGCTCAAAGTGACCAGTGGAGCTCCCCCTAGAGGCTCGGGGTGAAACCAGGTGTACTAAGGTGTTGTGGTGTTTTGTGAGTTTTGCTTTGCTGTTAACTCCAGTCATGCCCTAAGGATTTCTGTGGTGCCCAACAGGGTGCCAGGGTGCCACATTCCCCCTTAGTTAACCTCAGTTCTCCAGGCTGAGAAAAAGTTCTTTTTACAACTTAACACTAAGCATTTTATAAACATTCAATAACAGAGTCTGAAAGAAAAATACAAAAATCACTGAAAAGGAAAAGAGAAAAATATGAAAAAGGTGAAAAGCAGTCCATACGGCACTAGTCCATCTGCCGTAGGCTGGAAAAGGTAAAGTTAGTGGTCACACAAGTCCTGTGACAATTGTCCAAAGTTTGTGAAAAGGGAAAAAGGTAAAGTCCACACATATTTTCAAACTTTATACATTCCCTATGGGTGTCTCTGCTTGGGAGGCCGGTACTAACCTTCTATACCTTACCAGGCGCTTTCTGTCCCCAACTTGATATACTTGGGACAGAGCCCAGTTCCTCCAAACTTCTGTACACTACTTTTTACAGGTTTTGAAAACAGGGTACTATTTACAAACACTTACAGGTAATATGATTCCACTACATTCTTAAACCCATTCTCCAAGTTTGTTTGGGGCTTGTCCTAATGTACTACGTGTGGATCTGCGTAGTTTGGGTATTTCCAAAGCTGTTGGTGTAGTGTACGAAGTGGTTCTTAGTTCTCTATGTCTGCTTTGTGGTAGGCCATAGTAAGTGCGGAGTATATCTACTGGACTATCCTCTGTAGGTAGTTGTGTAGGAGTTTCTCTTACTGTGGGACTAGCAGGTTCACCGATTACAGGAATCTCAGGTTCCAATATAACAGGCTGCATATCTTGCACTTGAACTTGTTCTTGTTGAACTTGTGGAATTGGATTTGGTTGCTGATTTTCTCCAGGCTGGTAGAAATGCATAACTGGTATGATGTATGCTCCATCGCATTGTGGCCAGTCAGCTGGTAAGTATCCAATGTCTGTAAGGACTAGGTTTTCTTTTGTTTCTTCATCTATAGTTACAGCAGGGTAACTGGTTGCTTGTGGGATTAACTGTAGCGGACATTTCTTTAAATGATCCCTTGAAACAGTTGCAATAGTATTCCCATTGTCTTTACTGATAACACAAGTTTTTGAGTTGTCATAGTGTGACGGCGTAACGGTTTAGGGTACCGATTCCCAACTGTTATCCAATTTGTTGGTTTTTCGCTTTCTTTTTAGCACTAAGTCTCCTGTAGCTAGAGGTTCTGCTGAGGCGTGCTTGTTGAAGTCTTTTTCTTGTTTGGTTCTACTGATTTCTAGGTTTCTTTCTACGCTTTCTTGTACTTTTCTGTACTGTTCTTGGCGTTAAGTGACCCAGTCGTCATCAGAAGAGTCTTCTGTTGGTTTGATGGTTCCCATCTGTAAATCAATAGGCAATTTACCTGGTCTTGCTCGCATCAAGTAAGCAGGTGTGAGTTTGTTGAACTGACAGGTATGTGGTTGTAGATGTCCACGAGATCTGGAAGTTTCTCAGGCCATTGATTTCTCCAACTGGTAAGGTCCTGAGCATGTCAATGACTATGTGGTTCATCTTCTCACATAAACCGTTCGTCTGAGGATGATAAGGTGTTGTGCGGATCTTCTTACACCCATATAGCCCTAAGAATTCTTGGAACAGAGCTGATTCGAAGGCTGGCCCTTGGTCAGTCAAGACTTGGTCTGGATACCCATGGGGGCGACAGAAGTAACTATGGAACACTTTGGCTGCTACCTCAGCGGTTAAGTCCTTAACTGGAACTACTACCAGGAATCTTGAATAGTGGTCAACAATGGTGAGAGCGTAAGTGTACCCGGTTCGACTTGGGGTAAGCTTCATGTGGTCGAGAGCAACTATTTCATGAGGTTTGGTGGTAACAATTGGCTGCAACGGAGCTTTCTGAGTTAGGTGGTCTTTCCTTCGAAGGTGACATGGTCCACAGTTTTTACACCACTTGTCAATTGAGCCTCGCATACCGACCCAGTAGAACCGATCCTTCAGGAGTCTCTCCAGCTTCTTCCATCCAAAGTGTCCAGCATCATCATGGTATGCTTCAAGGATCATTTGGACTTCAGTCTTGGGACCTACAATCTGCCAGATTAGTTCATGGGTTCTTGGATTGAGGTATCTTCTGCATAGTTTACCTTGGTAGACAAATAACCTTCCTTTGTCTTTCCACAGGCGTTTAGCATTTGGTGAGGCATCAGGGTCTATGTTGGCGTGTTCTTGAGTGATCAGGTCCCTTACCAGGCTGACATCTGGATCGTTGGCTTGAACCTCCTTCCAGTCATGGTGAGGTAAAGGGTTCACGGTCCTCTCTACACGTTTCTGGTTTCTCTGATGACACGTTGCTGTACCTGAATGGTGGAAAGCAGGTAGTTCAATCTCTTCCAGGTCATCTATGTCTTCTCCCTCTTCAGGAAGGTTAGGCATTCTGGACAGGGCATCAGCATTGCCATTCTTGTGACCTGCCCGGTACTTTACAGTGAAGTCGTAGTTAGAGAGTCTTGCTACCCAACGCTGTTCTAGGGCTCCCAGCTTTGCAGTCTCTAAGTGTGTTAGAGGATTGTTATCTGTGAAAGCTGTGAACGGGGCGGAAGCCAGGTAATGCTTGAAACGCTCTGTGATTGCCCAGACCAGGGCCAGGAACTCTAGCTTGAAGGAGCTGTAGTTCTCCAGGTTCCTTTCCGTGGGACGGAGCTTTCTGCTGGCGTAGGCTATCACCTTCTCTTTGCCCTGCTGGCGTTGAGCTAGGACTGCTCCTAAACCTTCATTGCTTGCATCAGTGTACAATAAAAACGGGAGATTGTAATCAGGATAGGTCAGGATTTCTTCTCCAGTGAGAGCATCTTTCAGCTTCTGGAAGGATTGTTCCTGTTCTGATCCCCAGTGGAACGAGGGTCCCCTGATTTTGCCGTTTTTGGATTGACCTACTAAGAGATCTTGTATAGGTGCTGCTATGTTGGTATAGCCTTTGAAGAATCGCCGGTAGTACCCGACCAGTCCTAGAAATTGACGTACCTCTTTGTGAGAAGTGGGTGCTGGCCAGTCCTTGATGACGGTTACTTTATCCGGATCCGGTGCGACGCCTTCAGCGCTTACCACTAGGGATGAGCGAGTCCTAAATTACTCGGAATCGCTAGACCCGCACGAGTCCGAGCCCAGGACTCGCTACTCGTTGCGAGTCTAGCGAGTCCAATGTTAATGAATAGGGAACCGAGTAATAACGAATAATGCTATTTCCAAATCGCTGATGTGTCTCTGAAAGTGTGCGAGTCCAAACTCGCAGGTTTTTCTCTTATTTGGAGCAGAGCTGCAGGCAGGACACCGTACAGCAACGCACTGGCACAGGAAAAAATTGTTTAGTACGCAGAACCAGGCACTGTTAGGGCTCCTTCACATTTGCGTATGGTAACGCAGCGTATGCTGCGTTCCCATACGCATCCAAACGCATGCGCACTGCGTTCCTATGTTTAACATAGGAACGCATAGTGCCTGCGTTTGGCAGCGTTTGCTGCGTTCGGGTGCGGATGCGGACGATATCTGCTCTCTTCAGGGTCCAGCGTCCGCACCCGGGACGCAGCATGTTGCATTTTTTGGGCGCTCGGGGACCTTGGAAGATCAGCAAGCGTCCCCAAGCGCACAAAACCTGCATTGTCTTCAATGGGTCCGCAGTGTTCTGCGCTTGACAGCGCAGGAGAACGCTGCGGACCCATTGAAAAATCTCCCGGTGGCCGCCGGTGATGTCACAGGAGCTCACCGACGGCCACCGGGAGATCAGCTCAGCCTCTGCTTCTTCTCTTCTTCTTCCCTTCTTCTTGTCTTCTTCCCCGCCGGCGGTAATCTCCTAGCGATGTCGGCGGGGAGAACAGCTGATTTGACAGCTGTTTGAATCTTCCCGCGCCGACATCTCCTCTCGGTGTCGGCGCGGGAAGATTCAAACAGCTGTCAAATCAGCTGTTCTCCCCGCCGACAGTCCCGGAGCTTACCGGCGGCCGGGGGGCGGAGATCTCCGGCGCTGATCTCCGCCCTGGCCCGCCCCCGGACAAAGCCGATTGGCTGGCCGGGCTCCCTAGTGATGTGTCCGCAGGCGGACATTATCCGCTGCGGACACATCAAAAGACCATGCTTTTGACAGCGTTTGTGTCTGCATGCCATCAGCATGCAGACACAAACGCAAATGTGAAGGTAGCCTTAGGCTGCGGTGCTGGCTGCGTGCAAGTTTACAAGTACCGTGCGAGCTGCAGGCAGGACACCGTACAGCAACGCACTGGCACAGGAAAAAATTGTTTAGTACGCAGAACCAGGCACTGTTAGGCTGCGGTGCTGGCTGCGTGCAAGTTTACAAGTACCGTGCGAGCTGCAGGCAGGACACCGTACAGCAACGCACTGGCACAGGAAAAAATTGTTTAGTACGCAGAACCAGGCACTGTTAGGCTGCGGTGCTGGCTGCGTGCAAGTTTACAAGTACCGTGCGAGCTGCAGGCAGGACACCGTACAGCAACGCACTGGCACAGGAAAAAATTGTTTAGTACGCAGAACCAGGCACTGTTAGGCTGCGGTGCTGGCTGCGTGCAAGTTTACAAGTACCGTGCGAGCTGCAGGCAGGACACCGTACAGCAACGCACTGGCACAGGAAAAAATTGTTTAGTACGCAGAACCAGGCACTTTTAGGCTGCGGTGCTGGCTGCGTGCAAGTTTACAAGTACCGTGGCGAGCTGCAGGCAGGACACCGTACAGCAACGCACTGGCACAGGAAAAAATTGTTTAGTACGCAGAACCAGGCACTGTTAGGCTGCGGTGCTGGCTGCGTGCAAGTTTACAAGTACCGTGCGAGCTGCAGGCAGGACACCGTACAGCAACGCACTGGCACAGGAAAAAATTGTTTAGTACGCAGAACCAGGCACTGTTAGGCTGCGGTGCTGGCTGCGTGCAAGTTTACAAGTACCGTGCGAGCTGCAGGCAGGACACCGTACAGCAACGCACTGGCACAGGAAAAAATTGTTTAGTACGCAGAACCAGGCACTGTTAGGCTGCGGTGCTGGCTGCGTGCAAGTTTACAAGTACCGTGCGAGCTGCAGGCAGGACACCGTACAGCAACGCACTGGCACAGGAAAAAATTGTTTAGTACGCAGAACCAGGCACTTTTAGGCTGCGGTGCTGGCTGCGTGCAAGTTTACAAGTACCGTGCGAGCTGCAGGCAGGACACCGTACAGCAACGCACTGGCACAGGAAAAAATTGTTTAGTACGCAGAACCAGGCACTGTTAGGCTGCGGTGCTGGCTGCGTGCAAGTTTACAAGTACCGTGCGAGCTGCAGGCAGGACACCGTACAGCAACGCACTGGCACAGGAAAAAATTGTTTAGTACGCAGAACCAGGCACTGTTAGGCTGCGGTGCTGGCTGCGTGCAAGTTTACAAGTACCGTGCGAGCTGCAGGCAGGACACCGTACAGCAACGCACTGGCACAGGAAAAAATTGTTTAGTACGCAGAACCAGGCACTGTTAGGCTGCGGTGCTGGCTGCGTGCAAGTTTACAAGTACCGTGCGAGCTGCAGGCAGGACACCGTACAGCAACGCACTGGCACAGGAAATGTTTTGTGGAAAAATGGCACCAAAATTATTTGGTAGACTAGTGCCAAAAATAAGAAAAAGCTTAGGATTACAGCTCTGCGGAAAGCTGGGTGAACTAAGCTCTGAGGATGGTGCTGGATTCACTGTAAGGCTGCTCCTATCTCCCCTTCCTTACAGTCCTGTACAGCAATCCTCCGTCCTGGTAGTTCTGAAAAGAACTTTTGGGTTATGTGTGAGGAATCTTGACTCCTACACTCCGTCCTGTTAGTTCTGAAAAGAACTTTTGGGTTATATGTGACTCCTACACTGCCTAACTGTCCCTAGATCTGCTCCAAGTCTCCCTGCACTAGGTCAGCTCTTCTCAGGAATGTGCCCAAAATGGCGGGGGCAAGCCTTATATACTGCCTTGCCTGTCATAGATGACATAGGCATCACGATGGACAGCAGCCAATCATAGTCCTGACACAACCAAAGCTGCTATGGCATTACTGACTATGATTGGCTAAGATGCTTGTCCTTCTTCACAAGTTTTCTGACCTAACACGCAATGCTGACTAGTAACATAAAAGATTCTGGATTCGCGAGTCCCGAATAGAGAATACAGGACTCGGAATCGAAGACTCGCTAGGATTCGGACTCGTAGACTCGCTCAGACTCGCTGCTGTTTGGGGAGATTCAAGCTATATAGTGATGTGATAGAGCGAGTCTAGCGAGTCTAGCGAGTGAGATAAAGTAAACTCTGACAAAACTAAGATTGCCATTGACTTGCATTGGACTCGTTACTGAGCGAGTATTCGCTAAAAGACTCGCCGATTACCGAGTCCAGCGAGTCCCTTAAGAATCGCCGAGTAACGAGTCCTAGCGAGTAGACTCGCTCATCCCTACTTACCACGTGTCCTAGGTATTGGACCTTGGGTTTCAGCAGGTGGCACTTGGACGGTTTCAGTTTCATCCCGTATTTGGACAGTGACTCGAACACTTCACTCAGGTGCTGGAGGTGATCTTCGTAGGTCTGAGAGTATACAATTACATCATCAAGGTATAACAGGACAGTCTCAAAGTTTTTGTGGCCCAAACAACACTCCGTCAGTTTCTGAAATGTTCCTGGGGCATTGCACAATCCGAATGGCATACTGTTGAACTCGCATAAGCCCATAGGAGTCGTGAAGGCTGTCTTCTCACGATCCTCCTCTGCAACGGCAACCTGCCAGTACTCACTAGTAAGATCTAATGTGGAGAAGTAGTTGGCAGATTTGAGTGCAGCTAGTGACTCTTCTATGCAGGGTAACGGGTATGCATCCTTGTGTGTGACTCTGTTGATTTGCCTATAGTCTACGCACATCCTCATACTACCATCTTTCTTTTTAACCAGGACTAGTGGTGCGGCCCAGGGACTACAGCTATCACTAATGACTCGTGCATTTTTCATGTCCTGAAGCATCTCTTTTGCTTTTTGGTAGTGAGTGGGTGGTATAGGCCTGTACCTTTCTTTGATAGGTGCATGGTTGCCTGTGAGGATATGGTGTTGTACCCCTTTAATCCTCCCGAAGTCAAGTGGGTGTTTGCTGAACACTTGTTCATACTCCCGAACTACCCGGTATACTCCATTTTTCTGGTGAGAGGGTGTGTTGTCAGTTCCTACACTGAGTTCTTGACACCATTTCTCTAACTGATCTTTGGAGTGAGGGGGTTCATCAGTGACTGTTTGGTTTGAGGATTTTACATCAATTACAGCATCATCTTTTACCTGGTACAATTTTGCGACAGTTGCATATCTTGGCAGTCTGACTTCGTCATCACCATAATTTAATATGCGTACGGGGACTCTCCCTTTTCTCACATCGACCAACCCTCTGGCTGTCAAGAGCGTAGGACTACTATCAGACATTACAGGTTCTACTACAGCTTGGTAGTCCTGCCCTCTGAGGCCTATGGCTGCTCGACACCAGATCATCATTTCACTTCTGGGTGGTACCACAATTGGAATGGGATCTGTGACCCGCACTCTGCCAATTTCACCATTAGACAATGTTACCTGTTGTTGATAAACCAGAGCTCGGATCTGCTTTTGGATGGCTCTCCTCTCTCTGGGTCTACCAGCTTCAACACTCTGTTGGAGTAAGAACAACACTTCATCGATGCATTTAACCATAACATTAGTACCCAGTATTACATATGGATCTTTGTTGTTAGGTTTATCCTGCACTACTAAGATTCCCTGGTTCTTCAGCTGGACCCTTCCCACCTTTACTGTAGCTTCCCATTGTCCCTCTATTGTAACTAGCAAACCATTAGTTGCCTGAAGGTTCATATCAGGATTTGGGGGTTCTAACTTAACATCAGGCCAGAACTGTTTGTAAAGGGTACTCGGGATGGATGTCACCTGGGATCCAGTGTCTATCAAGGCGGATATAGCGATGCGATCGATGACGATTGGTAGATATGGACAGTCTCCTACATACTTCTATTCCCAGCTGGACGTTGGGCCTGGACAGTCTACTCCTGGGGTTGGCCCTTCTCGCCCAGGGGTTGCCCGTTTAAAGGACGGGACTGTTGAATACATCCTCCTAAGTCATTCTGCTGACTGGTGCGGCGGTCAGGACTGCGGCGGTCTGCAGGTTTTCCTCGCGACGGCTGTGTCTTTCTCTTTATCCACGGGACGTCATCAGGGCTGTCGGCGAGCTGAATCTTGTCCGATGACCTTGCATCTGTCTTGGGTCTTCTCCCAGTTTGTAGCTTGGCCACGTCTTTTATAAGCTGTTCAACATTAGCACACAGTTGTTCAAACCGGTCAGGTGTTAAAGTCTGTGCACTGGACTGAACCGTAGGGATTGGAGATGCTGCTACCGGCACGGAAGGGGTGTCAAAATACTGCTGCTGCGAAGCGGGATCAGGCACTGCGGCGAGGCATTGTCCCCACTCTGTTAAGTCTCTCAAGGTGTCAAACTCTGCGCCAGGATTTTGTATGGACCACCAGCTTGCTTACTTTCTATCCTCCGATAGTCTAAGGCCCACAATAAATTGTTCAATTAACGCTTTGTTTTCATCTCTGACACCATCAGGATCAACTTGCTTTAACAGTCTTAATGCTTCTTGCAAGCGCAGTGAATAATCTAGGACACTTTCTTGTGCCCCTTGGTTACAACGATAGAATGACAGTCTTAATTCAGCTTCGGTATGGCGTTCAAAAACCAGGGTTAATTTAGCGAATATCTGCTCCACAGATTCCTGAGTTTCTACAGGCCAGCTGCGGCTCTGCAGCTCGGCTGCGCCCGTTAACTGTCCCATAACAACTGAAGCTCTTTGCTTACCGGTCATAGCGTACATGTCCAGCGTCTGGCATATCTTCCTCCGGAAGGTCTCCAAGGTACTGGGTGTACCGCTGTACTTAGGTAACCAGGTCGCACTCGGAACGTAAGGCAGAGATATCGGCATAATCGGAGCGGGTTGCTGTGGCATACCGCCGGCTTGTTGCTGTCCATCAAGAGGTATGTTTTGAGGTACCGCTTGGTTTAGCTGGGGTACCGCGTTGTTGGGAGCCGGGTTACTCATGGTCGCTCCCCCTTAGTTAAGCGTAGCCTTTCCCTCGGTTTCAAACGGAAGTGTCGGCCTCGCGGTGAGGAGTAAGGCACCACGGGAGTTTCCGGTTCCTGCTGTGTCCGGAGGAAGTCGTCAGAGCGTGGGGGTGGGGCCAATCTTCGCGCCCTTTGCACAGTCATGCCCCTTCTTTTCCCGCCTTTTCGCGCAGCAATGGTGGACCAAATTTACAGTTCGATATTTACAGTCATTAAATAGCACACAATACCCGTGATAACGGGCCTGCTCGTTTCCTGTTCGTGACGCCAAATTCTGACTCACCGTGGCCGGGTGTTCGCGTCGCAGGCGTTGACTCTCCTCTTGTAACGGAACCACGTCTGCGGCTGTGAGGCCCGGTGGTCCAGATCAATAGGGGAAATGGCGGAACAGTGGGGATTAGTTGTCTTCGTGACGCCACCTGCGGGTGTTCTGGTAATTTTACCAGCGCTGCTAGGTCTCCGGGGGATGTTAGGCAGCAAGATGGGACGCTCCCCACAGGATGAGCGGGAGTCCCCGGAGCCAGGAGCTGCGCAAGATGTTGTGAGGCAGCTGCTGTAGTGCTGCTGTTAGGCCAGGAGTCAGACACAGACACGCCAAAGTCTTTTAAGTACTTTTTGCTGGTGGTATTCAGGTACGCCAGACCGGGTTAGTGAAGTTAGCAATCCTGGAGGTTCACAGCAAGCAGTTGTAGTAGGCTTCCTTTCTCTATCTCTCTCTCTAAGGTCGGGTGGAAGCTTCGGTTCCAGTAACCGGTTTGTAAAGAAAGAGTCAGGATAACTCTGTTTTCCTGAGAGGTGTTCTCCTTCTTCCTCTTATCCTAATTTGCAGGGATTTCCTCACTTGCTAGCTGGCTGGTGGGGCCTAGTGTGTCCCTCATAGGATGGAGGTTTCACACAGGCTGGCAGCTCTTGTAGCGACTGCACACACTCTGAAGTTTCTCCCTCCAAGACTCTATTTATAGGGGGAACTGGCTCAAAGTGACCAGTGGAGCTCCCCCTAGAGGCTAGGGGTGAAACCAGGTGTACTAAGGTGTTGTGGTGTTTTGTGAGTTTTGCTTTGCTGTTAACTCCAGTCATGCCCTAAGGATTTCTGTGGTGCCAAACAGGGTGCCAGGGTGCCACAAAGGCCACTTCACACACACAGATATCTGAGTCCAATATCTGAACAGATCTCTGGTTGCAGTGAAATCATGGATACATTGCTCCATGTTGTACACAGCCACAAAATGGAGCAATGTATCCATGATTTCCCTGCAACCAGAGATCTGTTCAGATATTGGACTCAGATATCTGTGTGTGTGAAGTGGCCTTAAAGCCTTGAAAAATGAGGTTGAGGCGGGACCCCCGATTGGGCCATTAATTTTAATGAGGCAGTGTCTGCCATCTTTATGTGAGCACAATAATGTGGTTGTCAGGACACTGCCAAAACTGGGGCAAGACAAAACACCAGATGATTCTCTGTCTCATTAAAATCAGTGGCCTCATTGAGGGTTTTTGCCTGAATCCTGTTTCGGGGTAAGCCGCGAAGTAGCCAATGATGTCTGGTTAAGCAATGTAAGGGCAGCCCTAGACAGCAACAGCGATTTTATAGCTATTGAAGGTTAAGAAACTACGAGTTGTAAATTCAGACATTTTAGTTGAAGCATCTGTGTTGTATTCGGCTGCAGTTTGCTTAACGGTGCACCGCTTGTTCTTCGGAACATTTCTTGACATTATCCACTAATTCCTTTAGTCAAGGAATGGTTTTATTTTCCCATGTTTATGTTGATTTAGGCTAGGGTCACATCTAAGTTTTTTTTTTAAAACCTGATCCGACTTTGAGCTTTCAAAGGAGCCAATGCTAAAAACCGGATTGCTTCACAAGCAATCCGGTTTCCGTCTCCGGCTCTGCAGCCTGCGGTAAAAATCATGCAGCTTAGTAATTATGCACGCCCCCTCTCGGCTTGCTGCAGTGCTGAGAGCCTGGCCGCGTCATGAAAGGGGCAGGGCTACCGGTATGACGTGATTTTAGCCCCGCCCCTTTCATGACGCAGCCAGGCTCTCAGCACTGCAGCAAGCCGAGAGGGGGCATGCATAATTACAAAGTGGGCAGAGGGAGCAGCAGACAGGCCAGCCTTTGGACACTTTTACAGACACAGAGAACTCACACAGGACGAGGTGATTATATCCTCTATTCTGTACTTTACACAATCGTTTTCTTCAGCAAAAGGGATGGCTAGAAAGGATAAGAGGGGGTGCAGGGACAGGTATAACGACACGGGGGGGATCAGTTTGTGGGGTCTTGTGTGACGCACTGAGGAGCCCGGCGCTTTTCTACTTAACAGATTATAACAGGATAAGCCCACTTGAGTGGGTGTAAGGTCTCTAGGGGGACTGTACACCCTCTAGAGACATTAATCAAACATTTATTTATTAAATAAATAGTTTTACTATACACAGAACAGTTTGCTCATCCCTGCGGTAACCGGATTGCTCAGGATTACACATCCGGAGCAATACGGTTACTGGATTGCGGCTTCAGCAATCCGGTTCCCAGATTGCTGAATGTATGAAGACAATTGCATTCACTGCATCTGGAACTGGATGCGGTGAACGCAATTCATGTTTTAAGTGTGACCCTAGCCTTAGACAGAAACTGATCAACAGAAAATTTGCTTATTTGATTTTATGCCACTCCACAGTCACGTGCGAAACTTCCAAAGGGCCACGTCACACACACAGATATCTGTGCAGATATTGTTCGCTGATCTCTGGTTGCAGTGAAATCATGGAGACATTGTTCCATTTTGTGGCCGTATACAAATGGAACAATGTCTCCATGATTTCACTTCAACCAAAGATCAGCGAACAATATCTGCACAGATATCTGTGTGTGTGACGTGGCCCATAGAGTAATGCTGCAAGCATAAAAGAGCAGGTATCTCTAATAAAGTGTTTATTAAACATCCTCATTTTAATGTTTGTATTATTGTCACCTATGTCCATTCTTTCTTCAGAGATTCTAATTCTGAATTCCATTAAATTTAACCGATAGAATAACAGTATTTAGCACTATTCATCCCATCAAACAACAGGCATTTGTCATATAATTCTGAGTGAATTGTTGAAAACACGGATGTGGACAGAATCTGTATTTGCAATAACAACAGACGTTTCTAAAAATTAATATAGTAAGAAATCTTCTAATTTTATGTCAAATAATTATTGCTGAAGTCACTATTATCCTCATGTAAATATTAAAGTCACAATATGGTATTTAAAAATCAATGTACTATGTGTTGTAAAAGTTTACCAACTTGCTGGAACCATTTTTTTCCATCCTAATATTGACATCACAACTATGGTAGGAAATTGTTTAAGGGAGCAAAATATGTTCCTAGAGCTGTATGAGAAAAAGAAAACAAACTCATTATTCCTGATGTATTCTCTAGGTCAGTCTCATTAAACAAGAGAAACCATTCCCAGGTTGATCTTCTTTTCACAGTAGGTGTTCTGTAGCTTCACAACAATCTAAATTTCTTCTACAATTCGAGTCTTTTCTCCCACTTGTAACTAAAAGAAATAAATGACTGTAATTATCAGAAGGAAAAATTGTATTCTTTCGATAGATATATCCAGTAAAAACACGAAAAGTCAGGCACTACCTTATAGCACGCTCTTAATCCTTGGGATCGATGGGATTAACGGATACCGCCAGATTCAGCCTCCAGAAGTTGCTCTTATACCATGTTGCACCCATGGTATAGTAGTCTTTAGTCAAATCCAGCCACTTAAAGAGGACCTGTCGCCAAACCAGGCATGATGATCTAATTACAACAAGGGGTCCACCAGCCCTTGAGCCCCCTGTACCCCGAGTAAATACATTTAGAAAACTTACATCCTGCAGCCATATAGGAGGTGGCTAGAGGCTGGAGCCAGTTCTCACAGGGGAATTTCACACCCCCTGTATAACGTATCCTCCCTTTGTTGCCTCCTCCCTGTCAGTCATGGTCTCCCTGTCCTGCATGACGCAGGCGCAGAGAGAGGGAGCGTGTTTTTGCTGATACTGTCCGTCTGCACCGCCTCCTGCGGTGACGTCAGCTCCTTTACCCGCCCTGCTCCATTTTATCACGAAGCAGGGCTGGCAAAGGTTTTGACATCACCGCAGGAGGCCGAACCGCCCCGCCTCCTGCCTGATGTCACCGCTTATCCCTGCCCTGCTTCATAACATGGAGCAGAGCGGGTAAAGGAGCTGACGTCACCGCAGGAGGCGGTGCAGACGGACAGTATCAGCAAAAACACGCTCCCTCTCTCTGCGCCTGCGTCATGCAGGACAGGGAGACCATGACTGACAGGGAGGAGGCAGCAAAGGGAGGATACGTTATACAGGGGGTGTGAGATTCCCCTGTGAGAAGAAGTGGCTCCAGCCTCTAGCCACCTCCTATATGGCTTCAGGATGTAAGTTTTCTAAATGTATTTACTCGGGGTACAGGGGGGCTCAAGGGCTGGGGGACCCCTTGCTCAGTGCTGTAATTAGATCACCACGCCTGGTTTGGTGACAGGTCCTTTTTAAGGAAACAGACAGCACTCGCCGTATGACAGACAGGCATTTATTAGGCCCGGCTAAAACCAGATTGAATCCGTTAAAGTTTAATGTAGCGTGAAATGGCCATTGTTCATTTTGCGGTCATCCTCCCTTGTGTTCCTTTGTTCCTATGGTTTTCACCGTGTCTAATAATTGAAGTTTTGCCTGTCATCTGGTGAGTGCTGCCTATTTCCTTAAGTGGCAGGATTTATGAGAGATACATTTAGATATCTAAAGAGAGGTTTGATTCTGCTAAATGGTACCTGATAAAAAGATGTTAAAGGGGTTGTCTGGGCTTTTTCTATCATTTACATGTGTATCTAAGCTGAAAAATGTTGACAGTTTATAATATACATCCTGTCAACATTTTGAAGAGTTTCCTAGACGTAACTGATTTGTGACAGCCAGGGAACGTCCAGGGGATGTGGTTGTGCTGGAGCTGCATGTAAATGAAGAACTGTTTTTTGACTCCCAGACTCCAACGCACACACCCCTTCCCCCAGTCTACAGTATGTCCAGCCACCCCCAGACTGCTACAGCCTGCGCCAGCCCCAAGCATGACCACCCACCCCCTTTTCACACAGTGGGTTACCTCCTAATCTGGCACAATGTACCAAATCTGCAGCTCTGTGCACTGCTCTGTGAGCTGCAGATTCGGCACATTGGGTCAGTCTATGAGCTGAGGGTAGTGTGCAATCCTGTGCCCTCAGGTCGTGTTTGCCTTTGAACTCTCTGTGCAGGAGCTGATGCTCCTTCTCTCTCCCCAGCTGCCAGCTCTGTGACTGATTGTGTGCAGAACATGCAAAGGAAGACCAGCTCGTCTGCACAGAGTGGCCACAGGGGAGCATGAGCTAAGGGCACACAGGATTGCACACTGCCCTCAGCTCCTACACTGACACAGTGTGCCGAATCTGCAGTCTCCAGAGCGGTGCACAGAGCTGCAGGTTCAGTACATTGTGCCAGAGGAGGAGGTAACCCACTGTGTGCAAAGGGGGTGAGAGGTCATGCTCGGGATGGGGGTAGGCTATAGCAGTCTAGGGGTGGCTGGCCATACTGTAAACTGGGGGTGAGGGTGTGTGTGTTGGAGTCTGGGAGTAAACGAGCAGATCTTCATTTACATGCAGCTCCAGTACAAACACGCCCCCTGGACATTCTCTGGCTGCAGCAAATCAGTGATATCTAGGAAACCCTGCAAAATGTTGACAGGATGTATATTACAAACCGTCAATATTTTGCAGCCTAGATACTCATGTAAATAATAGAAAAAGCCCGGACAACCCCTTTAATGAATAATTTTTCTTTTAAATGGCTTTAATGATTTACTTCATTAGTACAAGCCACACATCTGTCTCTTAGATCATTTATAGTCCTGTGTTTGAGACTCTTAAACGAGGCTCCATTTGCATATTCAAATTCCCAGGGGGCAATGCACCATGGATTTCACTGTGCTTGAGCGCTTTAGTCAGCTGCCCGCAGTGTTTTCCTCGACTGGTCACCCTGAGATCAGTGAGAGCTTTGTGATGTTGGTCTACCAGGCATTGCTCCCACCAAGCCAGAATACTACTCCACACTGATGAGGGGAAATACCCCGAAACAGCTGTCTGTGGATGGATACCTGGCTTTGGTACTTCCCTTGTCATATCCTTAAGCTCGCAACTGAGTGGGATAGAGACTGAAAGGGCCACTTAATATGGTGGTCTCTGTAAGGATTCCTCCCCAGGGCTAGGTCCTTCCATGGAGGGATATCTGGCTAGTCCCGTGTTTGAGACTCTTAAACGAGGCTCCACGGACTCCATTGGCATTTTATATAATTTATGACAGTAAGTCTAATAAGTAATATTAAGTCAATGGTACAATAAATGGTATTTGTTAGGACCACTCAAGGCTATATAGCTTAAACCCACTCACAAGCATCAGTGATAACATTACAATTGTAAGAAAACCAATTGCAAGACTTGTAGTTGGACCATCATTTATTTTTCAACAGGACAATGACCCCAAACACACCTCCAGGCTGTGTAAGGGCTATTTGACCAAGAAGGAGAGTGATGGAGTTTTATGCCAGATGACTTGGCCTCCACAGTCACCAGACCTGAACCCAATCGAGATGGTTTGGGGTGAACTGGACCGCAGAGTGAAGGCAAAAGGGCCAACAAGTGCTAAGCATCCCTAGGAACTCCTTCAAGACTGTTGGAAGACCATTTTCGGTGACTACCTCTTGAAGCTCATCAAGAGAATGCCAAGAGAGTGCAAAACAGTAATCAAAGCAAAAGGTGTCTACTTTGAAGAACCTAGAATATAAGACATATTTTCAGTTGATTCACACTTTTTTGTTAAGTATATAATTCCAGATGTGTTATTTCATAGTTTTGATGCCTTCAGTGTGAATCTACTATTTTCTTAGTGATGAAAATACAGAAAACTCTTTGAATGAGACGGTGTGTCCAAACTTTTGATCTGCACTGTATGTCATAGTGGCACAATGCACAGTGATGTAAAAGGCCGAGTCAGCACCAGAAGCCTCGGGCATAAAAAGAAGGAGGCCATCGAGGATGAACAAGATGGGTGAAAGAAGGAGGTAGGATGGACCAGACTGGGGCTGCAGGACAGGTGAGCATTGAGTTGAGAATTACATTTTTTTCACAATTCTGGAGAGAACCTGGAGCATAATAAAGAACATTAAATTTGCATTCAATCAAATCAATGAAAATCAAATTTCCTTGTTAAATTTGTATAAATTGCTGACTTTGAATCTTTGCAAATTCAATCAATTCTGTTCATTAGTCTTTAGTGGACTTCATTTTATATGCTGTTATATTATTTTTTTTAGCCTAGGTGAGTGTACAATTCTTTTGTAAATAATTTTGCCTTATTATTATCTTTATAAGGTTTGTTTCTGTTTTACAAATATAAACCCTAAGTAATGTGTCTCTTCACATAGGCATAGAGTTAAATGATAAAGTATTGGCAAGCTGAACATTTTGGTAATGAATCAGTCATCAGTAATGGTACCTTTACACGCCGCGACGGCAGGCTGGATACATCGCGCTACTTCGCGTGCACGAGCACGCTCAAACGGCTACAAACGGTCAACGCACCCTCTTTACACGCCGCGACAAGGTGCGCTACGCCACGCTACATCTATAGCTAGCTACATCGCCGGGTGTCTCAAGTAGCCAGCTGTAGCGTAGCGTACCATGTTTACACACCGCTCCAACAAGCTACTATGGGCGGACCCGGTGCAGCAGGGATAGCACATAGGCGTGCAACAATCTTGGATTACGAGCCGTCCGTACGATGATAGGACAGCGCAATATCATCCTGATTGGCCAGGCATCGCAGGAGGCTGGTTAATACAGCACGCTCGAGTAATTGTGTAGTGTGACTGGTCAGCTCCTTAAATATCCCGCCCTATGCTGCGACTACCAATCATAAAGCAGGAGCGATCTCCAATGATCGCAGATGGGGCGCGGTAACATGGCGACTGTGTCACGCCTTAGATACATGGCAGCCACATCGCCGGGTGTCCAGAGTTGCCTTCCGTTGCTTCTTTACACGCCGATACAGCTCGCTACAATCGGCGATGTTGCCTTAAGTTTATGAGCAGAGACCATAAACAGATGTATCTGTCGCCGGCTGTAGCGTCGCCTCTTCAGACGCCGCTACTACAGGCGATATGGACGCTACAAGCTACAATTGTAGCTTGTAGCGCGATGTATCCAGCCTGCCGTCGCGGCGTGTAAAGGTACCATAAGCTCTGCCAAGTGGTGACTGCAGAAAGGAAGAATTTGAACAAAGTTCTCTAGCTAAGAATTATTTTGGAAAACAGCTTTCGATGTTATAAAATAGTAGTGATCCCAACGCCACTCTTGTTATGATCCTTCATAGTCTCCCTTTCAGTATCCGGAGTTACCCACCTACTAATTACCGTATATACTCGTGTATAAGCCGAGTTTTTCAGCCCAAAATTTGGGCTGAAAAGTCCCCCCCTCGGCTTATACACGAGTCACTACGGTGGTGGGGGCTGTGGAGGCTGGAGGAGGCGGGGGGAGGCTGCTGTATGAGCGGCCCCGTCACGTGGGGCCGCTCGTTATATATGCACTGCTTCCCCCTGTCAATCAGCGGCAGGGGAAGCAGTGCATATAGCCCCCCAAAAGCTGGCACTGTCCCCCCTTGTAAGGGCCCCCCCCCCGCTGCTTATACATTACCATCCCGGTGTTCTGATCGGCGCCGCTCCTCGGTGCTCCTTCTTCATCCTCCCGTCCTCGCTGGCTGCATCCGGGATCTCCGGCCGTCGCAGGCATATGACGTCATCGTGCGACGGCCGGAGATCCCGGATGCAGCCAGCGAGGATGGGAGGATGAAGAAGAAGCACCGAGGAGCGGCGCCAATCAGAACACCGGGATGGTAATGTATAAGCAGCGGGGGGGGGGCCCTTACAAGGGGGGACAGTGCCAGCTTTTGGGGGCTGTTGGTACCCCCAGGGGCTGCTGGGTACCCCCTGGGGGCTGCTGGGTACCTCCAGGGGGCTGTTGGTACCCCCAGGGGCCTGCTGGGCACCCCCTGGGGGCCGCTGTATAACCCCTGGGGGGTGCTGTATAACCCCTGGGGGCTGCTGTATAACCCCTGGGGGCTGCTGTATATACTGTTGAGGCCTGTATACCACTGGGGCTGCTGTATATACCACTGGGGCTGCTGTATATACCACTGGGGCTGCTGTATATACCACTGGGGCTGCTGTATATACTGGTGGGGTCTGTATATACCACTGGGGAGGCTGCTGTATACCACTGGGGTTGCTGTATATACTACTGGGGCCTGTATATGCCACTGGGGAGGCTGCTGTATACTACCATTGGGGGGCCTGTATACCACACTGCTGGGGGCTGTACACCTGTGCTGGGGTCCACCTTCGGCTTATACACGAGTCAATAGGTTTTCCCAGGTTTTAGGGGCAAAAGTAGGAGGGTCGGCTTATACACGGGTCGGCTTATACATGAGTATATACGGTACCTGCACAACTGCAGTTCTCAAATACCACCAACAGTGCAAGTTTCCAGGAATTCCTTAACATTGCACAGGTGATGGATGCTTCACCTGTCACTTGCACAGTTTCCATCAGCTATGCAATACTAAAGAAATCCTGAAAACGTGCATTGTTGGTGGCTGCCACATGACAGATGATATTGTTGGACCAATTAGAAATGAGCAAAACTCCTGAAAAATTTGATTTGGACAGATTTACTCTATTTGGTAGGTAGATTTGTTTAGGTCTGAAAAAGTTCATCCCAAACTGAAACTGCCCTGATTACTGTGAGGGGGTAAAAATAATAAAAACCTTTCTACTTACCTTTCCTGTTGCCTTTACTTACAAGACCTATCACTTCATTCTGATATTGAGGCTAATTTGAAGCCTGTAATTGACCTTGGTGGGTGCACAGTATGCCATGATATACATCACACTCCCTTTCCTCACAGATGATGACGTGAAGCCAATTTTGTTATGACGTGTTACCCCCATCTGAGTGTAAACCACAAACCTCAGATTTGCCTCAGCACTAGAATGGAGCTAAGGGTCATATATGGCCAATTAGGATGACTGGCGTTGAGGGACAAATTTGTGTAGGCAAAAGAACAAGAAAAGGTGAGAATATAAAAAAAAATTTTTTATTTTTTTAAATTTAATTTAACCTTTTCCTGCCATTAATAGAATTTAGTAAAATGACATCTATTCTTGACCTTCCATACAACCCACAATTACTACTGATATCTCTTTCTCCCCAAACATTACAAGGCCAGAGTACAAGTTGCAAAAAATGGTAAACATGAGATATGACTTAATACTTTAGTCAAATCACCTATTTAGATTAAAAATTATGTAATGGGGTTTAAATTTAGTGATATGTGCACATAAGCCAGAAGCTACTACATACTGACTTGGCTAAAAAAGAGGCAATTTAATAAAATTACAAAATTGCTTTTATATTACAGATGTTTCCGATGGCAATAGCCTGATTTTACAGCATCTTGAGTTTAATAGATATTAACAATTTAATTGACACATAAAACCGTTATTATGGGCTGATAAGAAGGAAAATACGTTAACCTGATTCAAATGTTCAGCTTAAACATTATATGTAAATCACACAGATCTTTCTCTTGCAGAATTTTTTGTGCCTACAGCTTTGATGATTTTTAGCTCAACTCTAGGAAAGCATTATTAGCAGTGACTGCAGCTCAGTACAGCGCCAATAGGGAGTCTCACACAGTCCAAAATCAACTTCATGCAGCATGCTGCTCAGTCCCTTCCATTGCAATGAGATTCTAACTCTTTGGCTTCTCTGTATAAGCTCAAGCCCTCCACATGCCGTCAGCATATTCTATACAAATAAATTTGTTCTGTAAATAATTATAATTATTTCTAACAGAGACACTTTCTTCTCAGAATTGCCATCTAATCTGCTCAGTGCTAGTAATAAAAACCCCAATTCCTGTTGGGTTAGGACTAGAGATGAGTGAATCCATCATCAAAGGATCAATTTTGCTATGAAATTCCCCCAAAATTTGGATTCTAATGAATCTGATTTTTTTACGGATTTAAACATAGAATCATAGAATTGTAGAAATGGAAGGGACCTCCAGGATCATCTGGTCAAATCCTCTGCTCAAAGTAGGATTCACTAAATCATCCCAGACAGATGTCTGTCCAGCCTCTGAAGCAGAACTCACCACCTCTTGTGGCAGCCTGTTCTCCTCGTTGATCACCCGCACTGTCAAAAAGTTTTTTCTAATATCTAATCTGTGTCCTCTTAGTCTTCTTTTTTGCAAGCTAAACATTCTCGTATCCTGTAACAATTCCTCATCGGACGTGGTTTGCAGACCAGTCACTATTCTGGTCACTTTTCTCTGAACTTGCTCCAGTTTGTTGATCTGATTTTTAAAATATAGTGACCAGAACTGGACACAGTATTCCAGATGAGATCTGACCAAAGAGGATTAGAGGGGGTTAATGACTTCACATGATCTAGACTGTATGCTTCTGTTAATACATACCACACTTGTGTTTGCCTTTTTTGCTGCTGCATCACACTGTTAACTTATATTCAGTCTGTGATCTATTACTATACCCAAGTCTATGGCCATGGTCACACATAGCAATCCGCTTTTTTGAGGATTTAGAAAAACGGATCCGTTTATTTAGGATGCCAATAGTGTCTCCTGAGGTCCTGGACGTTCTTTGGAATTTTTTGGACTTAGTAATTTTTTCACCAAATACGCATGCAAAAACGCATGCGTTAATGCATGATGCCTATATGTACCATGTGTTAATGCATGCGTCTGCCATAGGGCCCCATGTTAAAAAAAAGCATGCATTTTTTTAAAGCACCCAGCGTTTTTTTGGGATGCTGCACAAAAACACATGTGTTTTTAAAAAATACACACACGCATATGCGTTTTTGGACTTTGATAAAAATGTCCAAAATTATCCCAAAAACGGATTTAAGCCAAAAACAGATGATATGTTTGACCCTGGCCTATTTCACATGTGCTGTTGCTTAGCCCTATTCCTCCCATTCTGTAAATGCTCTTTTCATTTTTCTTTCCCATACGTAGGGCTTTAAATTAGTCCTCTTCAAAAAACATTCCGTTAGTCTCTGCCCACTGTTCAAGTTTGTTTAGATCTTTTTGAATCCTCTCTCTCTTCTCTAGTATTAGATGTCTCTCCTAGCTTTGTGTCATCAGCAAATTTAATCAGTTTACTATCAAAGAATCTTCATCTAACAGTGCATCTCAATGAAATAGAATATCATCAAAAATCATTGTAATATTACCATTTTTCAGGGTGTTTCTGGGAGCCCTGAAACATGTTGACTAATAAATCAACATTATATTCAGCCTTTGATGTCTCGTGGAATAAAGCAGCATGGTTTTTAAGCCTTCATCCTCCCTACTTCCATTTTCTAAAATAATGACCTTATGATTTTCATTGGCTGTAAGTAGAGATGAGCGAGTACTAAAATGCTCGGGTGCTCGATGCTCTGGCCGAGCATCCCAAGATACTCGTTTACTCGGCCAGAGCACCGAGCCCAATGTAAGTCAATTAGTGACAGGCTCCGCCCACAGACTTCTGGCTATAAAACGAGTGTTTCTGGGAAAGGGAGGGAAGGGGGGCTTTTTCAAATCGCCGCAGCATACAACACCTTGCTGTGCCCTCCAGAGGGATCCTAACAATCAATCTGCTCTCTGTGAGGTGCCAGCTCACTGTGTGCACTGAAGGCAGCTGTGTATTTGTGTCAGATCGATAATTATTAGCAAGGAGTTCGAGCATCTCAGCAGTACTCGGTGCTCGCCCAGCATCCCGAGTACAGGAATACTCGTGCGAGTAACGAGTAGCGCCGATCATACTCGCTCATCCCTAGCTGTAAGCCCTAATCATCAACATTTACAGAAATAAACACTTGGAATAGATCACTGCGTAATGACTCTATATAGGCTTTTTACTTTTTGCATTGAATTACTGAAATAAATTAACTTTTTGATGATATTCTAATTCATTGAGATACACTAGCAAATCATTGATAAAAATGTTGCACAACATAGAGCCCTGGACAGAGTCCTGTGGTATCCCACTTGAGACATTCTTCCAACTGGATGTGCAGCCGCTTGTGACCACTTTTTGGATTCGATCACTAAGCCAGTTATGAGTCCACCTAACACTTGCATTGTCCATTCCAAACGTTATCATTTTTTTCAATAAGGATAGTACGAGATACTTTGTCAAATGCGTTGCTTAAGTCAAGATATACAATATCTACTGCATTTCCCTGATCCACCCTGTCAATGATTCTGTCATAGAAGGAAATCAAGTTAGTCTGACATGACTTATTATCTGCAAACCCATGCTGGGTCTGGTTAATCACTTTATTCTCATCCAGGTACTTGCATACATGTTGTTTAATAATTTGTTCAAAGATGTTTCATGGCATAGAAGTCAGCCTTACATGACTAATGCTTCGTGGGTCCACCTTCTTCCCCTCTTTGAAAATAGGGACAACATTTGCTCTTCTCCAGTCTTCTGGGATGTCTTCTGTTCTCCAAAAATTTTCAAAGATTATGGAAAGATGTTTAAACATATTCTCTGCTATCTCCTTTAGTACTCTGGGGTGTAACTCACCCGGGCATGGAGGTTTAAAATCAATAAACCATGTGAATAATTCAAAACTGCAGTTACAAAGAATAAAATATTATACTCACCTGTACTTGGTCTTCCTTGCATTCCTTGTTCAGTATTCCACCTTCTCCATTTAACTATTTACTTTGGTTTTTCACTCCTGACTAATCCCCACACAGTCATGTAGGGCATGATGCTTGTCATTTACATTAATATGAGGGCTAGTCAGCCATGGAATATTAAAGGCCAAAGAGGAGTGAGTCAAGAGCCAGGTTGAGAGCTACGGTAGAGAGATAGGTGTGGGTAAAGCCAAAGAGAGATGAGAATAATATTTTACATATTTTAACACCTTCATGGTAGATTTTATGTGCATGATATTCAGAGTGAGTTAAATCTACCCAGCCAAATTGAAAAAAATGTGCCCAAAACTGAATTTTATGAGATTTTCTCAATTCTAATTAGATGTTGCCACACGTTTTTTTATTTGCTGTGATATATTTTCATCTCTTACAAGGAAAATTGGGAAAAATTTCACCCTTTTAACCCCTTCATACCATGGCCATTTTTAGTTTTATTTTTGTTTTCTTGTTTTCCTCCCTTGATTCCGTAACTATAACATTTTTATATTTCCATCAGTATAGTCACATGAGGGCCTAATTTTGTAGGACAAGTTGTACTTTTGTGATTAACCAAATGTGATTAAATAGGGATTCAAAAATTAGGTTTAACAAATTAAAAAAAAATCCCAATAAAGTTACAAGGTTTTATTAGTTTTGCAATAAAATAGTAAATAAGCACATTTTGCAACCAGGTGTCATTCATTCTGGACATATATTGAAGTGTGGAGAAACTGTAAAAAGAATACAATTACTCAATTGTGGTGTTTTTGTTTTTTTTGTTACTTATCGTGTTCACTATAATGGTAAAACGACTTAGCAGCATGATTCTCCAGGCCAATACATATTGGTGACATATTGATGCTTACCAAACATGTATAGCTTTTTTTTTTATTTAAGTAGTAAAAATAAATCGGAAATTTTTAAACAAAAAAAAGAAATTCTTCTATTGCTGACATTTTCAGAAAACCAAAATATTTTTATTTTTTGGGATCTGGGCATAAATGATGGCGTATTTCTTGTGCCCTTACATTTTTACTGATACCATTTTTGGGTACAGTCTGGGTAAAATCGTAATTCTGGCATTTTTAATTATTTTCTCATTACACCATTACCATTTGGATGAATTTATTTTATATTTTAATAGATTGACCATTTCTGATTGAATCTACAATTGTCTGATGACTTGTGCTAATGTGTTGATGAACTAATGTGTATAGCAAAAATCACAATACCCTATGAATGATGGCCCACAGCCAACGGTTCACATGAGAATCATAATGACAGACACAGGAATCATCAGCTGACCCCTAGCTGTTATCACAACCCATCAGGGTTTTGCAATCGTGTTCTGGGCATGGCCATGTTGGCAGGTTTTAAATCTCACTGTCAGAGATTGACTTGATTTAACTGGTTGACAGCCACAGGTTTATCTTGAATCCACCCATTGCTTTTAGAGGCACATGTCATCTGATCATATCAGCCGTCATGTGCGAGGAAAGATGCAGGCTCAGCTTGCCAGTCCATATCAAAGGCAGGTACACAACATTTCACGTAAATATACATCATATGCCGTGAAGGGGTTAAGGTGGCTGTGCTATTATACTTTTATGTCTGAGTCCTATTGCTCATATGAGTGAATTCTTACTAACCTCAGGATTCATTTGGTAATTTAGCTTTATTGCAGTTTAGTCTCCATTTTTCTTACACATAACTCATATAAATACTATATATCTTTTAAATAAAAGCCCTCTCCATTCACAGCAGGTGTTTGCTGTGCTATACAGCTGACACTTGTGAGCATTATAAAACATAACTTTTGCTCAATATGTTAAAACAATGCCAACAAACCAAATAACTTTAAAAGTATGAAAATATAGGGATACCCATGACCTATATAATGCATGACTAGTTTGGATATCAAGGCCAACTCACAAAACACATGCAAAGCAATCCAATTAATCATATGTATAGGAATATTAATAGTGCCAAAAGGTTGGGAAATACATTAACAGCAATAGTCCGGTCATATTACATTGAACCCCCGATCCTCAAAAACTTGAAATATTTGAATAGATATATGCAATAGCAGAGCGTATCTATCAGGAAAATAAATAGGAGAGAAACTAAGAGGTGAAGGGTATGCAGTAGACTAGACCTCTATTTGTTTTTACGCTTTGGCCTGTTGTAAGCTTATGAACTCCCCCTAATGAATCCTGGCAGAGGAAACACATTGGGAAGCATGTATGTAAAAGGAAAACAAAAGGAGAGAGACACAATGCCCATAGTGGTAGGGTTATATTGTATAACTCCCCAAATAGTATCATTGCTAGAATTAAATTGTTTGCTCTAATGAAAGATCAAAAATGGGTGAAATATCTAAGAAGCAATCTGATTGATTTATTTGATCAATGGGATGTATGGGCATTCACAACCTTGAATCCTGAGAAACCCTATGAGTGCCTTAACTTAGCTGTTAACATATCCTAGAGAGCCATTAGTTCCTGTTGATACAAGGGCAGCCCATATCTGACCCTGTAAAATCCTAACCTTCCCTATATTCTTCCCAATGTGTTTCCTCCACCAGGATTCATCAGGAGAAATGCAAAAGTATATAGGCTAAAGACGCATAGAGGCATAGGCTACTGCATTTTTCACCCTTTATCCCTTTGAAAAGCAGATGGGGAGAGAAACATTTAATTGTATTGTGCCACTGCAAATATCTAGGAATGTAGGAACCAGATAAAGTAGTGGATAAAATCAACACTGCTCTTGACTGAAGAGATCCAGAACAAATAAAATAGAGAAATAGTGTTTATTCTACAGGTTTTGAAGAATGTCCCCACATCTTCATCGGAAAATCCACCAATGAAGAAGTGGGGACAGACTTTGAAATACATAAACTAAAACACTATTTCTTTATTTTATTTGTTCTGGATCTCTTCAGTCGACAGCAGAGCAAATTTTATCCACTACTGTATCTGCTTTCTACACTCCTGGCTTTTACAGGTGTTTCCTGTGGCAGCTGTCATATGCTTTTATATTGGTTTTGTGATGCAAACTCATAAATTGAGTGACTAGCTCTGTTGAGTAAGACCCTATAGCGCTTTTTTATTCACAGCTTAACTACTGCATATTGTGAGGTTAGCGCATGCCCAGTGTATACGGAGGACTCGCTTGCAGCGTAAAATTGACACCAACTCGTGCTTTTATGTAACAAATGTCTACCTGTTTATTTTGCACCACACATATAGCATAGGCGGCCGTCACACGCTTCAATTTAATGCACGATATCGCTTAAGCGATTTGCTTTTTGATCGCTTAAGCGATATCGTTTGTGCATCGCTGTGTGCAATCAAGCGATTTTACAATGTAAAATTGCTTGATCGTAACATCGCAGATATGAGAGCCGGAGCTCATATCAAGCGATAAACGCTTGTTCAATCTGCTTCATCGTGGTGTATGACACCACGATGAACGATCTCCCAGCGGCAGAGCCTATGCTGGGAGATGGTATCTATGGTAAACGTCGGGTTACTAAGCGCTGCGCGGCCCCTAGTATCCCGATGTGTACCATAGTTACCAGCGATTTCGCTGCCCCACATCGCTGGTGAATCTGTCTGTGTGACAGCTCACCAGCGATGTGAGCGATATTGTTAGCGATCGTGCGTGCACGTGATTGCTTACAATATCGCTCACGATATAGATACGTGTGACGGCCACCATAAACCGGGCAGCACATAAGACATTGCACATAAGCACTCTTCATTTACACAGCACATAATACGTACATTACATATACAATAGAACACACATTACATTTAGGACTACATTCACCGGGACCCGTGACCACCTCTCCATCGAAAACTAGGAGCACTAGCGACAGCTCCAATGGTGGTCACGGCCACTGGGCCTTATCTATATTTTACTTTTAACATTTAACATTAGTATCTATCAATGGGATCACATCACAATCGAACCATGAAACCCAATGACGTTTCCAGCCGCCAGGCTCTCTTTGTATTATCTATTTACATGCTACATAAGCCGGAACCCTTGCATGAGACATTTGTAGTCTCAGGGCATGGTATGTGTTCCCACCTTAATGGAACACCAGAGACACACAGACCCACCAGGATCTGGGTACAGCCCTGTTCATACAGGTCTCATACAGGCTGCTATAATGTAGACAGCCTACACACATTCATCCAAGGTTAATGGGATCATTACATGACATATGGTCAGTCCTAATGGCAGCTATGACCGCATGGCCCTTGAGCCGTGCTCGATCTCTCACACCACATGGCATAGTACAGTCTCCAGCCTAACCGGGAACTTACACACTGCATGTGGTTCATCATACTACATCCATGGACCCCTTACATATTGTTCCACACATACACAGCCCATCATACAATATCCATGCTGCTGCTGCCCTCCCAGGCACGGAACAGGGATTGGCAAACCTGAGCTACGGGTGAACCAGCATCCCCAAGGTCTCCTCCTTACGTCTGAGTGAGCACCCTCCAGGGTCAGCCAAGGCTCCCCTACTCTAGGAGCCATCACAACTCCTGCGTTCAGCCACAGGCTCTCATACACTCCATCAGAGGGACAGGTGCCTTCCACATGAAGAAGGACAGGCTTCCCTCACGTCCAAAAGGGATGGAATGCTTCTGACTCCACATCCTTACTGGCTGGATGTTTCTCACAGACTGAAGTCTCTTCCCGGGCACAGAGCAGGGTCTAGCAACCTGAGTTACCAGGTATACCAGGTGTCCCCCAAGGTCTCCTCCAGCAAGTGTTTCTCCCCACGCCTGAGCAAACATCCTCCAGGGTCGGCCACGGTGCCCCAACTCCAGGAACCCTCACAACCCGTTGTCTGGCTACTGGCTTGGCACACATCAATCAGAGGCACAGGATTCCTCTGACACGACCTCACATCTCAGAGGTCTGGACTGCTCTGATTCCTATCGTTCTCCTGCACTCAGCTCCAGGCAGCTTCTTAACCTGGCTGCCACACCCACACCTGGGAACTGTCAGCAATTAGCACACACTGCTCTCTCTGCTCTGCTCATCGGTCTCATACCTGTTAACCCACTGTGTACCGGACAGCTCTCAGACAGCATTCACACAGAGTAAAACAGGCTGATGTGAACAGGCTCTTGTGCTATATGCCGGCCATGAGCTAACATGCCAGGTCATAGCTCAAAAGGCCCATGTGATGCACCCCGGAAATGGGGCACCATGCCAGCAGTGCCTCACAATATATATATTCAGATATGGCAAGTTGAGGATCAAGGTACAATGTGATATGACCGGACTATTGCTAGTACCGAGTCCTTCCCATTTTTTGGCACTTTTAATATTTATATACATATGAATAATTGGACTATTTAGAATGTGTTTTCTGTTGTGAGCTGGATTTTGGATATCCAAAAGAGTTAACTCTCATGTAGGATGTGGGTATCCTTATAGTTTCATGCTAATTTAAGGTCAATGGGCTTGTTGACCGTTGTTTTAACATTGAGTATATGTAATGTTATATCATTCTAACTTATGTTGCTATAACTTAGAAAATGTTTTGAGAGCGGACTGATATTGATCCTATTTATATTTGTCTGTTAGTGACAGCTACACTTACCTGCCTAAATATTAACCCCGTTAATGGCATAGACAATAGCGATGATGGCATCTAAGTGGTTGTAAAGAAGGCCCTCTGCCTCCCTCCCCTTCTCCTGGCAGGAACATCACAGGGTAACAATGAGTTGTTATGGCAGTGGGAATAACGATGGCATAATAAAGGCTCTAGTGTCTGCCATGTCTGCCAGTACCTAATATTAGCTTTCTAACAGGACAATATAGTGCAAGTATTATACAAATGATCAACCAATGACAAGTTTAAAAGATTTGAATAATTATTAAAATAACCCCAAGTTCTTATTATTGTCTCCTTGTCTTAACTGTTAAAGAAAAAAATCTCAGAAATAATATTTTTAGAATAAAATCCAGGATTATCTCATTCCTATTTCCCATATTACATTATTTCTACCGTGAAAGTCAAAATACGATTCAGTTTTTCATCACCTTGACTCCCAGAAAATGGAAAAATAATTGAAAATGTGCCCTTACCCCAAAATGGTTCAAGTAAACTACAATGAATGAGCTGCCTTAAGGGCACTTTTGAAAGTAAAATTTGGATTTCACAGTCATGCTTCCTGTATGACCATCACCCCATGTATGTTTTCATTTCTTTTCCTGATCTCTATATATTGAAGTCAGTGGTTCTGAGGCATCTAAACTGCAGATAGAGAATTGAATACTGTATATACTCGTGTATAAGCCGAGATTTTCAGCCCAAAATTTGGGCTGAAAAGTCTCCCCCTCGGCTTATACACGGGTCAATACGGTAGTCGGGGCCCGGCGCTCATTATATATGCACTGTCAATCAGCGGCAAGGGGAAGCAGTGCATATGTGCCCCCAAATGCTGGCACTCTCCACCCTTGTAAGGGCCCCCCCTGCTGCGTATCTTACCATCCCAGTCTTCTGCACAGCGCCGCTCCTCGGTGCTCCGTCCTCGCTGCTCCCGTCCTGCTACATCCGGGATCTCCAGCCGTCGAAGGCATATGACGTCATCGCGCAATGGCCGGGGATCCCGGATGCAGCGAGGACGGAGCATAAAGAACAGAGCACCGAGGAGCAGCGCTGAGCAGAAGACCGGGATGGTAAGATAAGCAGTGGGGGGGGGGCCCTTACAAGGGGGGCGAGTGCCAGCATTTGGGGGCTGCTATATACCCCCTGGGGGCTGCTGTATACTACCACTGGGGCTGTATATACCACTGGGGCTGTATATACCTCTGGGGCTGTATATGCCTCTGGGGCTGCTGTATACTACCAATGGGGCTGTATATACCACTGGGGCTGCTGTATATACCACTGGGGCTGCTGTATACTACCACTGGGACTGTATATACCACTGGGCTGTATATACCACTGGGGCTGCTGTATATACCACTGGGGCTGCTGTATACTACCACTGGGGCTGTATATACTACTGGGGCTGCTGTATATACCACTGGGGCTGTATATACCACTGGGCTGCTGTATACTACCACTGGCTTATATACCACGGGGCTGTATATACCTCTGGGGCTGCTGTATACTACCACTGGGGCTATATATACCTCTGGGCTGCTGTATACTACCACTGGGGCTGTATATACCACTGGGGCTGCTGTATACTACCACTGGGGCTGCTGTATACACCTCGGGGCTGCTGTATACTACCACTGGGTCTGCTGTATATACCTCTGGGGCTGCTATATACTAACTACTGGGGCTGCTGCTGTATATAACACTGGGGCTGCTGCTGTATACTACCACTGGGGCTGCTGTATATACCTCTGGGGCTGCTGTATACCACACTGCTGGGGGCTGTATACCTGTGCTGGGGTCCACCCTCGGCTTATACACGAGTCAATAGATTTTCCCAGGTTTTGGGGGCAAAAGTAGGGGGATCGGCTTATACACGGGTCGGCTTATACACGAGTATATACGGTAAATAAAACCAGAGCTGGAACTAAGGTGATACTCTGCAGTGGTGCAAGTTCACACTGGCCTCATAATGGAAAACACAACAAAAAAACAACAAATTTAAACAAGATTCCAAGTGGTCATCATAGACTTAAAGATACAAGATGCGGCTTAATAAACATCTATCAAACAGAAAAAGTTGGAGCCTAATGCATACTTACATTCCTGGTCAGAAAGTAATAAAATGCAACTAGCAAGTGCAAGTGCATAAAGTGTTTATTAACACTAGTAGAACAATCAAATGACCAAGACAGTAACATACAATCAGATAGATCAAATCAACAATACTGTGGAAAAGCATGGGGACATTGCAATATAGTGTAAACCAAACAGGTCTTCAAAATACAGGGACAATTGGGCTAACACTTGTAAACAATATGCATTGTAGTATAAGCATAAATGTAGTAAACGTGTCATAACTCGCTTGAGCCATAAGGTGCTTAAGATAAGACCAGTTTCAGTTATTCACTCACCCATGTCAATACCAATATAGGGGTATACAGAACCTGTCTGGGGCCAAACCCTGACAAGTGTTTCTGAGTCTTCCTCAGGGGACAAGTGAGGGAGGAGTGCACAAATGGAGCCTTACATGCTGGTACTAATGGATTCAAGTAGTGGCACCTGCTTGGCAGCATGCGCAGTAGAGGCAGATTACGCCGCTGCCATCAGCGACCCGCGGCCTCCGTGGTCGGAAGCGTACCTCCGGTGACATCACACAACCGGAAGTCGCGCATCACACTGTATGTGCATGCGCGATCAACACCATCCCACTGCGCATGCGTCTGGCGCCACAGCGCCATATTAACTCAAGGCAAGGAAACTGGCAAAATATTGAATATGCCTCTAGCCAGCACAGTATACAAAAATCATGTAACAAACACCATGAGGGCTCCGGTTCACATAATAGTACATAACACACACATGGGCAAATTAACATTGGAAACAATCCATAAAAAAATTGAAACAGTCTGTGACCCAGTGGTAAATGGAAATCCATATAGTCCATGTACAGGTGTCAGTTCTCCACAGATTATTCCCTGGCGATGTTAATGTTCATACTGGGAGACTTACCGTATATACTCGTGTATAAGCCGACCTGTGTATAAGCCGACCCCTCTACTTTTGCCCCCAAAATCTGGGAAAACCTATTGACTCGTGTATAAGCCGAGGGTGGACCACAGCACAGGTATACAGCCCCCAGCAGTGTGGTATACAGGCCCCCCAGTGGTATACAGGCCTCCCCAGTGGAAGTATACAGCCCCCAGCAGTGTGGTATACAGCAGCCTCCCCAGTGGTATATACAGCCACAGCCCCAGTGGTTTACACAGCACCCCCAGTGGTATATACAGCAGCCCCAGTGGTAGTATACAGCAGCCCCAGAGGTATACACAGCAGCCCCAGTGGTAGTATACAGCAGCCCCAGTGGTAGTATACAGCAGCCCCAGTGGTAGTATACAGCAGCCCCAGTGTATATCAGCAGCCCCACAGCCCCAGAGGTATATACAGCAGCCCCAGTGGTAGTATACTGTAGCCCCAGAGGTATATACAGCAGCCCCAGTGGTAGTATACAGCAGCCCCAGCACCCAGGTATATAGAGCAGCCCCAGTGGTAGTATACAGCAGCCCCAGAGGTATATACCGCAGCAGCCCGCCACCACCCCCATCAGTATACAGGCCCCCCCCATTAGTATCCAGGGGCCCCCCTTGCTCCGGAAACCTGTAAAGTAAAATCATTATACTTATCACTGTCCTGTCGCCGCCGTCCCCCCGCTGCCATCGCGATCCTCCGTCTTCATCCAGCGTCTTCCGGCTTCCTCCTGTGGTGCAGACAATGACGTCATTGCCTGCGCCGACCAGAGGAAGCCGGAAGAAGACGGATGAAGCCGGAGGATCGCGATGGCAGCGGCGGGGACGGCGGCGACAGGACAGTGTAAGTATAATGATTTTACTTTACAGGTTTCCGGAGCAAGGGGAGGGCCCTGGATACTAATGGGGGGATCCTGTATACTGATCGGGTTGCCGGCGGGCTGCTGCAGTATATGACTCGCGATATAAGCCGAGGGGGGTACTTTTCAGCCCAATTTTTGGGCTGAAAATCTCGGCTTATATGCGAGTATATACTGTATATTCTATATAATATGCCACATTTCCAAGACTCAAGAACCACTGTCCAACAAGACAAAGGCACCTAGGGTAGTGAAGGTAAAAACAACAGATAATTAAAACTGAAAGCACTCCACTATAATAGTGGGTAGTAAAGCTAAGAAAAATCTGGGGTCATAACAGCATGAGGAAACTGAAACTTACAAAGTACCTATGGGCGAGAACCAAGGAGTAAAACACAGGAACAAATTCTCCCTCACTTGCCTCCTGAAGAAGACTCAGAAACACGTATCGGGGATTGGCCCAGACAGGCTCTGTATACCCCTATATTGGTATTGACATGGGTGAATGAATAACTGAAACTCGTCTTATCTTAAGCACCTTATGGCTCAAGAGGGTTATGGCACTATTACTATATTTATCCTTATACTACAATGCATATTGTTTACAAGTGTTAGCCCAATTGTCCCTGTATTTTGAAGACCTGTTTGGTTTACACTATATTGCAATGTCCCCATGCTTTTCCAGAAAATGGGATGGTGTAGAGTTCTGTCGCCCTCACAATATTGTTGTTTTGGTCTATCTGATTGTATGTTACTGCCTTTGTCATTTGATTGTTCAACTAGTGTTAGGGTACTGTCACACTTGGCGATGCACCAGCGATCCCGACAGCGATCTGACCTGCCGGGATTGCTGGTGAGATGTCAAACAGTCAGATCTCACCAGAGACGAGCAACAACCTGGAAAGATACGGAGGTTAATGGGACCCTGTTTCTCAGACTTGTAGTATTGAGATCATTGTAGTATTGAGATCGTTGCCCCTGTCAAACACAGCGATGCATGGTGCCCAGCAGGAGCCTGATGACCAAAAATGGTCCAGAATGGTTTGTAATGAGCAGCGATCTCACAGCAAGGGCCTGATCGCTGCTAAGTGTTACACAAAGCGAGATCGCTGTTGAGGTCGCTGTTGCATCACAAGATTTGTGACTCAGCAGCAATCTCGCTAGCCATCTCCTTTAGTGTGACAGCTTTAATAAACACTTGCACTTGCTAGTTGGATTTCATTACTTTCTGACCAGGAAAGTTAGTATGCATTAGGCTCCAACTTTTTCTGTTTGATAGATGTTTATTGAGCTGCATCTTGTAACTTTAAAGGGATCCTGTCACCCCCAAATCACCTCCTAAGCTATCAAAACATGTCCGTGCAGCATCCCATCACTAATCCCACACTCCTTTTGGCTCAGAAAAGCATCCTGTGAAAGTGTAGAAAAACGTTTTATAACTTACTCATTAGTGATGATAATGAGCTGGGGCTATATTCTTTAGTCACCAAGGCTGGCCATCTTCATCATAATATCACACCTTAATAGGCGTGATCTTCAATGCATATTGTAATCAGCGCCTCCCTGCTCTCCTCGGCGCTGCCTGGGTTTCCATTGGGCTGTAATGACGCGAATCACGTCATTTCCGGCATCAGGTGACGTCAGTACACCCACGCCGCATGCGCAGTGTGGTGCTTGAAGCCTACAGAGCACTTTTACTATGTTTATGCTTATACTACAATGCATATTATTGCCAAGTGTTAGCCCAATTGTCCCTGTATTTTGAAGACCTGTTTGGTTAACACTATATTGCAATGTCCCCATGCTTATCCAGATAATGGTATGGTGTACAGTTCTGTCTGCCCTCATAATATTGTTGATTTGGTCTATCTGATTGTATGTTACTGTCTTGGTCATTTGATTGTTCAACTAGTGTTAATAAACACTTTATGCACTTGCACTTGCTAGTTGCATTCTATTACTTTCTGACCGGGAATGTTAGTATGCATTAGGCTCCAACTTTTTCTGTTTGATAAAAAAAAAAAACAAATGAGCAAATACCCTAAAAATGATTAAAATAAAAATGCTATAATACAAAAAAAAATAATTAGGGTACTTAGTGACATAGATATGATCATGTTAATGCGTAAGCTGTCCCACCAGCAACAAGGTGACCCCATCAGGAAAGTCCCTGCCTGACAATAGTATCAAAACCTTGCCATCTGTCAGTGATGTGAAGTGACAAGGACAGGATCAAGCAGGACCGGGCCCCAAAAGAGCACACCATACCATGGGACACCACAAATTATTTCATGTCCAGCTCAAAGGTAGGCCACACCTATGTTTGCATGAGTGCAACAAAACATGAATTAATAAAGCCAGAGCCGGAACTAAGGCGATACTCTGCAGTGGTGCGAGTTCATAGACCAAAGCAATGTGAACCTCTTACTACTTGCAGCATCCCAACATATTTTCGTATTTGTAACCCAAACAACTACAACTCTGCAATATAATAACACTAGTAAAAAAGCCCGATGCAATTGCATCGGGAGCGCGGTGAAATGAATTGTGTGTATAGAGGCGGCTGTGTGGGTAGCAGAGTGTAGAGGCGGCTGTGTGGGTAGCAGAGTGTAGAGGCGGCTGTGTGGGTAGCAGAGTGTAGAGGCGGCTGTGTGGGTAGCAGAGTGTAGAGGCGGCTGTGTGGGTAGCAGAGTATAGAGGTGGCTGTGTGGGTAGAAGGGCAGTGTGGGGTGAGTGGAGGGTAAGCAGGGGCAGTGTGGGGTGAGTGGAGGGTAAGCAGGGGCAGTGTGGGGTGAGTGGAGGGTAAGCAGGGGCAGTGTGGGGTGAGTGGAAGGTAAGCAGGGCAGTGTGGGGTGAGTGGAGGGTAAGCAGGGGCAGTGTGGGGTGAGTGGAGGGTAAGCAGGGGCAGTGTGGGGTGAGTGGAGGGTAAGCAGGGGCAGTGTGGGGTGAGTGGAAGGTAAGCAGGGGCAGTGTGGGGTGAGTGGAGGGTAAGCAGGGGCAGTGTGGGGTGAGTGGAGGGTAAGCAGGGGCAGTGTGGGGTGAGTGGAGGGTAAGCAGGGGCAGTGTGGGGTGAGTGGAGGGTAAGCAGGGGCAGTGTGGGGAGTGAGGGCATAGGGGGGTAAGAGGAGTGAGCAGGGGCAGTGTGGGGAGTGAGGGCATAGGGGGGTAAGAGGAGTGAGTAGGGTCAGTGTGGTAGTAGATCTGAGGGCCGGCAGCCCTTTAAGGTTAGTGGGGGGGGAGGTTAGGGTGGAAATACATGTTAGCTTGGGGGAAGCTGGGGTCTCATGAAGGCGGGCGGTGTAGTTAGCGGCGGTCCGTAGTGTAAAGCCGCTCCCCCTGTCTGCTGCTTGAGGGCAGGCACCGTGGAGTGGAGTGTGCAGCCTTGGCGGCGGGGGAGCGAGGCAGCGTGTGTAATGAAGGCGGGCGGTGGTGCTTGGGGGGGGGGGCCGTTGTGTAAATCCGCTCCCCCTGATTGCTGGCTGAGGGCTCGCACTATGGAATTGACTGTGCGGCCCTAGCAGCGGAGGAGTGGGGTGTGGCGGCTGGTGCGTGTAGCGGCCGTTTGCGGGCAGAATTAGCGGCTCGCGATGGCGCATGCGCGCCATCGCTCGCTCGCATCAGCAGGGCAGTGTGAGGAGTGAGGGCATGTGGGCATGTGGGGGGGGTAAGAGGGGTAAACAGCGGCAGTGTGGGGTGAGTGGGGGCATGAGCAGGGACAGTGTGGGTGAGTGGGGGGGTTGAGTAGGGCCAGTGTGGATGATTGGGGGCAGTTGGGGGGGGGGAGAGGGGTAAGAAGGGTGTGTGGGTGAGTGGGGGGGTAAGCAGGAGCAGTGTGGGTGAGTGGGGGCATGTGGGGGAGGTGAGAGAGGTAAGCAGGTACAGAGTGGGGGCATGAGCAGGGGCAGTGTGGGGAGTGAGGGCATGTGGAAGGGTGAGAGGGGTGAGCAGGGGCAGTGTGGGTGAGTGGGGGGGTAAGCAGGGGCAGTGTGGGTGAGTAGGAGGGTAAGCAGGGGCATTGTTGGTGAGTTGGGTGGGCAATGCAGGGGCAGTGTGGGGAGTGAGTGAGGGCATGGGGGGGAAGAGGAGTGAGTAGGGGCAGTGTGGGTGAGTGGGGGTAAGCAGGGGCAGTGTGGGTGAGTTGGGGGGCTATGTAGGGGCAATGTGGGTATGTGGGGGCAGTGTGGGTGAGTATGGGGTAAGCAGGGGCAGTGTGGGTAAGTGGGGGCAGTGTGGGTAAGTGGGGGGAAAGGAGGGGCAGTGTGGGTGATTGGGGGGGTAAGCAGGGTAAGTGTGGGGAGTGAGTGAGGAGATAGGGGTGGTAAGAGAAGTGAGCAGGGGCGATGTGGGTGAGTGGGGGTTAAGCAGGGGCGGTGTGGGTGATTGGGGGCAGTTGGGGTGGGTGAGAGGGTGTATTGGTGATGGGGGGGTAAGCAGGGGCAGTGCGGGTGAGTGGGGGGGGAGTAAGCAGGGGCAGTGTGGGTGAGTAGGGGGTAAGCAGGGGCAGTGAGGGGAGTGAGGGCATAGGGGGGTAAGAGGAGTGAGCAGGGACAGTGTGTGTGAGTGGGGGGCTATGCAGGGACAGTGTGGGTGAGTAGGGGGTAAGCAGGGGCAGTGTGGTTAAGTGCGGGCAGTGTGGGTGAGTAGGGGGTAAGCAGGGGCAGTGTGGGGAGTGAGTGAGGAAATGGGGGGTAAGAGGAGTGAAGAGGGGCATTGTGGGTGAGTGGGGGTTAAGGAGGGGCAGTGTGGGGGGTAAGAAGGGGAAGTGTGGGTAATTGGGGGGTAAGCAGGGGCAGTGTGGGGATTGAGTGAGGAAATGGGGTAAGAGGAGTGAAGAGGGGCATTGTGGGTGAGTGGGGGTTAAGGAGGGGCAGTGTGGGTGAGTAGGGGGTAAGCAGGGGCAGTGTGGGTAAGCGGAAGGAGTGTGGGTGATTGGGGGGTAGCAGGGGCAGTGTGGGTGAGTGGGGGTTAAATGGTGGCAGAGTGGGTGATAGGGGTGGTAGGCATGGGCAGTGTGAGGAGTGAGGAGATGGGGGGGGTTAAGAGGAGTGAGGAGGGGCAGTGTGGGGAGTGAGGAGATGGGGGGAGGGGTAAGAGGAGTGAGGAGGGGGAGTGTGGGTGAGTGAGGAGATGGGGGGTAAGAGTAGTAAGGAGGGGCATTGTGGTTGAGTGGGAGTTAAGCAGTGGCAGTGGGGGTGGAGATGTGGGGGGCGGCGGCCCTGTAACCATGACTTGAGGACCGGGGGGAGCGGGTGATTGAGTGTGCAGAGCCGGCGGGGCTGGAGGCAAGAATGGTAGTGCTTGAGGACCGGGGGGGAGCGGGTGATTGAGTGTGCAGGGGCGGCGGGGCTGGAGGCTACAATGGTGTTGCGGCGTGGGCGCCATGTTACTGTGGTCCGCTGCGGCGGCGGCGCGGTCGCCATCTTACCGTGGTCCGCTGCTGCGGGTCGCGTCATAGAGGCAGGCGTCGGGCGGCGGTGGCTTTTGTCCTGGCGCTCCCCCTGGCTGCTGGCGATGGGGCCTGAGGGCTCGCACTGTCCAATGGACGGTGCGGCCCTGGCGGCAGAGGAGCGGGAGCATGGGTTGAGGGAGCGGAAGAGCGGCGGGCGGGGTGTGTAGCATTGGTGGATGTGTGTGTAGTGAGGCGGCAGGATGATTGGGTTTGCGGGCAGAATCTGCGGCTCGCGATGGCGCATGCGCGCCATTGCTCGCTCGCAGTACCGCAAAGCATTCTGGGATTCGGCGACAACGCCCGAAATCTCAAACTGCGGATTATATAAATAGATAAGGAGAGCTTACTATATAGAAGTGATGTCAGGGATCTCTCAGGCAATAGATTTGCCATGCTCTGATCCAGCGGACTTGTTGGTAGACTATGACCAATGGAACAGAGCAGAGAAAACCTTCTCCTACCTATGGCATCCTCCGTGCTTCTTCTGATTAGTAAGCCCCACAACATCATGCATGCAAGGTGCTGCAACATAACGGCCTCATGAGGTCCTAATATTCAGAGGGTAAACTGGGAATATGCCTGCAGCAGGCGGTTCACATGGCTCTGGTCAGCTTGCACAGAACACTTGACCAGGGTCCTGGGAATCATTTTGCACATCTCTAATTGGTTGACAATAGCCCTACATCATTTACATGACAAAGAAAGCTGTCCTGACAAGAATCAATGACCACAGCAGGATACCGGATGCTCAGATGATTTGCATTTGTCACCCAGGATTAAAGCTGTGTATCTTTGATTTCTTTACATTGTATACTGACTCGCCGCGGCGGGGGCCGTGGGGTACTTAGAACCGGGCCCACTCAATGTCGTCGGCGCGGTGGGGTGTCACGATGGCATGACCTGGTTCGTGGTTCACCTTGTTGGGCAGTCAGTAAAAAAGGGAATTTGAAAAAAGGATGAAAAGAAAAAGAAAAGAAAAGAAAAGAAAAAGACTTTGTGTTGTGACGCCACCCATGGAAGGCGGCCGGTAGAGCCGCTGCTGCAGTCGGGACCTCTGGGGATGATGGAGTAGTAGCTATGGTGGTTTGGCTTCTCCGCATGCAGAACCCGATCCAGTGGCCTACCGGACTTCATTGGGCGACCTACCGAGTCCCCTGGCCCTAGTACAGTGGCCTTCTCTTCATTGCACCAGGAGTGGGGTTACAGGTCCTAGAGACCCATGGCCTGCCGGTTCTGTGGATGGAGCTTTGAGCTTCCTCGCCACCTCACGGATGGTTCCCTTGTTCCTGCCCTGTCCTTCAGCTTCACAGCTGATTCAGGCGCGCAGGTGGATTACTCACTGCTCCTTCTGTCTCCTTCTGACTCCTTCTGTCTCTCTGTGGTCTGCAGCCCCAGGACCCGGAACAAGCCGGGTCCCGCAGCCTTGTGTCCTCTTCTGACCTCTGCTCCTTGAAACTCTCCTAACGATTCACTGACTGCTCACAGTCTGACTTTCAGGCTAACTCTTGGGCTAACTAACTTCCTGTTGTGTTTCCTATTTGTTCCCTCCTTTTCTGACTGCTTCCTTTACTAACATCGCAACCACCATCTGTCTCCGCCCACCATCCCACAGCTGGGCTTAGAGTCCCTCGCTCTGGGACCGGGTTGTGTTGGGTGTGTGTGTGGGTGCCTGGATTTACCAATCTCGGTTGCTGCCAACCTATAGTGGCGAACGGACCACAGGGGCTCTACAATACCACTTGTACATGCTCCAGATTAACCATATAAATGAGTTTTGCTGAGCACTATTAATTCCTTGCCCTAGCAAATTCAATGACTGCTTTTCACTTTCAATTAATGATCCAGTCTTTAAAAATCTTAAGGGATTACTTTTAAAGATTTATGTGTGTCAAGTGCAGCTATGCAGCAAGCAAGTGAAATTATTAGAAGTTTTTAGTACTAAAGTGTCCTACTTAGTGCAAAAACGGGAGGAATGTCTTATTGTTTAATTCATGCATTTATTTATGCTAATAACTAATCATTTTGTATAGTGCATCAAAAAGTTCAAAGGTATGAAAAACTGAAGTCTTTGAAAGGTTCCCTTGGCAACAGATTAAATAAATGTTAATTTATTTTAGTCCACCAAGTGTGGGGAATTTAGTACAAGTGTAGTACAAGATATTATTTCATTCACGCACAATCTCATCAACAGGGGAAACATTTTATCTTTTTGCATAGATTCTAGTAGTACTTGCAGAATCCACAAAAATACATGAATTAATCTTAGCTTTCTAGAATATAACAAAATGTTAACATAAAATGCTGCAGCAAAGTCTTTATAAGCGTCATCCTATGGGCGTACTGTCCATAGTGGCAGACCATGTTTCTGCTCTGGGGCCCCTGATCCATCATTCAGTCTGTGTGTATTTGACTCTGAAGTGTACTGAAGGTTTAATGATGGTACTGTGGAGCCCAATGGGACGGGGTACTCGGTATCCGGTGCTGGGGTATCACGTGGGTTATCACGGCGGTCTTGGTCCTGGACTGTGTCCTGAGCCCACAAGTTAAAGGGGTTATTTACAGGGATTGTTGTGACGCCACCCACGGTTGTGGTCAATGGGGGACCACAGCTGCTGCTGCTTCTGCCAGGAGTATGGATGGTGCTGCAGCGGGATGGATGAGCCCGCCGTGGGTTGGGCAGCTCCTGACAGGGTGTAATGTATATATATAACAGTTTATCATGAAGGGAATCACACATGGGAGACTTTAGCAAGGTTCACCGGGTTTTACTTGCAAGTTCTTCAGTACGGTACACAGCACAGTTGCTTTACACAGCTAACTCCGGACAGTCACTTAACCCTCTGTAGCCAGTTTCATTTCTGAGACCCTTCTCTCTCTCTGATACCTTTCAGGCTTTTTTCTAACTTTTTTTCTCCCGTGTGCAGTATGGTGTCAACTCTGTCCCTTGTTTGGCTTCCCCCTGGTGTGTGGGTAGCAAGCCTGGGAACCTCCCGCACCTGTGTTGGGAGATCAGACATGGAATCTGAACTCCCCATCGGTGTGTCTGTAATCTGGCGTATAGCTTCGGTCACCTCAGAGCCGACTCTCTGGTCCCAGCCTAGCCTTGGGTGTCCCTATGTTGCAGGGGATCACCGGGCTCTTTCCTACCCATGTAACTCCGGTGTACGTCAGGGGATACCTTCTCCCAGTCGTGCTCTGTCACAACTGCCGGTTTCCTCAGATCCAGCTGCACTGGTCCGGTCTTTCCCCTTCCCTTTGTTCCTGGGCTGTGGAGCGGGTTTTCACTCCAGGGGACTGTGCCTCACAGGATTCTACGCCTCCAGAGAGCCCAAAACCTTCAGGGAAGTTTCTCTCTTTCTTGGTCTTTGCTACTCAGCACCCTCTGGCCTACTAACTAACTCCTCCTAGTTTTCCCCTTATGTACCCGGTCCGTCACCTTGAATACGTCCCACCCACTTGTGACTGGCCCTACCACCCCTTGCCCGCCTAGAGTCCCGGGCTCTTGGTTGGGTCTTGTGTCGGTGGGTGTGTGTTATGAAGGTGGTTTGTGCAAAACCTGTCTCCATCTGCCTGGCTGCAGTTCCTACCTGTGGCCACCCTGGTGCAGGGGCTTCAAAGTACTACATTGCGTCTTCTATACAGAGCCTCAGTCTAAACACTGCACTGATCTGTATAGGGCACCAGTGGGAATGAGGGTGATAAGTACTGTTTATATACTGTGAGGATCATCATACTGAGTGTGAGGATGATCATACTGAGTATGGGATGGGCTGTGGGGGTCATAATATTGAATAATGGAATGTAGGGGTCATTATAACAACAAAAGAGGGTCTGTGACGATCATTATAATGAATAAAGGGCTGTGGGGCCATCATACTGACAGTGGGGATGTGGGGGCAATCATACTAAATAAGGGACTGTGACAGCCACTGTACTAACTGAAGGGCTCTGGGGTCAATCAGCTTGAGTGAGGGGGGGTGGACTGTGTAGCCAATCATTCCGAGTGAGAGGGCTACATCATACTGAGTGAGAAGCTGTGGGTCCATCATACTGAGTGAGGACCTGTGAGGTCCATCATTTCAAGTAATGGATATGGGGAGCTATTGTACTAAAGGAGTGGCTTTGAGTGCCATCATACTGTGTGAGGGGCTGTGGGGTGCATCATACAGAGTAAGAAGTTATGATGAGGCGTCATACTGAGTGGGTGCCTGTTGGGCTGTCATGCTTTGTCAGGTGTTGTGGGGACCATCATACTGAGTGAGGGGATGTAGAACACGATAACACTGAGTGGGTGGTGGGCAGTGGGAGCCATTATAATCAGTGGGAAGTGGGTTGTGTAGCTCATCATACTGTGTGAGAAACTGTGGGAACCATCATACTGGGTGAGGGGGCTGTCATACTGGATAGTTTCTGTCGGAGCATCATAGTAGGTGGGAGCATCATACTGACCTTGATACTGTGTGTGGGTGAACTCTGGGGGTACTATACTGTATTGGGGCAGTGTGGGGTTATCATACATTGAGACACTGTAGAGTCATTATGCTGTATATGGGGGGATGTGGGGTGAAATTATGGGGACAATTTGCTGTGGTAATATTATACTCTGTGTGTTTATGGGTCGGTTGCATTTTCGGGAGCATAGTACTTTAAAATGGCCATAAAATGTGTATTTTGTGTTAGAGCATTAGTGAGGCTTCTTTAAGGGCAAAATTAATGTGTATGTGTCATAACACATGTCCCGCTCCATGTTTATAAAACTTGGGAGATATGACCTGCCTAGTTTGTTGAGTAGGTATATTTTGGTGGAGGAGGTGCAATAATGTTTTTATAAAGTAATAAAACTTTATGTGGATGAGAAAAATGATTAGTTTAGCACTGTCAAAGCTTAAAATTAGTTGTATAGAAGAAATGATGTACTATGGTGAAATGTATGAACTTAACTTTCATTTGAATAATGAAAATGTAAATGAGTGGCATAAACAGTGATTTATGTCATGCATGCACTTTGAAAAATGTAGAATAATTTACCATCATTTGGGGTTCTGATCTGGCACAAATCCCTTAGTTATATTAAAAGCTTGTAGGAAAGCGATTATGACTTTGAGGAAGCTGCTTAAATGTGGCACGGGAGTTTCTCAACTTCCTTAGTGAAGTGCAAATTTGCATATATGCATATATCTGAGAGGAGGGAAGTGGCTTACAATCTCCTCACCTACTTCGCTCTCTCCATAAGGTTGATAGCAAGTTCCCAGACCATCATTTGCTGCAATATTAATCTACGGTTAATAGCTTTCTTATAACCTGGCAGACTGTGAGATCTAATATCCATCTGTTGAATTGTAGATTTATGTAGACATCCGAATCAAAATAATCTTAGAAATTGCTTTTAAGTAGAGATGAATGAACCTTTTGAAGTGTTCGCCAAATAGATTGATAGATAGTTCAAACCATTTTACAGTGGAGCCCCACTATTTTGGCACACTACACTATTACTTAGCAATCTTCAGCACCACTGTCACACTCACCATGCTTCCGGGCCCACTCAAGAACCTCAGACATCCTCATAACTTCCCTGATGTTTTCTCAGATTACATGATTCAGATATCCAGTGGCATTGAGGTTTCCATTGATGAAGAATGGCCACACTAACTTTGTATCCCATATACCACACCATACCATCAGTTTTTCTGCTCCAACAGTCTTGAAGGGATTTATCCACTGTGGGTTAGGGTCAGACCAATAGTGATGGTTTTGTTTATTAACTTCACCATTCACAAAAACGTTTGCCTCATCACTCATCTGAAGGAAATAGTCTATGCTGTGAAGATACGAGATGTGCAGCATCTGAAACAACGGATACTGGAAGCCTGTGCTAGCATTTCTTCTGCGGTGTTGCTATCAGTGTGTCAAGAGTGGGAGAAGAGGGGGGGCGTGGCTAAGCCGGTGATGGTATCGGCTGCCTGATTCGGGAGCTCCCGCACCACAGGACCCGAAGCGGCATTTACTAGCGTCACCCTCGCTCCGATAGCCCTGATACCCGGTCCAGACCTCTCTGAACACTTCAGGACTGCATGGGGAAGACTAAATCCGCGGGCCGCACACAGCCGACAAAGGTATCAGACTTCTTCTCCTCCTCTCGGCCCCTGCTCGGCGCTCCTAAGATGGCCACCCCAGCTTCTCCCCGTGCAGTACGCGCGGCTAGAAGGGGACCTCCAACAGGCGTCCCAGCCTGGGAGGGAAATAATCCCGAAGCACCGATCACCCACGGTGCTATGAGGGAGCTGCTCTCTTCCCTACGCCTGTCCCTGCAGGATGACATGCAATGGATGGTGGCGGATATTAAGGGGGAGGTGACGGAGCTGGGCGGGAGAACTAGCAAACTTGAGCAGAAAATGGCGGAGATGGTGCACTCCTATAACGATCTCCTGGATGCCCACGATGCACTGGAGGACAAGGTGGGCAAACTACAAGGCAAAACCCTGGACCTGGAGGACAGGTCCAGGAGAAACAATGTGCGCATTAGGGGTGTCCCAGAGGCCGTCCCCAGTATGGATTTACGGAGCTTCCTCCAGGATTTCATTGGGGCTGCTCTCCCTGATGTGGACAAAAGGGACATGATCACCGACTGGATCCACAGGGTCCCCAAGCCGGCCGGCCTGGATCCCTCCCTCCCCAGGGACGTGCTGGCTCGCATCCATTTCTTTCAGTTGAAAGAGGATTTTCTGCGTGCCCTCCGTGACCGCCCATCCCTCCCTGAAGACTTCTCAGCCCTGCAGATCTTTCAGGATCTCTCCCCGGGCACCATGGCCCTGCGCAGGGCTTTCCAACCATACACCAAGCTGTTGCGCACCAAGGAAGTGCAATACAGGTGGGGATTCCCCACTAAGCTTGTGATCAGACGAAATGGAGTGTCGACAGTGTGCCACACACCACATCAAGCCTGGAAGCTTCTGGCACAATGGGGCCTGGATGATAGACCTCCCTCAGCTACCCCATCGCCTACCTCCCCATCCCGGGGAACCCCTGGAGAAGAGGGACCTCACAGGAACCCTGAGTGAGAATGCTGGACCTTGCAGTCAGTTCTGTCTTGTGGTGCCTTCCTGAAGTACTGTGGTATATTTTGCCTTTTACTATTTTTTCCCTTTCTTTTTACTGCCTTGACTTTCTGGTGCTCTCTTCAGTGGAACTCCCACTGTTGCTGTTTTTTCTTTTTTCTTTTTCTTTTTTGTTTTAAAGTCCACAGTTACTCCTCTGCCCTCGCTCACATTGAGAGCGTGTGGCTCTGCCCCAGAGAGTGTTTTCTGCACACTCTTGCCTGCCCGGATTTTTTCCTGTGGGCAGTACATTGACTTTCTTTTTTCTCTGTGTGCACTGTTTGCATGCAGCACAAATTGTTCTCCCCTTGGTTGCTCTAGTGTTCCCTTTTCTGCTCCTCTCTCTCATACCCCTCCCTTCCCTCCCTCCCTCCCTACTGAGTGCTGCCTTGGTGCGTATTGACCCTGCTCCCTTCCCACTTCTCTCCCTTCCCTCCCTGGTACTCTCCCCCTCCCTTATCTACCTCTCTCCCTTCACTCTCTTTTTGCTGCATTTATTCTCCCATATGTGATATTGGTCTACACAGTCTCTTGATTTCTGCCTCATAGTAACAGCTGAAACCTGTTTATACCTCTAGTTATCATGAGCGTATCTATATTATCAGTGAATGTAAATGGTCTCAATTCGCCTGCCAAAAGATCCCTGGTGTGGAGACAGCTTCTCAAAACTAAATACGAGGTTGTCTGCATTCAGGAGACCCACCTACTCCCTGGGGATGAGCCTAGAATGGCTTCTGCACATTACCCTTTTCGTTTTTTTGCCAGTGCAGGGGTAAAGAAAGCGGGAGTGGGCATTCTGATTTCGAAAACTGTGGTGTTTCATCACATCCGCACAATCCAAGACCCCAAGGGCAGGTATCTCATCCTGCTTTGTACTATCAATGGTGTCTCCCTCACAATTGTTTCCCACTACGGTCCCAATTCTGGTCAGCTAAAATTTTTGAGAGCCTTCTTCAAGACCCTTGCACCTGTTGTGAGTGGGAGTAGGGTGATAGCTGGAGACTTCAACATCACAATGTCCACCCAAATGGACTGTTCATCACCTGTCAAATCTAGACCTGACATGGGTGTTCTGATTCATTCCCATCGGCTACATGATGTATGGAGATACCTTCACTCCACAGAGAGAGATTACTCCTATCTGTCACCCCGCTTCCACTCCTATAGCCGCATAGATTATATCCTTGTTGATGATGCTCTCCTCCCCCGTTGTTCCGAAGCTAAAATTGAAGGTATATCTTGGACGGACCATGCACCTGTGACCCTCAAACTAGCCCGTATGGGTGTCATCCACCCTCCAGCCCGCTGGAGGCTGAATGATTACCTTCTTGCAGATACAACCAACAGTTCTGACCTAGAGGAACATATACGTTCCTATTTTGCCTTGAATGATACCTCCGATGTTTCTGAGGATACCCTGTGGTTGGCTCATAAGGCCGTCATCAGGGGCCAGCCTTTAAAACGTTCTGCTGCCACCAAAAGACTTCACACCGCCGCCCTCACGCAGGCTACCTCTGACCTCCTCAATCTGGAACGCCTACAAAAACAAAACCCTACCCCCCAGCTTACTCAAAAACTGATCAAGGCCCGTCATGACTTGAGAGCTCTGATGTTGGTCAAGGTCGAGAAAAATTTAAAATTCCTAAGAGCTAAATACTACTCCCTGGGCGACAGAGCCGGAGTGGTCTTGGCTCGAAGGGTCAAGCGGGTGGCAGCGCGTACTAGGATCCCATTCCTTTTTGCAAAAAATGGTAATAAGGTGCTTAATCCCATTGACATAGCGGCAGAATTTGGTGACTATTATGCCTCTTTATATAACCTTCGATCTGACCCTACGACTCCTACTCCCACCCCTGACTCCATTAATTCCTTTCTCGACAAAGCCTCCCTCCCTCGGATATCTGACGCCCAACTGGCTACCCTTAATGCCCCTCTGACACTATCAGAGATCCAGACTGCTATCAAATCTTCCAAAACGCGCTCTGCGCCCGGTCCTGACGGCTTTTACTTTTCCTACTACACTCAATTCTCATCTATTCTATCCTCTTTTCTTCTCCGCTTCTTTGGTCATTGGCAGCGGACTGGTACAATTGTGCGTGAAGGCCTTGAGGCTACCATTGTGACGTTGTCCAAGCCCGGGAAAGCCCTGACATCTCCTGGTGACTACAGACCCATCGCCCTCCTGAATTGCAATGTCAAATTATACGCTAAGGTCTGGGCCTCTAGGCTCATGGAGTTTCTGCCCTCCATTATACACCCTGACCAAGTAGGGTTTGTCCCCAACAGGCAGACAAGGGAAGGCACCCGTAGAATTATAGACCTGTTGGATGTGGTGGAGAGGGGCCATATCCCCAGTGCATTCCTGTCCTTAGAAAAGCCTTTGACAGGGTGCACTGGGGCTACATCACCGAGGTCCTTAACAGATTCGGGCTGGTAGCTGTTTCTGCCCTGTACTCTAATCCCTCTTCCTCGGTGATGGCCTCAGGATTTCGGTCCCCCACGTTCCTGATTTCTAATGGGACACGTCAGGGCTGTCCCCTCTCGCCACTCATCTTTGCTCTGGTAATGGAGCCACTAGCCTCCATTGTTAGGCGAAGCCCTCGCATTCACGGGATCCCGGTGGGCGATGGGTCTTACAAAATTGGTTTATACGCCGATGATGTCATTGTTACTTGCACCGCTGTTGATGACTCTCTGGACGAGCTCCTTTCCATTCTTGCTGATTTCTCCAGTGCTTCATTCTATAAACTTAACCTCTCTAAATCATCTATTTTCCCCCTTTTTCTCTCCCTCCCCACCCAACGTTTCCTACAATCTAAATATGCCTTTAAATGGGCTCCCTCCGGCTTCACTTACCTCGGCATCCAAATTACCCACCTTAAACAAATTGTACGGACTAATTACGACCTTACCATGCGTGAGATCCGGTCCCTACTGGATGGGATCCCCAGAGACTCTCTCTCATGGATGGCCAGAATTCAGGTGATCAAGATGCTCGCTCTCCCTAAATTTCTATACCTATTTAGATGTCTCCCCCTCTACTTTCCCAAAAAATACACATCGGCGTTTCAGAGGGCCTTCAACTCATTTATTTGGCGTGGCAGGCCTCACAGAGTATCTCACGGAATTATGTCCTTACCCTACTCAGATGGAGGTTTAGGTGTCCCCGATGTCCGTTCTTACCACATTGCTGCCTTATTGGAACCTGCCAAGCTCTGGTGGGAGACTGGCCCTGCTCGTGACTCCTGGCTCCACATTGAAAGAGCTTTCTCCCCTTCCAACTCGACTAAGCTCCTTTTAGAAGCATCCCTGCTCCAATCACTCCCCTCCCCCCCTCCCCTACTGACTATGACTTCACTGTTGAAGGTCTGGACCTCGGTTAGACACAATTGTTTTTCTTTTTTACTCAGCGATGTTTCAATTGAAGCTCTCGAACTGTTGGTTGTGGATCTATCTCTCTTTCGCTGGAGACTCGGAGGTATAGTCAGGCTGCATGATCTGTTTGGAGACACAGGTCTACTATCTTTTGAGTCACTCCGGAACAAATTCGGCCTGGCAAATACCATATTTTACCAATATCTACAGATACGCCATCTGCTGCACACCCTTGGTATTCGCTGTCTCCCCACTCACCTGCTGTCCAACCCGCTCCAACAGCCATTTAAATCCACAGGTCCTTGGGCACACGGTGTCTCCACTCTCTATAAGATGCTCCTCATCCCTAGGGAGTTCGTGAAACTTCCTTATATGACCTCATGGGAATCCCGCCTCTCCTTCTCGGCATCTACTGGGGCCTGGCACAGGGCTGCCACCCATGCGGGTCACTACACATCTTGTATAAATATGCTGGAACAAGCAAAAACAATCCAGCTTGGCTGGTACATTCCGCCCGCCCGACTGGCCAGGTTTGGGAGAGCCACGGCCTCCTCGGCTCTATGCTGGAAACTCTGCTCTCAAAAGGGCACTCTCGAGCATGTCTGGTGGTCCTGTCCTAGGCTTCAGATTTTTTGGAAGGAGGTAGCAGACGTGCTTACTAAGGTGCTGGGATTCCCATTTTCTCTAGAGTCTCCCCTAGCTGTACTGGGCCTCAGCATTGAGGACATACCTCCCCCCCTACGTCCTATTCTCATGAACATTCTAACGGCCGCCAGACTGTGCATTGCCCGCCATTGGAAACTCCCATGTATTCCGTCGGTATAGGAACTGATTACCCAATTCCGCCTTCATCTTTCCCATGAAGAGGCTCTTGCGCATGACCTTAACAGCAGGACAAAAATCTCATCCTGGTGGGACCCTTGGATTGAGTCCCCTTATTATCTTTCTCACTTTAGACACTGAACTATGCTCTCATGTTGATAATATTAAACCGATCGCTTTCCCCCATACCTTTTCCCCTGCCCCCCCTTCTTCTTTTTGTGTTTTTTTTTCTTTTTTTCTCTATCCCCTTTTTGCCTGTGTATTACAAATGTTATTCTAGCTCTGCTGAGCTATATTTGTTATATTGCTGTTCTTGTTCACCAAAAATAAAATGGTTTAAAAAAAAAAAAAAGAGTGGGAGAAGAGGGTTGCATTGACAATCCAACACAATGGGCAGCACTTTGAACATATTTTATAAGAGGTCATAAACTTATATATACAGTATCTGGCTCCCCTGAGGATTCAGTCACCGCAGAGGTACTGTGCGCCACTTAGAAGTGTAGTACCCCACTCTCAGGTAATGCAGGGGGCACTGACAGGTATCCAAGCACCCATACACCAAACACTGCTCCAGGTAGGGGTCAGGGCGAGATTGCTCCTACGGGAGAGCACAGTCCCTGATCCTGTCTAGAAGGGAGGAACTAGGGTAATGGGGTTGGAGAGAGAGTAGAGTTTAGAGGAGTGAAGTCAGGGAGGACACATGTAGGTGACGTGGGACACGTGATGGACAGTATAAAGGGAATAATAGAAACATCTAGAGTTAGTTGGTAGATGGAGCCTGTGAGGGCAGAGTGTCTGTCAAGTAGAAGGGTAACATCTGGAAAGAGAAAGGCATGAGAGAGAACCGGGATGCTCCAGAAGACAGAAGGGGTCCCAGGGAACCGGGTAGTGAGCAATCCACTCGAGGACGCCTACATCCACGGCAACTATAAACGTGTGGAGGGAATGGTGGAGAACATCGAGACTCAGCTAGCAACTTGGAGGCTGCGATATCCGAGACCGTGCACATCTGCTGAATAGGTGGTCATATAAGGTTCAGGGAAAGATGAAGTAGTAACCTTAAGAAGGACCCGCGGTCACCATCTCAGGGCGCTGTGTGAGCGAGGTGCAGAGCAGGAGGGCGACGCAAGCGCAGAAAAAGAGTCAACCTGAAAGGTCAGTAGAAAGGGGTACCGGTTTGTGCCACCACCTTACTCAGGAGTTAGTGGGATCCAATACTTCATCTCCAAAGACTCAGCACTCCGCGGGTTGTTGCAGCTGTGATGACTGCTGTGACTGGGAATGAAAAAGCTGTTAGTAAACATTAGAGACTGCACCCCGCTGTGTCTATGACTTTCTTGCTGTGCCCCTGTGCTGGAAAACCAGCACCAACTCACTGATAACATCTGCTGCCCTGGGGGGTTAGTCCTACCCATGGAGGGCTTACTACCAAGCTGCATTATCACCAAACCCCTCAGAGGAAGGGTAAAACAGCTGCAGCCATTAATAGCCGCAACCTGCAGGTGGCGTCATGTAAATTAGAATCCCCAGGTATGTAACCCGATCCCAAGAAGAACTTCCCCTAGACTCCTATCCCGGAAGCAGAGTTACCTTTTTAACCCCCCTTTTTGATTGACCGCTTCTGGGCCACGGGCCGGGTCATGACACTGTGACATCCCCAGCAACGACACTGAACAGGACCTGGTCCCGAGTACCCCACAGCCCCCACGGGGCATGTCAACACCGGAGATTGGTGGACTGCAGATTCTCCAGCTACACAGTATCAGGGGCACAGCAACAAATAGAATCCAGAAACACTGAATTCCCGGAGTAGGTTAGAGAAGTGAAGGAATCAAGTTGCCTGTCATACTGGTAGACGCAGACAGAGACAGGGCTGGCAGCCTAGCTTAAGCAACAGCAGGGGCCACCATGTACAGTGAGGAAGCCAACACAACCAGGCCAGGTGAGAAATTCCCTGAACTGCTCTCCAGACTCCAGGGACAGCTTGTAACATCTTCTTTAACTCCAGTAAACAGACTGAAAAACGTCTATCAGGAGTCTGTGTGTGTGTTAATTACGTCTATTGCCCTGTGCTCTATAACAGAATCACACCTGAGAAGCCACAGACTGTCATCCCTGCACACTGGCCGGAGAAGCTACAGCTTTGAATTAAGTGACTGTGTGAACTGTAATCCCCTGCAAAGCCCCATCGTAGACTATTACTCCTGCCCTGGGGACCTCCAGCCCTACCCAGAGAGGGCTTGCCACCTCAGCTGCCCCTAAGTCATCGTCCCCAGCAGAGACCAGGCAGCGGTGGTTCTATTAACCACATACCCCAGGTGGCATCACAACAAATCCCTTGAAAATACCCCCTTTTTGGTCTGATCCCAGGCCACGGGATCGGGTCATGACTACCGTGATACCCCAATGAGACAGCATCGGCCCGGCTCCCGAGTACCCCATAGCCTGGGGGCACATCATATATACATATATATGTATATATATTGTGAGGTAGCGGCGGCGGCGGTACGGCGGAGACAAGGGATCCAGGCACCACTGGTCACGGCACATGGGTTTATTTGCCAAAAACTTAGGACAAAAACAATAGTCGGGTACAATAGTCCAGATTCCCCTTACTTCAGGGGCCGCTACTTAGCCTCATCCAAAAGGACGTACCCCGACAAAACCAGCCACAGTGTCTCAGGCCTGGCTCAGGGATGCTTCTCTCTCAGAAGCTCAGGGAGTTGTCTTCACTCCCCCACTGGAGACCACACCCCGTGGTCTAGCTTCCTTTTATCACACCCAAGCCAGTAAAGCAGAACCAGCACAAAATCCCGGGATGGAGTGCGACCTGTCAATATGGAGGACGCACCCAGGGAGGCATACACCGGTCGCAGGGGCCTGACCCGGTCGGTGCCTCACAATATATATATATGATACATATTTGTATGCATCTCCGTATACTGAGAGTCTGGTGTTGGGCCCTTCTCTCATTTCTTCTTGATACATCATTTTGTCTTGGCTGAACATCTAGCCCTCTTCATATAGGTCCTGGCCACTCTATATCATTAATAGTCATACTTTCACTCCTATCTGCAGCTATTTGCACTTTGAGCGCTTGCGCAGTGTCCTTCTGTCATACGGATTCTGGTCATTGCGCATTCTGTTTTACATATAAAGTACACTTGCGGGACGCGCTCTACGTCTCTGCCAACTACTCACAGGTTATTATTGTTATTATTTGAATGACGACTTTAAATAGTTCATCCCCGCTGCAGAAACACCTCTTTCTTGCCTGATGAAGTTTCACTGGTAACGGAACGCATGGGTTTCACTATCTTTGGGGGCTCCCAGGGCACAGTATGACAAACCTCCTCATCTAGTAATATTTTCCCTAACTAGGAATTCCCCTTTTTCATTCTTTTGTGGCACAACTGCTCTCACAGGCATCTGACTAAGGCCCCCTTCACACCATGTTTTTTGCCCTGTCAGGCTGAGCCTGACAGCTCCAGACAAATAGAACTGGTGGGTTAATATGCCCTTCGATCCTGTTTGAAGCCGGAGTCTGCAGAGCGCAGCTGAGGGAGCTGTCCCCTGCTGAATGGTGCTGAACCTATTCACAGGGGACAGCAACCTGGTGCTGAAGTTCAAAAAAGGCTATACCAAAGGCACCACTTATTAAGGCTTGAATCTGCCACACTGGTCAAAAGACAATCACATTAAATAGAAGAAAAAAGCTGACCAGCATAAATGGGCGATCAACACGTATAATTCGATCACAAATCTTTATTACAAAATACCATAAACAAAACAATGAAGTGCAGCTTTAAAAACAATTAAAAAAGCCCCATACAGGGCTACACATGTATACTCATACGCTACCCTCTTCAGCATTAAATAATAATTATCAAATATCCCACAATGAATCATACCCCTATAATAGAAACACACAGTGGCGTAACTACGCGGTCGCAGGGGTCGCAACTGCGACCGGGCCCGCCCCCAGGGGGGGCCCGCACCCCCCCGGGGGCTCGCACCCCCCCGGGGGGCCCCGTGGCCCGTGCTGACAGCCGGCCACCACGACCGCGATAGTGCCGGCCGGAGAGGAGGGAGGACGGGAAGTGAGAGCTCACTTCCTGCTGCTGTGCCCGCCCCTCCTCTCCTCCTAAGTGCTGCTTGTTCCGGGAGCCCGAGCATGGCCATGTCCGCCCCTCCTCCTGCAATGTTGAGCCCGCGGGAATCTCTGCTGCTGGGCGCATACAGCCCGGCTCCCGGGGGCAGCCAGCAGTGAATGCCGGATGGTGGAGATGCACAGGGTGCGGGTCGCGTCCTTTGTGCTGGATCTGGGCAGGAGCTCATCTGTCTGCAGATGCTGCAGGGGCTGGGGGCCATCCAGCTCGGGATCAACCACAGCAAGCTGATCCCCAGGAGAGACTTCAAGACTCTGTACCAGGACTGCACCAACGCCAGGTCAGAGACTGTATTGTGTGCCCCATATACTGTGTGCCCTCTCCATATACTGTGTGCCCCCATACTGTGCCCTCCCCATATACTTTGCGCCCACCTCATGTACTGTACGTGCCCACCCCATATACTGTACCCCCCTATATTGTGTGCCCCATATACTGTGTGCCCCCTTCCCATACTGTGCCTCCCCATCTACTAATACCCTCCCATATACTGTGCCCCCTTCTTATACTGTGTGCCCCATATACTGTGCCCACCTACCCATACTGTGTGCATGCCCACCCCTTATACTGTGCCCCCTACCCATACTGTGCATGTGTGTGCCCACCCCCTTATACTGTGTGCCCCCCATACTGTGCCCTCTCCAATACTGTGCGTGCCCCCCACCCTTATACTGATTCCTCCCCCATACTGTGCCGCCCACCTCTATACTGTGTGCCCCATAACAAGACTTCACCAACGCCAGGTCAGACTCAAATGTTCTGCGTGTGCCCCCTCCCCACTGTGTGCCCCCATACTATGTCCTATACTGTGCCTCATACTGTCTCCATAATAGGACTTCACCAACACCAGGTTATCCTCAAAATGTTATGCATTAGTTGGCTGTATGGCTGGTGCTGTGCTGTGTGGCTGAGGCTGCGTGGCTGGCTGTGTGTGGCTGTGGCTGGCTGTGTGTGGCTGACTATGTGTCTGTGTGTGGCTGGGGCTGTGTGTCTGGCTGTGTGTGGCTGGTGCCACGTGGCTGGCTGGGGTTGGCTGTGGCTGGAGCTGCATGGCTGTGGATGGCTGTGTGTGTCTGGCTGTGTGTGGCTGATGTTGAATGGCTGTGTGGCTGGGGCTGTGTGGCTGACTGTGTCCTGTGTGTGGCTGGAGCTGTTTGGCTGTGTGTGGCTGACTGTGTCTGTGTGTGACTGGGACTGCTTGGCTGTGTGTGGCTGGTGCCACATGGCTGGCTTGGGTTGGCTGTGGCTGGAACAGCATGGCTGTGGATGGCTGTGTGTGTCTGCTGTGTGTGACTGGGGCTGCTTGGCTGTGTGTGGCTGGTGCCATGTGGCTGGCTTGGGTTGGCTGTGGCTGGAGCAGCATGGCTGTGGATGGCTGTGTGTGGCTGGCTGTGTGTGGCTGACTGTGTGTCTGTGTGTGGCTGGAGCTGTGTGTGGCTGGGCTGCTTGGCTGTGTGGCTGACTGTATGGCTGTGTGGCTGGCTGTGTGTGGCTGGTTGGATGTGTGGCTGGCTGTGGCTGTCTATGTGGCTGGCTGCACCTGTGTGTGGCTGTTTGTGTGTAGCTGGTGGCTGTCTGTGTGTGGCTGTCTGTGTGTGGCTGTCTGTGGCTGTATATGTGTGTGGCTGTGTATGTGTTTGGCTGGCTGCATCTGTGTGTGGCTGGCTGATGGCTGTCTATGTGGCTGGCTGTTTGTGTGTGGCTGTATATGTGTGGCTGGCTGTGTCTGTGTGTGGCTGTCTGTGTGGCTGGTGGCTGTTTATGTAGCTAGCTGTGTGTGGCTGTCTGGCTGTGGCTGGCTGTGTGTGTATGTGTGTGTGGCTGGCTTTGTGTGTGTGGCTGGCTGACTGTGGCTCTGTGTGTGACTGGCTGTGGCTCTGTGTGTGGCTGGCTGTGTGTCTGTGTGTCTGACCACTGGGACCCCACAATCCTGAGAAATGGAGCTTTGAAGAGCACCATGTAAATGGAGCTGTGGTTGATTATTCCCTCTGCTGAACCATTCACATGTGGCTCTTCAAATAACTTTTTTAAGAAAGGGGTGAGGGCCACAACAGGGTAAAAGCAAAATTTACGTATTGGGGCTGATGGGGCTTCTTTTCCAGGGATGCTTTTTGGTCCCAGTCCGGCCCTGGTGGGGGGGGGGGGGGCCCAGGTCAAAATTTCGCACCGGGGCCCACCAGACTCTAGTTACGCCACTGGAAACACAATCAATTGTCCTCATGCAGAACTAAAATTTAGGGATTTACCAAAGAGGAATAAAGTGCATTAGAGCAGATTCAAACAGCCACTCCATAACCTACGGTTATTCAGCTGTGTGGGCAGAGAAGGAGGGTCACCCTACGCGTTTCGTCATCAAAGATGACTTCGTCAGGGGAGCACTCCTTGTCCTGTTTGTCCAGTTTTTATAGTCAGTAAATAATACAATCATAATGTTCACCTGCAATCATTAAACAGCCAGGCTCGTTCCGGCGCCGCCATCTAGATGAAGTACGGAAGCTGAATGAGCGGAAGCGTCCATGACGTTTACAATTCAAACAGCGCATGCGCAGTGTGAGTACGCGCGGCTTCAAACATGAGGGCAGCAATATGGCCGCCGCGTCTGCGCAGTTACAGAGGAAATTCTGCGCCTGCTTCAAGCGGCTTCTTATTCCACTGCTGAATAGCAGTACAGCCGCTTTTGTGCACTATTTGCGTTACAATAGCGTGGCATTAGCTCAAATTAGGCAAAGGAGTGAATCAGGTATGGGTCAATGTGTGTAACTAGGGATGGAGTAAGCATAGTAAAAGACATAAGCATAACTGAAGAGGGTCCATCTGTAGAAAAAGGGGGGAAGAAAAAGAGAAAAGAAAATAAGGGGAAAGAAGAGAAGGGAAAAATATATATAATGGAAGACCCAATAACCAGTGTCTGCAATGATATGCAAATGACATCCAAACATGAAAGAAAATCAATGATGTGAGAATATACATATTATTTGGATGCTATATCAACCAACACCGTCCAGTAATGGAGCACAATATTGTCTAGGAGGGCATATAAAATTTGCCCCCTAAGAGAAATAACAGCCTCCATCATTCTTCATGTAATCATGATTTTTTATATACATATATATATAGTGTAGTTAAATTAATTCCCAATAAACAAGATATAGAAAGCATGGATTAAACCATAATAGTCGGACCCTTGGGTCCATTTTTGATATTGACACCATAAATTCTTAACCACCTCCCCTTGTGAATATATGACGAGTCCATACTATAGACAAAGAACAAAAATATAGATGAATCCCAGACGGGACCATCCTAAATTATAAATAGATATAAATAAAGATGTATATATAATATAATTAGAGCCAAGAAACGGTCCGAGGACCGTCCCCTGTCTCCAGGATCCTGTACACATATAAAGACAGAAACATCTATACATATATATATAGCAGATTATTTTTAGTTATAAAGCCAAATCGCCTTCAATTATTACATAAAGGAAAAAAGAGTAAATATTCAAGGAACAATTTCAAAGAGTCCCCAAATGGAGACACCACAAGGGGAAAGAATTATAAATTGGCGTAAAATGAATAAAGTTTGGTTACACCAATATTCATAAACCTGAAATCAGTATCAATAAAGAATTGAAATAAAAGTGTGATAAAGACTCAGACAAGAGAAAGGAAAAAAAAAAAGGAAAAGGGGAGAAAAAGGGGGGGGGGGGGAGGGAGGTGGAGAAGGAGGGGAATGGTGTTTAGTCAAGGATTATTGCAAAGATCAATGCTCATCATAATTTATTGTATTAAAAGGAAATATATGTATATATGTTAGTCATTAAAATGCCATACAGTATGTGAGGGCTTGAAAAGGCATTACGGCGGGTAATTTAGCAGCATCCGAAGGAGACAAAAATAAGGCCAGCTTAGCATCCTCCATAATAATATCCCAAGTTCAAAAGCTGTTTTCCCCATTAATAAATAGTCTGTATTGGGGTAAATCAAATACCATCCATTGGAACCCAATTCAGTCATAGATTAAGTCCACAAAAATGTTCAAAAGGAGCAAGGATCCACCTTAAAATTCACAATTGCCCGGAGAACAGATCGTCGTTGAGATCCAGGTATTAGAGCCCAAGGAAAACTGGTGATTCATCATTTTCCAAACCCCCACTTCAGGGGACAGAGAGGAATTTGCCCAGTTAAAGAGGTCCGACTTGAACTATGAAGACCAATGTCTCTGTCATAAAAGAAACAGAGATATATAAATGGTTAGTCGAGAGGAATAGTAAACAAGCAAACACAAAACCGGGAAATTATGTCTGCTTATAGAACCCTGTGTATAGCAATTCCTCATTGAGCCCCCCAGGGTCAAGCTCTTAAGATTATAAATCCATCTGGACTCCAGTTTCAAGAGTTCCGATGTAATGTTGCCGCCACGAATTGAGGGTGTAATCACTTGTAATCCAATAATTCTTATATTTGCTGGATTGCTGTTATGTTTCAATAGAAAATGTCTGGCGACAGAAGTAAGTGCATTACCTTCCGTTTGATCCCTCCTTGCGGTGTTTATATTCGAAACATGTTTCTGGATCCTCTTTCTCAACTCCTGTGTCGTTTGTCCCACATAGATCTTCTGACACGTGTAAACAATTCCATACACCAAATTTCTAGATTTACAGTTGAAGTATGCCCTGCTTTTAATGGGGAGAGAACAGTGAGGAAGAGTTAAGGATTCTGTTGAGATCATAAAGGGGCAAACATTGCAATTGCCACATGCATAGGCCCCTTTTAACTTAAAGCCCCTTCCAGTGCTTCAGTGCTTTGGGTAGCTCTCATGAAATGGCTCCGTGAGACGAAATCCTTTAAATTGGGGGCTCTTTTTGCAGTTAATCTGGGCCTACTAGGAAGAAAGGGTATTAGGCGTTCATCCCTTGTTAGTATATCCCAGTTCTTGTCTAATATCTTCCTAATATCACCCCATTGATTAAACGAGTGGTAATATTCGAGGTCACCCCATCCTCTCTTTCTCTAGGTTTTAGTGCCAATTCTCTACTTAAGCTCCTGGAATGCTGATAGACCGCTCACACCACCTTTCGTGGGTATCCACGATCAATAAAGCGGTCAGTCAAATCCCTAGCCTCATTCTCAAAGTCAATTCTGTCTGTACAATTGCGTCGTACCCGCAAGAATTGTCCCTTAGGAATACTTCTTCGCAAGTGTAAAGGATGGTAACTAGTATAGTGTAATAGACTGTTTGTAGCCGTCTTTTTGCGAAAAAGTGTCGACTTAATCTTACCATTGTCAATGATTAGCCTCAAGTCCAAGAAGTTCACAGACACAGTGGAGATTTCTGATGTTAGCCTAATGTTCCACGGATTAAGATTCAAGAAGCTGATAAACTGCTGACACTCCACCTCAGTCCCTGTCCATAAAAAAAGGATATCGTCGATAAATCGGAAACATTGAAGCACAAATCTATCGAAACATTCTTGTTGGTAGACTGGTGCTGAAGTTCAACGTAGCTGATGTTGTTTTGCAACAGCCGGTGTCCGACTCCCATGTTAGGGAGCGCCGGATCGCCCTGGATACTGGAGGATCCAGGAGGATATGGTTTTGAGTGGTTTTGGCCCCGGACACAAAAAATGCTGCTTGTTCCAATTTTGTGTCCGGGGCCAAAAAACAAAAGCTGGTGGATCCTCCCGGACAGCTTAAAACCGGATGGCAAAACACTGCCATCCAGTGCAATCCGGCTCCTATAGGAGTACTATAGGGCCAAAACCGGATCCGGGACTGTCCCGTTCACACCGGACAGTCCCGGATCCTAAATATCGTGGTGTGAAGGGGGCCTTAGTGTTGGTCTGAGATTAAGGCTAGGGTCACATCTGCGGTTGGGCTTGCAGACCCTGATCCGGTTTCGAGCTATAAAAAATCCTCCAAACCGGATACAGATCCGCAGCCATAGGCTGCAATAGAAAAACCGGATTGCACTATTTGCAATCCGATTACCGGATCCGGTTTTGGAGCCTGCAGGAAAAATCATGCAGGCTGCGTCTATCGCGCTGGTTCTAAAACCGGATCCATTTTTTTTATAATGGGAGTCTATGGGAACTGGATCCGGTACCATGTAAGGTACATAAATGTACCTTGCGGTACTGGATCCAGATCCAGAAGCAGTTTATAAAATTGCAAAAACCCACATTCCAAAACCGGATACAGTAATGCATCCAGATCCGGAATGAGGGTTGCAATTTTACTATCAAATGATAGTATGAAGGCACACGGTAAAAAACGCATCCGGTAATGGATGCAGTTACCGGATTGTATCTTTTAAGTGTGATCCTAGCCTAACTTGAACTAACCATCCCCTGCCTAAGGCTGGGGTCACACTTGTTAAGGCAATTGCCGTGACAGCATCCAGATCCGGATGCGGTAACTGCAATTGCCTTCACACACATTTTTGGGCAAAAATGTGTGTTGTTATCCGCAATGCGGTAACCGTATTGCTCAGGATGTGTAATCCTGAGCAATGCGGTTACTGTATACTTTGTTCATCCCTGCTGCCGCCGGGAAAAACGTGTGAGACATCTGTCTCTTCCCTTCCAAACACTTTTCAATTTTGTATACGAATTACCCATTATTAGGTGGTCAATAACACGGAGTATTATTTATGTCATAAATTTTATTTACAAAATAAAACTCATCTCAAGGCTAAGAAAGCCAGTGGACAAAAACAAACAGTGCTACACAACACTGGCACATCACTATTGTTGGTAGCGTCCCCAATACTGTTGGTATGCAGTTGCAGGATCTGATGTGGCAGCTTCACCCACATCAGTTGCAGGAAGTGGGTGTGGTCGATGCAGAGGGAAAGCTCTTCCAGGATCCCTAGGCACCTCAGGATTCAGTCCAGGCACAAACATAGCCAGTGGCGCCGACTGATGGGACACTGACAGCTGCTGGGGGTGCTGGGCCAAGATCGTTTCGGAGTTCAGTGTCCCATTCTCCGACGCCTCCAGGACCAGGTAGATCACCCTCTCGAGGTCCATACGTTGTTGATAGCTCAGCCAGGACACCCATTCGCTGACTAGCTGCCCAATCCCGGAGCAAGGTATTTTGTCCATGTTAAGCAGCACCCTCTTAGCCCAGTTGCCCAGCTGGGTAGGGGGTGGCAATGCTCTTCTACACCTCACCCCCTCACTGGGCTGAGGGTGCTGCATTGGATATATATTATATTGGATATAGCACCCTACTGCATGGCACATGTCCCCTATACCCAAATTAAAATAACAAACTCACGGTCATGTGATCGGCACAACAGAGAGACAGCGTCTGATGAGAGATCATCATTGGAGGAGTTAAGTAAAGCTTTTTTTTATTTCAGGATGGGCAGCAGCATGGGTGTGCCATTTAGAACAGAGGGGGGCCATATGCCATCAAAGGGGGGCGCAGGCACATATAATATCCGCCACTCCCGCAGCCAATCACCACGGTGCAGTTTCAGCACCACGGTGATGTACAGCGGCTATGCATATTATATGAGCGGGAGCAGGAGATCTCCCGCTGCCTACTGCAGCCTCCATAAGCCCGTCCCAGCCCCCAGGCAGGCTCCAGACCTGCCCCACCTCCCCTGGTCCCTGGAGTACATAATCAAGATGCGTCTTTTCCCGCCCAAAAAACGACGCTAACCCGATATTTTAAGAGCGCAGTACCGATGGTTTCAGAAAGCAATTCCCGACGATGTGTATTTTACCAACGTCCTTGTTAATTATAAACAATGATATAGTCTAGCTGTGTACATCCACATAAAACGTGTAGTTGAGCCAATGTCACAGACGGCGACGCAGAAAGATCACTGAACGATCGTCGCTATGTTGCAGGTCTGGTTCAAAAAGCATGCCACCTGCGATTAAACGACTGATGAATTGTGTGATCGCACTGTGGGATGCTACGATGTCAATTGACTGTCGCTTGTGCAATTTAACATATGTGATGTATTTTGTAAATTGAAAGCTTTATAGACGTATGTGACGTCCCCATTAGAGAGCGCAACAGCGCTTGGGAAGTGGCTGATGTATCTGTAGGTCACTTCAGAAACGCAGCTGCGTTCAAAAAGCGACGCCTGGTGTGTTGCTGTTTTTATGTATGGGAAATATGTGTATATATACACATATGCATACAATAAAGTGTATATGAGTACATGTATGAAGAATGAGGCCCTTGGTTCATAACAAATAAAATAATGAGAAAAAAAGTTTTTAACAGTTGTGAGACAGTGCGGGGGATCATATGCGAGGGGCGCTATGTCTCCCCCAGAATGCGCACTGTCACGTATTGAGCCCGGTATAGGGTGTGAGAGAAAGGGACGGTCCGCTCCCTCCGCTGCGGGTCTTGCAAGGTCCCGGAAGTAGACACGGAGTTAAAAGCCTGGTCAGGAGGCAGGGCGGGGTTCCCTGTACAGAGATTTGTGCCTTAGCTGCAGCAGCAGCAGAGATATAGACAGGAGAGGTCTAGAGTTCCAAGAGGCCGTGTGCTAGTCTAACATGGCCTAGCCCAGGAGGGCTGGGGAACTCGGGGTGACCCATAACGGAGGCCTTTGGCCTGAAGGACCCGGGTACGTTATATGAACTCTGTCTTGTGTACCCGGCTGTGACCCGGATTCCGGCAGACTGTGCCACCGCTGTGTGTGTATCAGCAATAAACACCGGGTCCTGTTTGAACCACTACCGGGCTCCACGTGTTTCCTGACTTGCAATCCAGGCGCTGCCCCACATATGGTGGAGAATGCGGGCAAGCGGGCCGGCCCGGTGAAAGTGACTGTTTCATGAGGCCAATGAGCGGCGGCTCAGTGAGAGGAGCAGCAGTCAGAATAGCCACCAGTCTTGCGGGGTGCCCGGCACTGTATGTCCATACTTAAGCCGGCCACGCTACAGTTCAGATCTGCCGCTGATATGGAGGAAATCCTAAGGCAGCTGGTACTTACCCTGCAGTGGCAACAAGACCAGCAGCAGCGACACGAGGAGCAGCAGCTCCGACAGCAGGAGCAGCTTCTACAACAGCAGAAGACGAATGAACTGCTCCTGCAGCACATCGTGGCCCTACGAGACCCGCCAGCAGTGCCTTCCCCGGAACGGCGTGAGGCCCAGGACCGGGTCCGGTCGGCCCTGCGGAAGCCGAGTCCAGAGGACGACGTAGAAGCCTTCCTCACCGTCTACGAGCGCACTGCAGAGCGAGAAGGGCTCCCGCCGGCTCAGTGGGCTGAAGTCGTCGCGCCATTCTTGATCGGCGACGCCCAGAAGGCCTACACCGACCTCAGTTGGGAGGATGCCCAGGACTACACCAAACTCAAAGGTGAGATCCTTGCGAGACTGGGGGTCAATACTTATGTTCGAGCTCAACGGGTGTTTTCCTGGTCCTATGTGGAGTCCAAGCCGGCTCGCTCCCAGGCATATGACTTATTGCAGTTGGTGAAACGGTGGCTCCAGCCTGAGAGCTTAACTCCGGGACAGATGGTGGAAAGGGTGGTGGTCGACCGGCTGGTTCGGACTCTGCCGGTTGCGATACAGCGTTGGGTGGGGCAAGGGGACCGGGGACCTTGGACCAGGTGGTTAGCTTGATAGAGCGATATACAGCCACCCAGGAGTTCATACGGGACTCTGCCCCACTGGGGCAGTTACGCCGGCCTCCGGAGCCGGGTAGAGGTATTAGTTCATCTACAGGGGACTCTCCTAAAAACGTACCCGCTGAGAGGATACCCCAGAATGGGGCTGGCAGGAAACCAGGCTCCCCGAGAAGGAGCTTCCGACCCGGCGCTGCCACCGCTACGTGGTGCTGGCGGTGCAAAGGACCGGGACATGTGGCTGCCTACTGCCCACTAACAGTGGAACCCATGGACTGCGGGTTCACACGCCGGCTCTCGATGTATGCCAGCCCCGTGTTCGCCGCAGATGTAGTGGTTCCCCTAACGGCACCACATCTGTGTCCGGTGCTCGTTAATGGATACAGAGCAGGAGCTCTCTTGGACTCTGGCAGTTTGGTGACGCTGGTTCGTGCGTCCTTAATCCCCGGGTTGCAACTCACTGGGGGATTGGTCGGGGTCCGGTGTATTCACGGGGACCTACGCGAGTATCCGACCACGGAAGTGACTCTATCCACTCCCTGTGGAGAGGTGACTCACGTGGTCAGAGTGGTAAAGTCTCTACCCTACGGGACGGTGCTGGGAAGAGACTTACCGTTGTTTTGGTCCTTATGGGGAAGGAGGAGTAACCCTTCTCTGAGGCCAGGGAATCCGGGTGCTGAGCCCGACGACCCTGAGACCGGGACACCTGCCGTAGGGGTCGCCAACATAGGGCTAGAGTGTCACCCCGATAGGTTCCCGCTAGACGTATTGGCAGGGGAGGTCAAGGAGACCCACCGCTTCCAGAGTTGGAAGTATCCCGGGGAGCGTTTGGGACAGCCCAGCTACAGGATTCCAAACTGACCCGGGCCCGAGAAAGGGTAACTGAAATAAACGGGGTAGCTCAGGATCCGGGGGCAGAGAACGTATTTCCACGCATGGTGCTTAACCAAGAGTTACTCTATAGGGTGGACAAAATCCGGGATGAGGTTGTGGACCAACTGGTAGTACCGCAGCCACACCGCCGGGCGGTCCTAGAGATGGCCCACTCCCACCTGCTAGGGGGCCACCTTGGGGCTAAAAAAAACGCAAGAACGCATCTTGCGGAGGTTCTTCTGGCCGGGCGTATATGCGGATGTCCAGAGGTACTGTGACTCCTGCCCGGAATGTCAGCTGACCACACCCATTGCCACCTTCCGTAGTCCATTGGTACCTCTACCAGTTATAGAGGAACCTTTTGAACGGATCGCAATGGATTTGGTGGGGCCTATAGTGAAATCTGCACGAGGCCACCAACACATACTCGTGGTTGTCGACTACGCCACCCGGTACCCGGGGGCGATCCCGTTACGCCACCCCACGGCGAAACTGATTGCCCAGGAGCTGTTTGCCATGTTCTGTCGCCTAGGACTACCTAAGGAAATCCTGACAGATCAGGGGACTCCTTTTATGTCCAAAGTGACCCGGGAACTGTGTAAATTGCTCAACATCAAACAGCTGCGCACCTCGGTGTACCATCCCCAGACCGACGGGTTAGTCGAGCGGTTTAACAAAACCCTGAAGTCCATGCTCAAAAAGGTGGTGGCCAAGGATGGAAAGGATTGGGATATGCTATTACCCTATCTAATGTTCGCCATCCGGGAGGTACCACAGTCGTCTACGGGGTTTTCCCCCTTTGAACTGTTGTACGGCCGACATCCTAGAGGGCTCTTGGATGTCGCCAAAGAGACGTGGGAACAGGAACCCACTCCCTATAGGAGTGTAATAGACCACGTGGTGAAAATGCAGGACCGGATCACGGCGGTCCGGCCTATCGTAAAAGAGCACCTGATGGATGCCCAAGGAGCTCAAAACCGCACGTATAATACACGGGCCACCGTTAGGACCTTTGAGGTGGGGGACCGGGTATTGGTCTTAGTGCCCACTACGGAAAGCAAGTTATTGGCCAAATGGCAAGGGCCATATGAAATCCGGGAAAAAGTAGGGGAGGTGAATTACAAGGTATACCAGCCCGGGAAAAAGAAACCCGTGCAGCTATACCACGTTAACCTGCTTAAGGCATGGAAAGACCGGGAGTGCCTGATCATGGAGGCATCCGATGCACCCGGGGACCCTTCCCCTTCGGCCCCCAGGGATACCGAAGGCGTACAAATAAGTGACACCCTCACTAAGGCCCAACGACGGGAAGCTCACAAATTGGTACAGCAGAATCCCGATGTGTTTTCTGACCTGCCGGGGCGTACTTCGGTCATTCAACATGACATTGTCACTGAGCCCCGGGTAAAAGTGCGGGTGAAACCGTACCGGGTACCCGAGGCCCGACGGCAAGCCATCGCGGCCGAAATGAAACACATGCTTAAGTTAGGGGTGATAGAAGAATCCCGGAGCGAGTGGGCTAGTCCCATTGTGCTCATTCCAAAACCGGACGGATCGCTGCAGTTCTGCAACGATTTCCGGAAGCTGAATGAAGTATCTAAGTTTGATTTATATCCTATGCCCCGGGTGGACGAGCTGATCGAAAGACTGGGGCAAGCCCAGTACTTCACGACGCTCGATCTGACAAAAGGCTACTGGCAAGTGCCGCTGACAAAGTCGGTCAAGGAAAAAACCGCCTTTGTTACTCCGGAAGGCCTCTATCACTATGTTGTGTTGCCTTTTGGGTTGCATGGAGCCCCGGCCACATTCCAGCGGCTCATGGACATAGTGTTAGAACCCCATCGGAAGTATGCGTCCGCCTACCTAGATGATATCATCATCTTTAGTCCTGATTGGCATACCCACTTATCCCAGGTACAGGCCGTAGTAGATTCGCTCAGGGCCGCCGGCCTGACGGCAAATCCAAAAAAATGTGCCATGGGGCTCGAGGAGGCCCGGTACCTGGGCTATGTGATTGGGCGAGGGGTTATCAAACCCCAAATTAACAAAATCGAGGCCATTCAAAATTGGCCCCGACCGGTGTCTACCAAACAGGTGAGGGCGTTCCTCGGCATAGTTGGGTACTACCGACGTTTCATACCCAACTTTGCTGGGCGAACGGCGGCCCTGTCCGACCTGTTGAAAGGGAAGAGAACGGCGTTGGTGCGTTGGAATCCCCAAGCCGAGTCAGCCTTCCAGTCCATGAAGTTGGCCTTGTGCGGACAGCCCGTCCTCATCAGTCCTAACTTCAAACACGCCTTCGTTGTGCAAACAGACGCTTCGGAGGTGGGGCTCGGGGCTGTGCTGTCGCAGGAAGTGGACGGAGAAGAACATCCGGTCACTTACTTAAGCCGGAAATTGTCGCCGGCAGAAAAGAATTATAGCGTAGTGGAGAAGGAGTGCTTGGCTGTTAAATGGGCCTTGGAGTCCCTACGTTATTATTTGCTTGGGCGACAGTTCCGGTTGATCACGGATCACGCTCCCCTGGTCTGGATGCGGAACGCCAAGGAACGGAACGCTCGGGTCACCCGGTGGTTCCTGTCCCTCCAAAACTTCAATTTTACGGTGGAGCATCGGGCTGGCAAGTTGCAGGGTAATGCTGATGCCCTGTCTCGGGCACCCTGTATGATGGCTGGGGTTCAACCCCACAAGTTTGAACCGAGGGGGGGGGGTGAGACAGTGCGGGGGATCATATGCGAGGGGCGCTATGTCTCCCCCAGAATGCGCACTGTCACGTATTGAGCCCGGTATAGGGTGTGAGAGAAAGGGACGGTCCGCTCCCTCCGCTCCGGGTCTTGCAAGGTCCCGGAAGTAGACACGGAGTTAAAAGCCTGGTCAGGAGGCAGGGCGGGGTTCCCTGTACAGAGATTTGTGCCTTAGCTGCAGCAGCAGCAGAGATATAGACAGGAGAGGTCTAGAGTACCAAGAGGCCATGTGCTAGTCTAACACGGCCTAGCCCAGGAGGGCTGGGGAACTCGGGGTGACCCATAACGGAGGCCTTTGGCCTGAAGGACCCGGGTACGTTATATGAACTGTGTCTTGTGTACCCGGCTGCGACCCGGATTCCGGCAGACTGTGCCACCGCTGTGTGTGTATCAGCAATAAACACCGGGTCCTGTTTGAACCACTACCGGGCTCCACGTGTTTCCTGACTTGCAATACAGGCGCTGCCCCACACAGTTTATTATACACGCTAACTACAATACAAGGTTTATTACACACATCAGTACAGAAATTTAAGCGCTGTATAAATGTCATTAGTAGCCCACTATATACATTCTGATGCTGCCAAGTAACAGCTCAAGGACCATTAAAATATTGGCAGTAGTCCTCTCGGCAGGTCTTCACATCATGGGTGTTTCTGCCGTATCCCACTGGTTGAAGGCCTGCAATTGCGGGATCGTTTGCATGCCATTCTCCGAGCTGCACTTCCCCATTGATTATGTCCTCAGTCCACGAAGCCAGGCGGACAGTACGCAATTGCTTCGCGCCGACGAAGAAAATTGTGAAGCATCCAACACACCAACACAACACAGTCTATTGATTTAAGCTTCAAGTTTATAGGAGTGTGAAAAACTCGGAAGCGATTGGCCATGATACCGAAGGTATTTTCAACAACCCGACGTGCCCTTCACAAAAGGTAGTTGAAAATTCGTCTTTCCAGGGTAAGTGTTTTTTGGGGGAATGGTTTAATAAGATTGGGGTGAAGCAGGAAGGCTTCATCGCTAACGAAAACAAAATTAAGGTTAGCTGTAGTCTCTGAGTTGGGAGGCAAGTGCAGGTCACCGTTGTGCAATCGATCTCCAAAAAGTGTGTGCTCTAAAACTCCACCATCAGAAACCCTGCCGCTCATGCCAACATCTACATATATACATTCATAATTGGCATTAACAAGGGCCATCAGGATGATGCTGAAATAGCCCTTATAGTTATAGAAATAGGATTCGTTGTTCGGTGGTTGAGTGATCCGGACATGTTTTGAGTGATCCGGACATGTTTACCATCCAAAGCCCCACCACAGTAAGGCTGGTTTCACACTACGATTTTGTGAAATCCGATGCTGTCCGATAGAAATCGGAGAGCATCGGATCCGAATTTACCCCCATGTAACCCTATGGGGATCGGACCGATTCGGATGTGCACTAATTGCCATCCAAATCGCGTCCAATACGATTGTGTCCGATTTCTTTCCAGTGCAAAAATCGGAGACTGCTCCGATTTTTGCATCCGAATCAAAAACCGGATAGAATCGGATCTGAAAAAACGGATGGCAATTACGCTAAATCCGATCCGGTTCCATTAACATGGGGCCCCTATGGAGCAGGGTCCGAGGAAACATCTGATGTCTCCTTGGACCCGATTTTAGGGTACTGAGCATGCTCAGTACACTAAAATTGCTCCAACCCTTCTAATTACACTTCTGCTATGTATAATATACATTGCAAAAATGTAATTAAGTAAAAGAAAGAGTTTAAAATAAAAAAATCTATATCCTCACTTATCCTCTATCCACCGCTGCCTCCCAGCAAGGTCTGTGTGCTTACAGGACCTGTGATGATCTCAGAGAGCATCATCGGGTCACATGACCGCAGTTTCCGTTGTAACTGCGGTCATGTGACCCGATGATGCTCTGTGACATCATCACAAGCCCTGTAAGCACACAGACCTTGCTGGGAGGCAGCGGTGGATAGAGGATAGGTGAGCATAATGATTTTTATTTTTTAACTCTTTCTTATATTTCACTTCTGCAATGTATATTATACATTGCAGAAGTGAAAGTGCCCCACTGTGTCTGGATCCGTGATAATCACGGATCCGGACACAGAAAAAGCATCTGGAGATCACCTCCGATGCTTTCCTTTCCTGTTCGTGGGATCCTACAAAAAGTAGGATCCCACGGACAGGGAAAAATTCGTTATGTGAAAGCAGCCTTAGGGAACTGCCACAGCTGCTCAAAATCAGAGGCAATGTTTTTCCATTCCTCTTCTGTGCTGGGAAACTGCATGTAGGTACGTAGACTGCGGAAAATTGCATCACATGTCTCCGGGATTAAAACGCTGAGCAGGGTCCTTGAAATGGCAGCAGAAAAGTGCAAGTCTTGAAATGAATGACCGGTGGCCAGGAATCGCAGGGTGACTGCCAATCTTTCATCTGTCGGAATGGCAGGACGCATGGCTGTATCCTTCCGTTGAATAAATGGTGTAACTCTTTCCAGTAACACTTTGAAGGAATCCTCAGACATCTGCAGATAGTTGCGGAAATCATGAGGATTCTTCTCCTGAAGCTCTCTTACAAGTCTCATGTGGGACAATTCGGACCTATTCTGCAGCCACTGTCTGGTCCACATGCGACGCTTTCGTTTGGAACGCCTCTCTAGCATCCATGCCCGTTCTTGATGCCGAGCTTCCTCCAGCAGCAAGGCAGCAACCACAACTGCACACTGCGCATTGTTCATGTTGTGCAAACTGCAAACATAAAATTGGAAAAATGAGAACATAGTCAACAAAACAAAAACTAAATTATTAATACTGCAAAAAGTCATGTAAAACTTTGTTCTATTACGTAAGTTAGCGTGCCAGAAAACGTGCTGTGTGGGTGTGTGCACACGAGACCCCCTCTAAAATGTCTACCCATCCATAAGCATATGTTAAATCATACAAGACAAGCCCTCCCTCCCTCTTTCCATAGCAATGATAGCAGATAATTCGTTGGTGTCCTAAAACATACAGTAAAAAAATGGCAACGCATTAGAGACCACAAATGATACCTACTGTGCAGACATCACCAGTCTCGGAATAATCGCTGAAAAAAATGAAATCCAAGCGGTCACAGCCAAAGAACACAACTGCGATGCAATCCGCGATCCAAGGCACATTCACGAATCAAAGATGAGATAGGAATGTGATGACAAAATAGCGCGGAGAACACGGAGAGCTTTCAGCGATCTTTAACCAACGCGAGGTCAGGAACAAGGAATGGAATCGCTCCTACTTTGCCTTCTTTTAAAGTACGGCTGCCCGATCAAAACACAGTAGCGACTGGTACAGAGGTGTGAATTGTTTAACCATCAGTGTGGGAGACTTCTGACACGACTACATGTCTCCTTCAGAGTCGCTAACCAGGTCGTTGGTAAAGTATCATACACAGCGATGCAGCCTTCCAGACGGGAGCGCAACGACGTAGAAATGACCCAGAGGAGTATATAACAATCAGCGATTTCACAGCAGGGGCCACATCGTTGGTGCGTGTCACACATGGCGACATCGATAGGGGCATCATTGTTGAGTCACAAAATCTGTGACGTTACAACGATCTCGTTAGCGATCTCGTTATGTGAGACAGGATCTTTACTCCCTCTTCTGCCCCAACCATCTCTCAATCATCAAAATAGGTCTATTGACACACTCCATGGGGGGTAGTACAAACATTCACAGGTAGAAATTCAATTGCTCCACCCTCTGGATTGTAATGAGTACACAGGAAGAGGGGAAGGGCTAAATAAACAGTATAGGAACAACAATTGTAAAATGCAGTAAATTATAACCCACCATATCACACTAGCACACCCCATGTATTTAAAGTAAAAATATTTATTAATAATTTGTTTAAAAATAACTGAATTAGGCTAGGGTCACATTTGCGGTTGGGCTTGCAGATGCTGATTCGGTTTTGAGCATTAAAAATGTTCAAAGCCGCATCCGGATCTGCAGCCATAGGCTTCAATAGAAAAACCGGATTGCACTATTTGCAGGCTACATTTTTCGCAGCGGTTGGAAAACCGGACCCGAATTTCTAACATGGAGTCCGCATCCGGTACCGCAAGACACATGAACGCCTGCAGTACCGGATGGGTTTGGAACAACAATGCAGCATCTGTGTGGCATATTAGCACAGATGCTACATTGGTGTACATTAACCCGGTGATTGTGATTGAAGTGTTAATGTGTATAATATATGTGGGCAACATGTCTCCAGGGAGTGTCCACCCTCCCTAGAGATATGGTGCGCAAATGCTATGGCATTTTAAGTGTTGACTGTGTATATTAATGTTGAGCCGATATTTGTCGGCTTTTAAAAATCATGAATGGAAGCCGGCGGCTCCTGGTTGTCAGCACGACCATCAGTACGCAATGAGCGTAAGCACATTGCTGGCCAGCATTTTTACTAAGGAGCTGTCCCAGGTGCTTACGCCATTTGCGTACTGTACCCACCGCCTTCCATGGTGCTGAAGGCTTAAACAACAGTTCTATGGCCAGATCACCAGAGTTTCAATGAACAAGCCCCCACTCAGCTCAGTCAGTGAAAAAATTATAAAACTATTGCTCTCAGATAAAGGCGATGTAAAATTAAATATTTTTTGTATAATATTGTTTTTCGTATATAAAAGCATAAAACATAGCAAAACAATGTAAAAGTAGAATATCTGTATTCATCCTGGGCCGAAGAATAAAGCTGTCTTATCAGTTATACCACATGGTGAACAGCGTAGAAAGAAAACCTAAAAAACATTCCTAAATTGCTGTTTTTTGTTTATTAGCCTCTCAAAAATCATAAAAGAAATCAATCAAAAATATTTTCTAATCCAAAATGGTGCCAATAAAAATTTTAACTTGTTCCGAAAAAAAAACAAGCCCCATATGACTCTGTTGGGGAAATAATAGAAAAATATTTTTATTTGCAAACAAGTGTTTTTAGTGAGTAAAAGTCGCAAAGCCCCCAAATGACCCAATGCAAATCTGACATTGCCGTAAACACATTAACCTGAAGAATAAAGTCATCTAAACACTTATATCACTTGACATCCTGTAAATAATAATTGAATAAAATAATTCTTGAACTGCTGTTGATTTGTTCCTTCTTTCTCCCACAGTCTGCCCTAAGGCTAGTTTCACATGGATCATGTACTCTATGCTTAGCATATGCATTAGGGTTTACATTTAAGTCTCAGAAGAATGTAATTGTGACAAAACCCTCAACAGAAGATTTACTGTAATGAAGCAGATACGACAACTCTGTTGACACAGTCAAGGCAAAAGCAACATAGTGTCTGCAATCTATTCCAGCTAAAATCTAATACAATACTTATTTTGTGGTATCTGTCACGCACTTCCGCCATCAGGATGTCCAGGAATTCCATAATGCAATGCACCAAGTGATGGGCGTGGAAATATGGTGTCCTCTAGCAGTAATGGCTTCTCACACACTACTGCTGATAGTGCTGCCAGTACCCGGACCCGACGCAGACCAAAAATCAATGCCTGGAACCATTGAACACAAAGCTCACTGCACACACCACCGTATTCCGACTGATCTCATGGTACTAGACCTGTGGTAATGTCACTGTAATTTGAGCAGTCAAGTGTATGGATGGAAACTGATTACATGACCATGACATCCCCAAAGGTCCTGTAATATTACAGTCTTTCACAGCACAAGGGAGGAAGGGGCAGAGAGAGAACAGGAGAGAGCATTGGCAGTAGAGAGGCAGAGAGAGAATGCCCCTGAGGGGAGGCAAGAGAGAATGGGAGGGAGAGAGGTAGAGAAAATGCACCTGAGGGGCAGAAAGGGAATGGGAGGGAGGGTGCAGAGAGAGAATGCACCTCAGTAGTGTAGACAGAGAAAGCACCTGAGGGGGGTAGAGAGAGAATGGCAGTGAGGGAGGCAAAGAGAGAATGCACTTGAAAGGGGAGCAGAGAGAAAACACACCTGAGAGGACAGAAAAAGAATGGGAGGCAGGGGCAGAGTGAGAACGAGAGGGATGAGCAGAGAGAGTACGGAAGGGGACCGAGAAGGAACAAGAGGAGGGGGCAGAGACATAATTGGAAGTAGGGAGACAGAGATAGAATGCACTTCATGGAGGCAGAGAGAAAATGCACCTCAGGTGTGCAGAGAGAGAAGGGGCCAGAGGGGGGAGAGAGAACACACCTGAGGGGGGCAGAGAGAGAACACACCTGTGGGAGACAGCAGAGAGAATGCACCTGCAGCGTGGGCAGAGAACAAAAGCACCTGAGGCGGCAGACAGAGAGAACGCACCTGATGGGGGGGGCAAATAAAGAACAGGAGAGAGGGGAGCAGAGAAAGAATGGGAGGGAGGGGGCAGAGATAAAATGGGAGGGGACAGAGAGAGAATGCACCTGTGGGGGGAGCAGAGAGAATGCACCTGTAGCAGGGCAGAGTGAGAATGGGAGGGGGGCAGAGAGATAAAGCATCTGAGGGAGTGGCAGAGAGAGAACTTGCGGGGGGGGGGAGAGAATGCACCTGTGGGTGGGCAGAGAGAGAACAGGAGGAAGGGAGGGCAGACAGTACATACCTGATGTGGAACTGATAGAATGCATGTGAGAGAGGGATGAGGGGGACAGAGAGAACACATGGGACAGAGGAAAAAAGGGGGCAAGAGAGAATGAATGTGAGAGAGGAAGGAGGGGGCAGAGACAGAATTGACAGAAAGGAGGGGGACAGAGAGAGCACACAGCAGGGAGGCGAAGGCAGAAAGAGCACACAGCAGAGATGGATAGCTGAGAAAGTGCACAGCAGAGGGTGGGGAGCAGACAGAGAAAACACACAGAAGTGGCAGAGATAATGCATGTGCACTTACGCATCTTTGGAGACTTAGGTATACATAAATGGCAGCTGCTTGTCGCATCACATTACCCCACCGCTTTCACTGCAAAATTGCAGTAATTACTGGATTACATCGGAGGTGAACTTTGTGGGAGCTAATAAAGTGGATAACGAGGCGTCTCTATCTATTTTGTATGCAATACAGGATTTCTCTCTGTGTACTTTTTTTCTTCTTCCTGAAAGTATTGCTAATGGTCGGCTGTCATACTGACAGTTGACATTAGCAATAGGGCTTGATGCCAGCTGCCAAAAAATGCTGACAACAACCCCTTTATTACCCAGTCTGCCACCGCTACACGGTAGCTGAAGATGGCGGGTAATCTCTCTTTTGGCATCTCTCATGGAGGCTCCAATTCTGATGGGGCTGCTGGCTACAATTTTTAGTATGGGGGGGCCTAGAATGCTTGGGCCTCACCGCGCTAAGAATTCCAGCCCCCAGCTGCTTGGCTTACCTGTGCTGGCAATAGAAAATAATGCAAAGCCCTACACATTTTTTGCCAGTAAATGAAACACTTTATTAATAAAAAAAACTGGTTTTAAGTAAAAATATAGTTATTTACATACATTTTTAAGAAACTAGTGGAGGAGAGAGACAGAGAAGAGACTGCACAGGGGGGAGAGCCACTCGCTGCCCCCAGCACCACAATGCCTGCCCCCATCGTGATGTCACTGCCTCATGACATCTAGTTTAAATATAATAGTGAAATAGCAGCCATTCCCTTCCAAGCCCAGCCGTGTACACAAACACTAATTTCCAGCCACATGTGGGGTGTTGGTGTGCTTAGGAAAATATTAATCTGTTGTGCAATTTCCTGTTATCGTTGTAAAATCAAGACATTTTGGGCAACATTTTTGTGCAAAAAAAGTAGTTTATATTTTTCACATACTCAATATTATAATATTCTGCATAGCACTTGTGAGTTCAAGATGGTCTTCTTACCCGGAGATAAATTCCTTGATGGCGGTAGGGTAGTCTAACTTGGGTCAGTTGCAGGATGGTGGGTCCTGCTATTTTGGCACATTGGAGGATCTGCAAATGTGATATGGCATCCACAACCTATTCCAGCAACATTTAAGCTGCAAAAATAAAATGGTGCTCCTTCCTTTCTGAACATGTGTTCAAACAGTAATTTTCCACCACATATAGGGTATCCCTCTACTCAAGAGAAATTGGGCTACAAATTAAGGGGTCCATTTTCTCCTTTTAACCTTGTCAAAATGAAAAATTTAAGGCTAAATAAACATTTTAGTAAAAAAAAAAAATAGTTTGCATAACCGTATTTTTCAGACTATAATATGCACTTTTGTTCCCCTGAACATTGGGGGAAAGTGGGGGGGTCTTATAGTCTAAATGTACAGAGGGTGAGTTCAAGGGAGGGTGAGGGCAGCTCTAGAGTGTGTCCGGGGATTGGTGTGGGCTGGCTGCGGGCTGCAGGAGCCAACGAGAGGTTAAGTGCTCCCGCTCATTTAATATGCACTGCACACGCTGCCCATCACCGTGCTGCTGAAACTGCACCGCAGTGATGGACTGGAGGAGTGGTGCATGTTAAATTGCCTGCATCCCCCCTGTGATGGCACCGCCCCCCTTCCGTGCTAGATATGGCCCCCCATGCTGCTGCCATAATAAGATAACAACCACGTTACTCACCTTTTCCAGCAATGTCCTGTCTACCTCTGTGCTGTTGCGCTCCTCCACTTTCTGCTTCTTCTCTGTGACGCCGGTCATGTGATCGGCTCAGCAGAGTGACATCATCTCTGCGTGCCCGATCACATTACCGGCGTTACAGAGAAGAAACAGGAGGTGGAGGAGTGCAACGGCACGGAGGAGACAGGACACCGCTGGAAGAGGTGAGTAACGTGGTTGTTATTTTATTATGGGCAGCATCATGGGGGGGCATATCTAGCATGGAGGGGCATGTGCCAGCCCTGGGGGATGAGTGCCAGCCCTGGGGAGCATGTAGCATCCCTGGTGGGTGTGTGCGAGCCCTGGGGGACATGTGCCAGCCCTGGGGAACATGTGCCAGCCCTGGGGGGCATGTGCCAGCCCTGGGGTGTGTGTGCCAGCCCTGGGAGACATGTGCCAGCCCTGGGTATGTGTGCCAGCCCTGGGGAACATGTACCAGCCCTGGGGGATTTGTGCCAGCACTGGGGCTCATGTGCCAGCCCTGGGGAACATGTACCAGCCCTGGGGGATGTGTGCCAGCACTGGGGGACATGTGCCAGTCGTGGTGGATGTGTACCATCACTGGGGGACGTGTGCCTGCCATATCTAGGATGGGTGGCTGTATCCCAGGATGAGGGACCATGTACCAGGATGAGTGGGATATGAGGGACATATAACCTATATGATTTGTAAGACGGACACTGACATTATAAGTTATCTATACATGTGACACCTCACTAACGATGTTGTCCACGAGCGCGCCACCCTGTGATCGTAGGTGAGATAGCTCACAAAATCGTAGTGTGTGATGGCGCCTTTAGAATTACTGAGACATATGCAGGTGTACCAGAGTTATTACACATGAGGTAACACTGGTCAGAATTGAAAAATTTAGTCTGGTCGGGAAGTATGGCTTAGGTGCAAAGGGGTTAAAATTTCAAACTAAAAATGCCACATTATTACTGATATCTCAGCTGCATCTCACATAACTCACCCGGCCCCTGCCTCCATGGAGCTGATTGTGTTTCTCTGCACCTCCATGCTCCAGAGATCTGGCAGCTAAGCCGGGTGAGTCATGTGAGATGCATACAAGACAGTCGCATGCATCTCTTATAATGTGTCTCTGCCCTTAGAAAAAAACTTTTACTAAAATTCACCAAGTTCTGCTAAAATGATGCAATGTCTTAAAGAAAAGTGACCAAAAAGATGTGGCCATGGGATCAAATTATACACAGGATTTGTAGTCAGCAACCATGGACATATGAAGAAAAGAGCTGTGTACAGACAATGGTAAGGTTACATAGTTACTTCTTGTTTCATTTTTGATGTATGAGAATATGAAGAAAAGATGTGCAAAATATGTCAGGCAAATAAATATTAAAAAGCAGCCAGGTGTAAACAGACATTGATAGCTCAAACATTTGGACCTCTGATTAGTGATGAGCGAGTAGTGAAATATTGGTAATCACTATAGTCATAACGAGTAGTTTTCAATACTTGCGAGTCCAATGATAGTCACTTAGTGGTAGGCTCCATCAGCACACATCCGGCCATAAAACAAGTCTTTCCAGGACATGGCAGGAAGGTGGGCTTTTTTACGTTTTCACTGCATAAAACACCTTGCTGTGCCCCCATAGAGACCCTAACATTCAATCTGCTCTCACTAGGGTGCCAGCTCCCATTGTTTACTGAAGGGAGCTGACAATTTGTATCAGATCGATAACGATGGACACATCACTCACAAGCACCAGCGATACTCACCGAGTAACGAGTATCGCGAATACCGTACTATACGCGCAAGTAGGGAATAGTAACGATTACACTCGCTCATCACTACCTCTGATCTTACATATGAGACTTTATCACATACAGTATCATGGTTCTTTGTGGATATACAAGACAATGGAACAAAGACATAACACAACATGCCCCTTCTATTACGCGTGATTTGGCATATTATTTTTTCCATATTGACAACACTGTACAAATGTAACAAAGTAAAACGTCTTCTTGATTCAAATTTTTTTTCACTTTCCAGTTAGGCTACTTTCACACTACAATATTCTCTTTTCCGATGCTGTCCAATAAAAATCGGACAGCATCGGACCAATTTTGGCCCCCATGCAGCCCTACGGGCATTGGACCGAATTGGATGTGCACTAAATGGCATCCGATTTGGTCCGATCCGATTCTGGCCAATTTTGTCCAATTTTTTTATCGGTGCAAAAATCGGATCATGCTCCGATTTTTGCACAGAAAATAAAATCAGACAAAATCGGATTGGACCAAATCGGATGCCATTTAGTGCACATCCGACCCGATGTTTTTAACATGGGACCCTATGGAGCAGGGTCTGAGGAAACATCTGATGTGTCCTCGGACCCGACTTTACTGTACTGAGCATGCTCAGTACAGTAAAACTGCTCCTAACTAGGAAAGCAGGGGTTAAAAAAAATAAAATATGTTTGCTCACCTGTCAACGAGGTCCCCGTCGTCTCCCGCACGGTCCCGCAGGCTCCCGGTGTCCTCCCGGAGTCTCCCGTGTCTGCAGAGGTCTTCTTTTTCTGAACAGGACCTGCCGTGACGTCACAGTCACGTGACCGCCGGTTACACCATGGTAACAGGCGGTCACGTGATTGTGACATCACGGCAGGTCCTGTTCCGAAGAAGAAGACCTCTGCAGACACGGGAGACACCGGGAGGACATCGCAAGGACACCGGGAGCCTGCGGGACCGTGCGGGAGACAGCGGGGGCCTCGGGGACAGGTGAGCATACATTGTTTATTTTTCTTTTTATCAGCCCGGAGGGAGGGCGGGCATTCGATATTCTGTCGGAATCGGATGCCTATTTGGCATCTTATTCCAGGCATCAGAAGGAGCCGATGCTGTCCGATATTATCGACAGCATCGGCTCCTTCAAAAATCGTAGTGTGAAAGTAGCGTGGATCCTAAAAATGAGAGGAAGCAAATCCTGTTTATTGATGCCTGGAACGAAGCCAGGGTTGTGAAGATGTCAATCTTTTTCATCTAAGAGACAATGTAGTTAGTCTGTGATCTTGACAGATGCAATAAATGAGAAGTGAAAATGAAAAAAGAATACACCCACACAGAACAACCTAGAGCAAAGAAAGAAAAGACAGCTAAGTAATGTGCTGAACCCCTGTCCCCTATTCTAAACAATCTCTGCTATTGAGGAATTATTCTAGGCATACTAATCACTTGTTTCACAGCTCGTAGAGGACAATAATGTGCGTGAATTCATTTTTACTATTTTTTTATTTACTTTGTTTTATCTCCTGTGGAATTTTATGTCTAACCGTTATTTGTTCCCATGGCAACATGTGTGTTCTTCTAACTTGCTAACGTCACTAGGAGCCGGAATCTCTTGAAGTAGATCATATCTATTAAATTTCACATTTTGTGCACAGATCCTCAAACAAACAATTATTACTTTGTTTTTTAATTTTCATTGGTGAACAATTCAAAATGACCCTCCACCCTGGGACTGAAAAGTGAATATATTTCTCATCTATAGTCCCTTTACCCGGTACAGCTGCATCTCTATGAATTCAAATTATATATAATCAAAAAGTTAATTTTTTTCAGTAATTCAATACAAAAAGTGAAACACACATATTATATAGAGTCATTGCACACAGAGTGATCGGTTTCAAGTTTTTATTTATGTTAATGTTGATGATTATTGCCAATAAAAACCCAAAGGTCATTATCTCAAAAAATTCAAGTAGGGAGGATGAAGGGTTAAAAACCATGCTGTCGTATTCCACTAGACATCAAAGGGTGAATATAATATTGATTTATTAGTCAACACGTTTTGGGGCTCCCAGAAACATCCTGAAACATGGTGATATGATATTGATTTGTCTTGAGGAAGGGGCCGGGGAGCCCTGAAACACATTGGCAATAAATCAATATTATATTCACCCTTTGATGTCTCATGGAATATGACAGTGCAGTTTTTAACCCTTCATCCTCTCTATTTTCTATGCACCACTCTGGTGACTGCAGCAGCCGTGATATGCTTTTGTAGTGGTTGTGACTCTCACAACCACACAGGGTGAGGCCTCTGATACCTATATAGGTCATATTTTATCTCTCAGACCCTTCATCCTCCCTACTTTAACGTTCTGAGATAATGACCTTTGGACCTTCATTGGTTGTAATCCATAATCATCAACATTAAGGCTGAAGGCACACTGTGCGAGGGACTTGTGCGAGTGCAATGAGAAGGAAACTCACATTGTACTCTGACCAGTGTTGCCATATCAGGCAGGGCAGACTGGTGCTAGTCCCCCACACTGAAGTCACATTGCGAGTCAGAAGCGAGTGCAGTCGCAGCAGAGTTTGAATTTACCACTTTCCAGTACAATGATCAATAATGTTCCAGCACTGTCACAGCAGCGCTGACACATTATTGTATATAAAAGTCAGCTGCAATGCAAATGAAATAGTTCTTTGTGTTAATTATCACCTAAACCCACTCTGCAGGCTCTGCGCTACATGTCGGCATAGAGCCTGCAGATGCGGCTAATAAAAGCCGGTGTCAGAAGGGTTAAAATGCAGTTAGTGTGCTGCCATCATGTGTACACAGAGTGTGTAGACATAGTGACAACACACCCTGGCAGTGCAGGGGTTAATACCTTTAATTTAATGATTAAATTAAATTTCAAACTCCAGGACTTTGACAGCCGACGAGTTTAAAATCACTGCAAATGCTGTCCGCGGTACTTCAGGACCACAGGCAGCATCACAATCACACGCAGCACACTCACATGAATATAGGCAGACACACTCACCACACGCACCACACTCGCACCACACACACCCAAAAACACGCATATCACTCGCATCACTGTCGTGCATCAAACATGCTCCGTGTTTGATGCACGACAGTGTGCCTCCAGCCTAACAGATAAAACACTTGAAATAGATCACTCGGTTTGCAATGACTCTTTATAATATATGCATTTCTCCTTTTGCATTGACTTCCTGAAATAAATTAACTTTTGATAATATTGAGGTCCTGGACGTTTTTGGAGTTTTTGGACTTAGACATTTTTTCCAAAAAATGCATGCGTTAACGCATAGTGCCTATATGTACCATGCGCTAATGCATGCGTTTCCCATAGGGCCTGTGTTAAAAAATGCATGAGTTTTTTTAATGCACCCTAAAACATTGCTAGCAGCGTGTTTTGGGATACTGCACAAAAACGCATGATTTTTGAAAAACGCACACACATGCGTACGCATGTGCGTTTTTGGACTTTAGAAAAAAAATGCCCAAAATGTTCCCAAAAAACGGATTTAGGCCATAAACGGATGGTATGTGTGACCCTGGCCTAAGTAAGCAAAAACAAATTTGAACAAGAGACGAGATGACAAGTAAATGTATACCACTTATAAGGACCCTCATATCTTAGGCCAGGGGTCACACATACAATCCGTTTTTGCCATGGATCCGTTTTTGGGATCATTTTTGTAATTTTTTTTTCTAAGTCGAAAAACGCATATGCGTTAACGCATGGTGCACTTAAGTGTGTCTGCGCTTTTCAAAAACGCATGCGTTTTTGTTCAACATCCCAAAAAGCACTGCTAGCAGCGTTTTTGGGTGCAGTAAAAAAACTCATGCATTTTTTTAACATGGGGTGCTGTGTGAAACACATGCGTTAACGCATGGTACATATAGGCACCATGCGTTAACGCATATGCATTTTTGGTAAAAAAATGACTAAGTCCAAAAATGGCCAGGAGCTCAGGAGACACTATTGGCATCCTAAATTTAACAGATCTGTTTTTCTAAAGCCTCAAAAAAGCGGATTGCTATGTGTGAACCTGGCCTTAAAAAACTGACTGGACATAACTTGCTTTATGTAAATTCTGCCCAAGGCTAGGGTCACATTTTGGGTATTTTTATACATCCGATCTGGTTTTGAGCATTAAAAATGCTTACAACCAGATCCGGATCCGCAGCCCATAGGCTGTGATAGAAAAATGGGATTGCCCAAATGGCAATTCTGTTACCGGATCCGGTTTTGCAGCCTGCGGTAAAAATCATGCAGGCTGCATTTTTCGGAGCGGCTGAAAAATCGGATCCGTTTTTTTTTAACATCGGCGCCTATGGGAACTGGATCTGGATGCGGTTTTTAATATTGCAAAAATCCTCATTCCAAAACCAGATGCATTAATGCATCAAGATCCAGAATGAGGATTGCATTATTAGGCCCCCTTCACACCACGATTTTTCCCCTGTCAGGTTCTGTCCGGTGTTTTGCAGGAAGCACCGGACAGAACCTGACAGGTCTGGACAAAGAAAACACAGAGGATTAATGCACCCTCCGGTCGGTTTGCAGCCAGATTCAGCAGAGCGCAGCTTTCAGGGGCTGTCCTCTGCTGAAGGTCCTGAAATCTCAGGCAGGAAGCTCTCCAGTTGCTGAAATTTAGCAGCGCTCACTGCTAAACTTCAGCAGCCGGTGTCCGGTTCCCAGATCTGATTTTTTTGTCGGATCCGACATGATCCGGCGCCATAGACTCCCATGTTACGGGGCACCGGATCACGCCGGATCCGGGAGGATACGTGAGCATCCGATTTTGAGCGGTTTTGGCCAGGGCCAAACAACGAAAGCTGCTGAATCCTCCCGGACAGTTCAAAACCAAATGGCAAAACACTGAAATCCGATGCAATCCGGCCCCATAGGAATACTATGGGCCGAAACCCGATCTGGGACTGTCCGGTTCACGCCGGACAGTCCCGGATCCTGAAAAACGTGGTTTGAAGGGGGCCTTACAGATTATAGGAAGTATGAAGCACAGTCCAGTACCACATCCGTTAAATGGATGCGGTTACCAGATTTTGCCTTTTAAGTGTAACCCCAGCCTAACACTGGGTGCTCAATCAATTTTATATTGAAAATAAACCATGTATGAGGCAATCAAAAACAAGCTTGTCTGATGATCAATTTTGTTTTTTCAATCCAGTATTTTTTATTCTATTCTTTATATTAAAACTGGGCAAATATTAGCAAGCTGTGATTAAATGATCGCTCCTCTGATGACTATGCCTCCAAATCACCATGCACAGGATCGAGCGTTCCTGTTTTCTGTATGAGAGCAACTTCCATAATAATCTGACAGTGATTTATCTCCCCACCAAACAAATGAACTGGTAGATTGAATTCCAACCGCCATACAAATAAAATGGTTATCTGATCCCATGAACATAAGATGGTTCAGACAACTTTTATCTAATTTGTATAGGGGCCTTGCACATAGCTTTATCTGTGATGTATTGAACTCTGGTATTGCATCCAGGGATAAAGCTATAGTTGTGCTGAAGTATTAGTCTAGAAGGAACATAAGAAGACATCATTATTAGGCTAGGGTCACATTTGGGATGTTGCATCCGCTTGACGGATGCGTTAAATGATGCATTTTTTTCCCTTGCACTCACATGACATGTGCTGTTTTTTAACACATTTGTTAACGCATGCGTCCACGCATGACACATGTATGTACTGTGCGTTAACACATGCGTTTACCATAGACCCCAATGTTAAATGAATGCATCCGTTTTCCAAAATGGCCCAAAAATACTGCTGACTGCCTTATGTTGTGCACTACGAAAAAAACGCATAGTGCCAAACGATAGCCATTTGGACATGCGTTTTTTGTATTAGAGTCTATGGGGGTGTTAACACATCCATTTGCAGACATTTTCAGAGTAAAAAAATGCATCCTTTTGACTGATGCATGGCTCAAGTGTCACCCTAGCCTTAGATATGGCACATAGTATTTGGAGGTCCACTTATTCTGTCTTCACAAATACACTGCTTGTGTTAGGTGCTTAGGCTATCATTTCTCCTGATGACCATGTGGACTATTTACTGACATGTAGAAGTGTCGTCAGAAAGCTTGAAATTCAGCTGCAAAAGCATGTAAGACGTTTTCAGGACTCTGAATATTTTGATTACCTCTTGGGCTTTATTGCCCTCTTCCAAGATGGCGTCCTTTGTCTCATGAGCCCTTCATTTTCCTACCTTTATAAACCCATCCCAGCCTCTAGTCAGTTCTAGAGTATTCTGCCTGTTTCCTACTTCTAGTGGCTTTTCAAGTTCTCTGCCTACTCCTGCAAACCTGTGTGAATCTTCTGATTGCTGCTCTTCAGAGGTTCTGCTACCTACACCTGTTTCTGGCTGCTCGTGTTACTCGCTATTGCTATGGATCTTGCTTCATCTGCCTTTGCAGACACGTACGCTGATTGCTGCTCTGTTGCTTCCTATGTTTAAATAGAGGCTGAGCACAAAAATGTTCTGGACTTCTGTATTCTGGTAATTTGGTTCTGGACTTTTCTAAGATTTCCTTCTCAGGCCTCCCTAGATGATTTAATGTGTTATATAGACTTGCTTATACATCTCCGTGTTTGGACTTGACATAGACTGTCCTGTTACAGCTTCTACAAGTGTAAACTGCACTTATAGACTGCTCAGACTTTTCATTAAGATTTCATTCATTATCTACACTGCGTGTTTATAGACTTTGAGCTTTTCTCTGGAACTTTGTAGTTTATCACCATGTGCTATATTATAGACGTTTTCACCTGTAAACTGTGTTCTGTTGTGTCTTTGCTCCACGCAAAAAGACTTCTGAGTTATCCATTATAATTATTACAGAAGTCTTCCGAAGATGTAGTTTATTTTTTATACTGAGATCTTGAGTTATTTATACACGGTACAGCAGGTAAAAAAGGATGATTTTATCAGAGCTATAAAGAGATGACGTGACTAAAATGGCTAACAACAATACAAATGGAGAAGATGGGAGGAGTTACTGACATCAGAGAAACTACAGGGAGATGAAGGAAGCAAAATACAAAAAAGGCAAACCTATTGCCTAGCAAAACAGTAAAACAATACAATGGAAGTACAACAGTGAATGATTCCCAAGTTGTGGGAAATGACACTTGTAACTGATCTTGGGTTGGGAGGCATATTCTTCAAGATACAGCTCTGTTTGTACCTATGTAAATGTATAGACCCATAGTATACATCCATGTACCTTATTATATTGATGACTCATATGGAATTCAAGAAGGAAGAATTGTGGTAGGTTCTAAATTCTTTGCTCGCTGTATTGAGTTATTCTGGTGCCCATGGAGGCATCAGACAGGAACACAAACATAGAGCCTCCATTTATCGCCATACATGCTTTTTGCAATTATATTTTCAAACATTTGAGAAAAAAAAACCTGTGGGAATAATGTGGGAGCAATGTTGAATAATTAATATACCAAGCAGTATGAAATTACTGCCTATTTACTATAACGTATCCTGAGTTTCAATTACTTAACAGAATGAGATTTTTCTGCCATCTGTCCTCCATAAAAGCTATGCATTTAACCACTGGCTTCCATCAACAAGATATCCTGCCATTTTGATAAACTAAGAACGTCTGAATGAGTCATTGTAACACTATCAAAAGTCAGAAAAATGGTGATAGACTATCAAACTTAACACAATTAACAGATGGGAAGTAGAGACTAGGAAGCAATGCTTATATGACACATGATGAATTTACATTTACAAGATACAATTAATACTAGAAATTGCCTAAAACACAAGAAAATGAAAGAACATTTTTTCAGTAAGATAAGCATATGGCCTCACTTTCCTGCAGTGCAGTTAATGGATCTTAATTCCTTTTTATATGCTGTTTTCTTGATGGGGTTAGATGCAAGAGTAAAGCTGACAATAATTGTAATCCTAAATGCTGAGTTTAGTGTACACTAAAATAGATCATATATTACTTACCGTATATACTCGAGTATAAGCCGAGTTTTTCAGCACAATTTTTGTGCTGAAAAGTCCCCCCTTCGGCTTATACTCGAGTCACTCGGTATGCTGTGGGGGGCTGTGACCGGGGGCTGGAGGTGGCTGGAGGGGGCCGCAGTGACCGCGGGAGGTCACGTGTGGCCGCCTCATTAGTGTAATGAATATGCACGGCATCCCCCCGTCCATCAGCGGGGGGGGGAGCGGTGCAAATTGCACTACACTGGCCCCCAGCAGTGATATCCAGCCCCCTCCTTAGTATGTGTCCCCTAGGCTGCGGCACACATTAAAATAACAAACTTTTTATACATCACCTTTCCGGTCTCGGCTTCTTCTTGCTTGTGCGGGTGTCATGTGACTAGGCGCAGCCGATGACGTCATCTCCTGCGCCCAGTCACAGCACTAGAAGACGGCACAAGCAGGAAGAAGCCTGGATTGGAGGAGTGGCGCCGGAAAGGTGATGTATAAAAAGTTTGTTATTATAATGTGTGCCGCAGCCTGGGGGACACATACTAAGGAGGGGGGCTGGATATCTCTGATGGGGGCCAGAATACCACAGCTGGGGCCCTGTATACCTCTGCTGGGGCCCTGTATACCACAGCTGGGGCCCTGTATACCTCTGCTGGGGGCCTGTATACCACAGCTGGGGCCCTGTATACCTGCTGGGGCCTGTATACCACAGCTGGGGCCCTGTATACCACAGCTGGGGCCCTGTATACTACAGCTGGGGCCCTGTATACCTCAGCTGGGGCCCTATATATTACTGCTGGGGCCCTATATACCACTGCTGGGGCCCTGTATACCACTGCTGGGGCCCTATATACCACTGCTGGGCCCTGTATACCATGCTGGGCCCTATATACCATTCTGGGGCCCTATATACCACTGCTGGGGCACTATATACCACTTCTGGGGCCCTGTATACCACTGCTGGGGCCCTGTATACACTGCTGGGGCCCTATATACCACTGCTGGGGCCCTATATACCACAGCTGGGGCCCTGTATACCACAGCTGGGACCCTGTATACCACTGCTGAGGGGCCTGTATACCACTGCTGAGGGGCCTGTATAATACCACTGATGAGGGGCCTGTATACCATTGCTGAGGGGCGCTATATACCAGTGACGGGGGGCTATATAATAGGATGGGGGTCTGCTGCATTTCATACCCTAGGCTTATACGCGAGTCAATAACTTTTCCCAGCTTTTGGGGGCAAAAGTAGGGGGGTCGGCTTATACACGGGTCGGTTTATACACGAGTATATACGATGTATAATAGATAAGTAGGATACATATAAGGAAAAATCTCACTAGCTCAAAGACTTGTTTGATGTCAATCCTGGAGAGCCTTCATCATTGCTGAACATTTGAAAATACTGAAGTCGTAGCATGTTCGTACAGCTCAATCCATAATATCGCACTTCTATATGGATAAAGTAAAAATCTATATTAGCGCGGGAGAAGAAAAAGATATGCCATAAGACACTTCATGCGCACTTTATCCTGTTACCAAAACTAGTGTTGACTCACTAAACTATATATACTGTATATTACTCCTAGACATAAAGTGTACTACAACTTAAAGGGAACTTTTCATCACAATTTAAACTGTTAAAGTAAAGGTATGGCGATGCATGGTCAGATTGGGATCTCGGCTCAATGATGAGCCGAGACCTAAATCTGTACGTGAGCCGACATCATTTTGCTGGAGGCCATTGAATGTTAATCTGAACATGCGTTGCCACCAGTGCAATTTTGCTGGAGACCACCAGGTTACGGCGTAGACTGAGATAGACGGTCTCCAGGTCTCCATTCTCCCTGTTTGCAGGCACACTCCACTAGGCGTGAATCAAGATGACTTTGTCTCCTATCAAAAGGACGTTTTAATCATAAAAACAGAAGAGAAAAAAAAAGAAAAACATGCCCATGTGTAAAACGGGTAACAAAAATAACCAACCACTTCCCTGCCACAATTGGGATTTTTTGTGGAAACATCATCAAACACAAAAACACCAAAATAGACAGAAGGGGCAAGGGCACCAATAAGAAGAATTTATATTCTTTAAAACAGCGTGACCAAAAGATATACAGTCTTAGTAAGGTCAAGCTTAGATAACAGGACGAACAGTCATTATGCAAAGGCCTTAATTTGCACCTACAGCCAGATTTAACCACTTTGACGCATTTATAGATATTAAACAATTTACCGGCAAATTAGCTCTGAAAAAATATTATATGAAAAATCCTATTCTTCAAAATAATAATGACGCACAATTTGCTCTTGATATTCATACAACCTTGGCTACGAAATCTACATTTAATCCTGTTCATGAATATTTGGCGGCCTTCAAGACATTTCATACGATGGTTATAAATACAATTCATCTCGGTGGAAGTTCACTGGCACCACCGAAACCTAATTTAACATTTTTGGAGCCTGAGGCTATTATATCTCTACAAATAAACAAATCTATCACTATTCAACCTGCTGATTAGGGGGGGAAGTATAGTGGTGATGGATACTACGTTATACCATCCGGAATCTATGCACCTCCTTAGCAACGCTCAAACTTATAGAAAGCTGAGGTCTGATGCTACATTAAAATATTCGGAAGAACTAAAACAAGTAGTTATCAAGGGCTTTAATTTGATATAATTAATAAAAATGAATTTAATTATGTTTTCAACCGAAGACCAGAATAGCTACATTTTACCATATTCCTAAGGTTCATAAAAACCTAACAAACACTCCTTACTGCCCGATTATTGCAGAAATCGGTAGTCTAACAGCAAACTTATCTAAATATGTAGATCTTCAATTACAATGGTTGGTAACACAGTTACCAGATTATTTTAAGAACACAAAACATACTATACAGCTGTTACAGGATGTGACTTGGCAGAGGGGGTACATCTTGGGTACAATGGATTTAGCCTGATCTGAGTTGTACAACTACAAATATTTTTCTAGAGAACTGTGCCAATTTTCATATCTAACAAATAGAATTCATTATAGAGGCAATACAGGATATACTCACACATAATCATGTAAAAAAGATTTATGAGGGACGGAGTAAACGCAACTTAGCCACCTGTATACAGGAATATTTTATAATATTACAATGGGAATGACAGGTCATCCCCTATCTCGTCACTTTGCCCTAAAACATAATAAATCACCCTCCTTCAGGAAGCTGCTGTGGACTCTTTTTCTGGACGAGTCACAGGCCGGCACCGCTGCAGTAAGTACACCTCTATACACCTACTTTCAAAGACAGCACTCCTTTTTTCCTTTGCTCAATTCTGACCCTTGGACTGAGGAATTATAGGAACTCGGTTTGTGGGGGATCTCGTGCTGAAAATCTGGTGTTTTTTATGATGCATGCTTAGGCTGCTTTCACATAACGATTTTATCAGTTCCGATGCTGTCCGATAAAAATCGGACAGCATCGGACCGATTTTCGGACCCCATGCAGCCCTATGGGCATCGGACAGAATCGGATGTGCACTAAATGCCATCCGATTTGGTCCGATCCGAATCTGTCCGATTTTTTTATCGGTGCAAAAATCGGAGCTTGCTCCGATTTTTGCACCGAAAATAAAATCTGACAGATTCGGATCGGACCACATCGGATGGCATTTAGTGCACATCCGATCCGACCTGATCAATTTGACATGGGGCCCTATGGATCAGGGTCCGAGGAAACATCTTATGTCTCCTCGGACCGATTTTAGTGTACTGAGCATGCTCAGTACACTAAAATCGCTCCAAAAGTGAATGAATGGGTTAATTAAAAAAAAAAAAAACTATGCTCACCTGTCCACGAGGCCCACGTCGTCTCCCGGCGTCTCCGGTATCTCCAGCTATCTTGCCGTCTGTGCTGATAAGACCTGCCGTGATGTCACAATCACATGACTGCCAGGAACCAATAGCCGGCAGTCATGTGATTGTGACATCACGAGAGGTCCTGGCAGCACAGAACAGCAAGATACCGGGAGACGCGCGGGACCGTGCAGGAGTCGTGGACAGGTGAGAAAGGAGAGGAGGAGAGGAGAGGACAAGAGGAGAGGAGGAGGACAAAAGGAGAGGAGGAGAGGAGAGGACAAGAGGAGAGGAGGAGGACAAAAGGAGAGGAGGAGAGGAGAGGACAAAAGGAGAGGAGGAGAGGAGAGGACAAGAGGAGAGGAGGAGGACAAAAGGAGAGGAGGAGAGGAGAGGACAAGAGGAGAGGAGGAGGACAAAAGGAGAGGAGAGGAGGACAAAAGGAGAGGAGGAGGAGGACAAAAGGAGAGGAGGAGGAGGACAAAAGGAGAGGAGGAGAGGAGAGGACAAGAGGGGGAGCGCAATGGGGGACAAGAGGGGGAGCGCAGTGGAGGACGGGGGACCATATTGGAGCACCGGGGGAGAGACAGCTGATGACAGTTGACAGGAGGGAGGTGAGGGCAGGCATCAGATAAAATGTCGGAATCGGATGCCTATTTGGCATCCGATTCCAGGCATCAGAAGAATCCGATGCTGTCCGATTTATATCGGACAGCATCGGATTTTAAAAAATCGTAGTGTGAAAGTAGCCTTAGCTGGTGGGCGATCAGTCTGTTTGCTCATGTTAACTTCCTTTTTAATTATAATGGCCACTTTACACGCGGCAACAGGAAGATAGAAACCGGCAGGTGTCGGAGACAATTGTGCCTTTTACCTTCAAAACACCTTGAAGTAGCTGCGTGTAATTCAGGTATCTGCAAGGTGTTTTGAAGGTAAAAGGTACAATTGTCTCCGTCACCTGCTGGTTTCTATCTTCCTGTTGTCGTGTGTAAAGTGGCCATAAGATGGAAGCGCTAGAGTGAATAAACTGTTTATTTATTTAGCCATAGCCTTTTAACTTTATTTCATCCAACCGAAGACATACAGAGGAGGGAGGGGGAGCAGGCACAGGTGGACAACAGCAGCCGTTTCACACACAACTGGTGCTTCCACGGGTCCTCCTGTGCCCGCACCCCCTCCCTCCCCTATATGTCTTCGGTTGGATGAAATAAAGTTAAAAGACTTTTACTGTGGTGAGTGCCATCTTGTTTCTGCTATCTCTTGGATTTAACCTTTCAATTGCCATTTAGGGTTTAGAAAAATTGTAGTAAGTTACTTCCATTTTCCTGAATCTGCATAGAAGGAAATTACAAAAAAAAATCTACATTTTAGCAAATGAGGATTCTTATATATAATCATTTGAGATTCAATTAGTTCTACTGATTAGAAAAGCAAAAGCACCTGCAGCAAAAAAATATTTTTTATTCAAATATAGTTAAAATTACAATAACATTTATACCTTTTTATAGCGCTATTAATTCCATAGCGCTTTACACACATTTGCAACACTGTCCCCATTGGAGTTCACAATCTAAACATCCTATCAGTATATCTTTGAAATGTTGGAGGAAACTGGAGTGCCCAGAGAAAACCCACGCAAACATAGGGAGAACATACAAACTCCTTGCAGATGTTGTTCTTGGTGGGAATTGAACCCAGGACCTCAGTGCTGCAAGGCTGCACTAAGCCACCATGACACCCAGCTGGCAGAGCATGCCAATACAGTAACGGGGGTTGGACCTGTTGAAGCACAGCCACGTGAAACGGCTATTGTCCTAGCTTGCACTCCTAGATCCCTCTCCCCCATCACTATATTGGCATGATCTGACAGCTTTTAACTATATTTTTCTAAGGAAGAATTTTTTACCTGGACAAGTGCTGCTGGGGCTTTTGCTGTTCTAATCAACTCAATGCTGATGCACCCAACGCAGAAACTGTCAGCTGTGAACCTTCCTGGTCTTCACCATATGCAAATGAAGTCCGTGGAGCCGCGTTTAAGAGTCTCAAAAATGGGACTACCCATATATTCCTCCAGGGAAGGACCTAGCCCTGGGTTGGACTCTTTGCAGAGACCACCATAACCACCATATTAAGTGTCCCTTTCAGTCGCTATCCCGCTCAGTTACAAGCTTAAGGATATGACAAGAGAATTACCAAAGCCATGTATCCATCCACAGACCGCTGTTTCAGGGTATTGCCACTCATCAGTGTGGAGTAGGATTCTGGCTAGGTGGGAGCAATGCCTGGTAGACCAACATCACAAAGCTGACTGCCCGCAGTGTTTTCCTCAACTGGTCTCCCTGAGATCAGTGAGATCTTTGTGATGTTGGTCTTCATGCCATAAGGCATGTGCGTGATTAAATGATACTTTATGCCTATTCATTTATTTCAATTAAGGTGGTGCTGATTTATGCTTTTTCTGAACATTTTTTAGTCCATCTCTATTGTTGATTCATCTAGCCACTCTTTTTTCTCAGTAGAAGAGAGGGAAAGTAGAATCTAGATAGCAAAGAACCACTAGTATGGAAATTGCACTCTCAATGCATTGCAATACTATATGACCTATTCAACCATAGAACTAGAAATATTTCAGTAGTCGTGGTATTTATCTTTTAGAAATAAAATAATGTAAAAGTACCGTAACCGTAATACAAAAATAACACTTGGAAAAAATCAGAAACTACAACAAAGATTAAAGAAAATGTGTTCCTTTTCTTTCCATTTTTTCAGCTATTTTGTTATTATTTGCCACCTTTCCAATGTTTATACCAATTTTTCTATAGACAGATAAATGATTCTGAAATGATTTAAAAAAACAACTGGCATGAACTAAAATGGGACAATGGCACCTTATTGGCAGAATAAACTGAAATGGTTTGCAAAAGGGCATGTCCTGCAAGCACCATCTGTTATGCATCCATCTGCATGAATTAGGCTGGTTTCACACTGCAGTTTTTTTTTTCCTGATCAGGTTCGATCAGGTTTGTGTGCCAAAACCAGGAGTGGAACTTGCAGAGAAAAACTATAATTGAAAGATTGACACTTGTTCTGAGTTTTGGAGACACTCCTGGTTTTGACACACAAACCTGATCGAACCTGATCAGGGAAAAAACTGCAGTGTGAAACCAGCCTTAAAGTGATCAAGAAACATGATAAAAAGTTGTATTTTCCTGTGCAGAAATTGCAAAACTTGTAAGGCCGGCTTCACACCACAGTTCAATCCGATCCGGGACTGTCCGTTGTGAATCAGACAGCTCCGGATCAGATTACGGCCCCATATTATGCTATTGGGCCGGATGGCAGCTATCTGCCATCCGGTTTCCATCTGTCCGGGAGGATCCGGGTGTACTCGGATTTTTCTCCTGGACACAAAAATGCTGCTTGCAGCATTTTTTTGTCCGGGACGTAAAAATCTGCCCAAATTGGATCCTCCCAGATTCTCCTGGTTCCTCCTGAGAACCGGACACCAGCGGCTGCAGTTCAGCGTGAGCTATGCTGAACTTCAGCACCAGGGAGCTGTCCCCTGTGAAGTGGTTGAGCACCATTTCGCAGGGGACAGCTGCACTCGGCTGAATCCGGCTACAAACAGGACCAGAGGGCATATTAGCCCTCCGGTTCTGTTTGCAAATCCGGTCCGGAATCGGACAGCCCCAGATCGGATTGTGCCGTGGTGTGAACACGGCCTTGGTTTCACACTGCAGTTTTTTACCTAATCAGGTTCGATTAAGTTTGTGTGTCAAAACCAGGAGTGTCTCCAAAACTCAGAACAGGTGTCAATCTTTCAATTATAGTTTTTCTCTGCATGTTCCTCTCCTGGTTCCTCTCCTGCTTTTGGCACACAAACCTGGTCGAACCTGATCAGTGTTAAAAAAAAAAAATCTTCACCTCTTCGGTGTGTGTCTTGCGATGCGTGCCATCTATTCCGAGCTTAAGGACCTGGCGGGGCGGGGCTACCCAATCTGCTGATCAGTCACATGATTGCATCAGCTGAGCGGTTTAAATCTCTCGCCCACCAAAACCGATCGGCAGGCGGGAGATTTAAACCGCTCAGCTGAGGTCATGTGACCAATCAGCTGATTGGATATCCCCACCAGGTCCTTAAGCACGGGCTAGATTGCGTGCAGGACACACGCCGGAGAGGTGAGGATTTTTTTTTTTTTAACCCTTGCTTCACTTCGCAATGTATGCATATACATTGCGGGAGTGAAAGTGCCACACTTGCCTGCACTTTGCAGGCTTGGGCTTTCTGTGTCCGGATAAGTGAAACTCACAGATCTGGACACAGAAATGGCATCCGGAGGCCACATCCGATCCAGTCCTTTCCTGTCCGTGGAGTTTTGCAAAAAATAGGATCCCCATGGACAGGGAAAAAACGCAACGTGAAACCAGCCTAAATCAATAAACGTAAAAAAAAAAACAAGTTTACATACTGTAAGAGAAAGAATTGATTGTAACAAGAAAAATATAATATACATGTTGCAATACACTTGCAACTACAAGTACATTTTACAGATAGAACACAAGCTAAAAATGAGATAGTGTGAACATGTGAGAAATACTAAAAACAAGGTATTGACTCACTGTGTTTCAGCACATATCCACTCCCACAATAAAAAAACCGAAAAGTAATATAAACACTGCAGATATGTTTAATGCAAAAAAAATTGAAAAGAAGGCAATATCACAAAAATGTTAGAACAGAAAGAAACATAATACGGTATATTTCAAAACAGAGAAAACGGATTAAACACAGAGTTTGCAATAACTTAAGTATGTTTCAATTGTTTTACATTATTATTATCTATTTATATAGCGCCATTGGTTCCATAGCGCTTTACATAAGAAGTTGGGGTAACAAGAACAGGTACAGTACATATGAACAGTCAAGGCTTGCTGATACACGACGGGAGAGGGATAATACCACATGTAGGAGTGTCACTCCTATGAACTGTTAAAGCATGCTATGGTCTTACAACACAGTGCTTCCCTGTGTGCTGAGTGTTGTGGACTAGTTGCTCCTTCCCTAAACTGTGCAGATACTGATCCACATGAGAAAATGTAGGAATCATACAATCTGAAAGTGTAAGTAAAACAGAGTAGAGGGAAAAATACAGCAGAAGGCTGCCAGCCTGAGTGTGTGTCAGAGATTGGACAAGCTTCTTAGAAGTGTCCGGGTGCTTAGGCTTTGGAAAGGCATGGTGCCAGCTGCAAAGTGACTGGGGCAAGGAAAATGAGAGAGCCAGCCCTGGTGATCGAGTAGTACTGGACTGAGAAGTTTCAGAGGCTGGTGATTCTGAACTGGACCCAAAGATGCAACCTTCAGGACAGAAGGTATCCCAGGACCATGAAGGAAGAAGAGGAGTTTTCCCCACCTGCCCTACAAAGAGAAGTGCGCACCGTCGAGCAACACAGCATCAGGCCTCGGAAGTGGTCTTGTGTTCCCAACATCATTGTGAGTCTTTACCAGTCTGTGCACATGTTAGGATATAGGCCTCAGTAGCCAGAGCACAGTAACCGTGTGGCCTGATTAGCATTGGCCAGTGAGGTTGTAAATGTAGTGTAGTTTAGTATGCTTCCTCTGTTGCAAATGTGACTGATGAATAACTACTTGTAATATCTGGGGCAACGTGCTCAGCTACAAACTGCAGTAATTGTATTCTGTTTTTTTGACATGCAAACCCCTGTGAACCTGCTTTACCCTTTCCTGTCTGTCAATAAACTGTCATCCCTGTTTTCTACAACCTTATCTTGTGAACTGTAACTTACTCTGCACAGTGGTCACCCCTCACCAATCATTTCATATATCTTTGTATCCTGGGAACATTGCTGTAACTATACATACAGTCATGCTTGAACGTGTTGTCACCCTGGAAATTGCTCCAGAAAAGGAGGTATTTCTCACAGAAAATTATTTGCAATTACCCATGTTTTTATACATACATTTATTTACTTTGTGTGTATTGGAATAAGAAAAAAAGACAAGTTGGACACAATTTCATACAAAAAACCCAAAGTAGGCCGGACAAAATTGTTGGCACCCTCAACTTAATGTTTGGCTGCGCACCCTTTGTATTTCTTTTTTCAACCTATATAACTATGTAGAATAAAATATCCAATTTATTTTAAAATCAACTTCCATAGTAGTTACACAAATGCAGGCAATACATATACACTGTACATTTCGCAATTCATTGTTATTCCCACGGTAATGATGCTGCATTTGGCAAAAGTGTCGACTGCTACCACTGATTTCTATAAACACTCATTAACAGCCTCAAGTTTCTTTCTCTCTTTCCATTATCCTGAATAACTACAGAACATTAGTCAGAAACTTACACAATCAATACCAATCACACAAACAGATAATAGCCCCTTAACATTGCATCAAACATGATCACAATGAATGTCAAATAATGTACAGCTAATCAGGCAAATTACTGCTAATCACTGTAATTACATCCCTCCAACACCTCCTGATTACATTGTTTTTCCATATACTTCTGAATGCTAATGTGTTCTTACTATTGGACAAGGCGAATACTTTGCAAGACCTCTTCTGGGTTGATTTTGTAATTTTTAAGATTTGTGGTTGAGACTTAAAGGGTTTATCTACTATTAGAAACATTTAACACTTTATAATAGAATTTTACGCATAAAATATTGACTCACCGCAGCTTTTCTATTACAGTCTGTTTGTAGGATAAAGTTCTATTGCATTGATTAGTACTCAAGCCAGCCGATAGTCACATCCTAACAGCTTAGGCTGGAAACGCACTATCCTACTTACATGCAAGTCTCTCGGACGTACTTGGATCAGTGACCCTGAACGGCCTCTTCCTCTCTGGACGGGAGTGTGATGCTGCACAAAAACACAAGGAGCTGACACTCCTTTCCAGAGAGGGAGAGGCCGTCCAGGGTCACTGATCCAAGTCTCGACCAAGAGACTCACATGTAAGGTCGGCTTCACATTACAATTTCAGAGTTTCCGAGTGTATCCATGTCAAAGCGGATACACTCAGATCCGATTTTGCCTCCCATGTATTGCTATGGGGCCCCATAGGGATACATGGGAGGCAAAATCGCATTCGAGTGTATCCGCATTGACACGGATACACTCAGAGACTCCGAAATCATAATGTGAAGCTGGCCTAAGTAGGCTAGTGTGTGTCCACCCTTTAAAGCATGAATCCCACCTCAGCCTTTCATGGCTGAGACAATAATAACTCTAGTCAGACGTCTATGTGGAGCTAAGAAACAGTAGCAGCCAAACTATGCTGTTTTCTATAGAAATGAACAGTGAGTACCCCTATCAAGTTATGGAAACAATGTAGCACATTGAACTACATTGTTTTCATACCACAGGTATGTATCTATCTGAAATATAATAGTGCACTAGGTAGATGAGAGAAAGTTCCACAAAGTCAACTATCACTGCATCCCTCCACCAGTCAGTCCTTAATGGGAGAGTGGCCCGACGGAAGCCTCTCCTCTTTGCTAAAAAACACTTGAAGGACTCCCAGACAAGGAGAAATAAAATTCTCTGGCCTGATGAGGCAAAGGTAGAAGATTTTGGTGATATCTCTAAGTGGTATGTGTGGAGAAAACCAGGCACTACTCATTACCTGCCCAATACAACAGTGAAACATGGTGGTGGCAGCATCATGCTATGGAGGTGTTTTTCAGCTGCAGGGATGACTGGTTGCAATTGAAGGAAACATGAATGTCGCCAAGTACAGAGATATCCCGGATGAAAACCTCTTCCAGAGTGCTCTGGACCTCAGACTTGGCTGACGGTTCACCTTCCAAGAACACAATGACCCTAAGCACACAGCTAAAATAACAAAGGAGTGGCTTCAGAACAACTCTGTGACCATTCATGACTGGCCCCGCCAGAGCCCTGACCTTAAACCCGATTGAGCATCTGTGGAGAGACCTGAAAATGTCTTTCCACCAATGTTCACCATGCAGCCTGACGGAACTGGAGAGGATCTGCAAGGAAGAATGGCAGAGGATCCCCAAATCCAGGTATGAAGAACTTGTTGTATCATTCCCAAGAAGACTCATGGCTGTACTAGCTCTACTCAATACTGAGCAAAGGGTCTGAATACTTATGACCATGTGATATTTCACTTTTTCTTTTTTAATAAATTTGCAAAAAAATTTCTGGTATTTTTCAGTCAAGATGGGGTGCAGAGTGTACATTAATGAGAAAAAAATTAACTTTTTTGAATTTACCAAATGGCTGCAAAGAAACAAAGAGTGAAAAATGTAAGGAGTCTGAATTCTTTCCGTACCCACTGTATGTGCCATACGTCCATATTAGTACAAGGTAAGCAATGTAGTGCATTTACCTAAGAATTAACCAACATGGAAATGCCACTGAATGATATGTGCACACAGCAGGACATAATTGATTCAAGTTTAACAATCTAAATTGTATTAGCTTCTTTATAAAAAAAAGAACTTACATAAGGATCAAAAAATAGACATTGATGGATAAAAGACCAAAGGAGGATACAAACTGGGCCTAAAAAACAGTCAATAATGCTAAATAATAATAAAATAAACACTATTTGAATTAAAGCAAATGCACTAATTATAATAATCTTTATTTATATAGCGCCAACATATTCCGCAGTGCAATTAAGAGGTTCCTATACAAACAGTCATAAGCAACAATTATATAAATACAATAATTAAAGAAAAAAAAAGATGACCCTGCTCACAAGAGAACTCACCAAATTTCGCCACTTCAAATACCCATTGCATCTAGCAGGAGACTGCCGGCTCCTCTGAGAGGTAGCACATGTGTCTGTATACCGGTGCTCAGTCTCCTGCAGCCTAAAGCATAGGGGCGATTGTAGCATCTGCGACCAGCCATGCTGACAGCCTATTGCTCATGCCCATAGCTGCTCTGACACTATGTATCACATGGGCTAGAGTGGCTGGCTTCCTATGGTAGCCTTGTGTCTTCAAATAACACCAGCTTCCTCCCTGTCATCATGGCTGGTCGCAGATGCTACAATCGCCCCCATGCTTTAGGTTGCAGGAGACTGAGCATGTATACAGACACATGTGTTACCTCTCAGAGGAGCCGGCAGTCTCCTGCTAGATGCAATGGGTATTTGAAGTGGCGAAATTTGGTGAGTTTTTTTTAAATTATTTATGCCCTATTTCGGTGAACCTACTCACAAGAGCTTACAATCTACAATGAGGTGGGGGTGACACAAAGTACAGGTGTTTATTTACAATGATGATCCAGCCATCTTGAAGAAATTGGGGGTTGGTAAAGGTTGCATGAGTCATCACCAGTCAATTTTTGTAGACCTTTTGGGTTCGGTGGATTTTGACGGATAGTTATGTTCAAAGAAATAGTGAATGGGCTATATATAAAGGACTTTGGTTAGGGGGCGTGACATGCCGCCTTAAAAAGATGTTTTTTTTAGGGGGCGCTTAAAACTGTGTAAGTTGTGAATAGTCCTCATTTCTTGGGGTGGAGCATTCCAGAAAATTAGTGCAGCTTGGGAGAAGTGTTAGGAGTGGAAAGTTCAGATTAGTAGGTATGTTAGTCGAAGGTCATTTGTAAAACTTAAAAAACAGGTAGGGTGATAGACAGAGATGAGGTTGGGAGGTGCTGCTCTGTGAAGAGCTTTATGGGTGGAAACAAGCAATTTAAATTGGATCCTGTAATGTTTTGGCAGCCAGTGCAATGACTGGCACAGAGTGGATGCATCCGAGTAACAATTTGCCAGATAGATGACCCTGACTGCTGCATTAAGGATGGACTGGAGAGGGGAAGGTCTAGTGAGGGGGAGGCTAATTAATAGAGAATTGTAATAACCAAGTCAGGAATGGATAAGGGCCACAGTTATGTTATTTTTTGTTTCCGTCATGAGAAAGGAGCAGATTCTTGAGTTGTTCTTCAGGTGCAAGCGATAAGAGTGGGTGAGAACTTGTATATAGGTAGTGAAGGAGAAATCAGTGTCAAACATAGCACACAGACAGCGAGCCTGCTGCCTAGGCATTATTGTGGTGCCGCACTCTGAGAGGGAGATGTCAGATTTAGGGAGATTAGTGGAGGGTGGAAACAGAAGAAGTTCAGTTTTGGAAAGGTTGAGATTCAGATAGATAGTGGACATGATGTTGAAAACTGTGGTTAGACGGTCATTGGCGTTCTGTAATACAGCAGGGGTAAGGTCAGGTAATGAAGTGTATAGTTATGTATCATCAGCTTAAAGATGGTACTGGAAGCCAAATCTACGGATGGTCTGTCCAATAGAGGCTGTGTAGAGTCAGAAGAGAAGAGGGCCAAGGACTGAACCCTGAGGAACCCCAATGGTGAGGGGAAGAGGAGAGGAAATGGAGCCAGCAAATGATACACTGAAGGAGTGGTCCAAAAGATAAGAGAAAACCAGAAGAGAGCAGTGTCCTTTATGCTGATTCAGTGGTGCATAGAGAGTAGGAGATGGTGGCCAACAGAGTCAAAAGCTGCAGAAAGGTCGAGAAGATTAAGTAGAGAGTGGTCACCATTATGTTTTGCCATCAAAAGGTCATTGGTACTTTGATGAGGGCAGTTTCTATAGAATGTAGAGGGTGGAAACCAGACTGTAATGGATTTAGAATAGAATGAGTGGAGTGATAATGGGTGCGGTGGGAGTAGGCCAAGTGCTCCAAGAGTTTAGAGATGAAGGGGAGATTGGAGATTGGTCTGTAGTTGTTTGTGTAGGATGGGTCAAGAGAGGTTTTCTTTAATAATGGAGTAATGATAGAGTGTTTTAAGGAAGTGAAGAAGATACCAAAAGAGAAGGAGAGATTGAAGATTTTATTGAACTGAATAGTGATGACGGAGAGACAGACTGGAGTAGGTGTGAGGGAATGTAGTCAGTGGTGTATGTGCTAAGATGAGAGGAAGAGATGAGCCTGGAGACTACTTCTTCTGTGACTGGGTGAGTGAACCAGACGAGTTGTGGGGAGAAATGGGAGTACCTACCCTCGGAGGTTGGGAGCTAATTTCCTGGTAGATGCTTTCTATTTTTTCTGTAAAGTAAGAAGCCAGTTCATTAGCACAGACGACAGTAATAAGGGTCTGCACGTTAGGACTGAGGAGAGAGTGACAAGTGTCAAAGAGTTTATTTGGATTGTTAAATAGTGAGATCAGGGTGGTGAAGTAGGTTTGGCAAGGTGAAGAGCAGAGTGGTAGTTTATTAACATAAATTCATAGTGGATAAAGTTTTCTGGTGAGCGCTTTTTCCTCCATTTGCATTCAACATTGGAGAAATTGAGTTTGCGAAGTGACCCAGGACTGTTTTACTCTGTGTTTGGAGGTTCTGAGGGTGATGGGTGCTGCTTGGTCTACGGTGCTTCTGTCATTGTAGTAGTTCACAGCCAGATCCAGACAGGAGAAGGAGGAGATTTGGGATAGCGATGAGAGTAGAGAGTCTGGAAGTGTATGAGGTTAATGGCCGGTAGATTTTGGAATGTGTGATAGATAGGAGTGTGCTGGGGTGGGCGAGGATTTGTGAGCGTGAAGGAGAACATGAAGGAAGGAAGAGGTGAGTTATCAAAGGAGGAGGTTGAACAGATGTAGGTAAAGACCAGGTCAAGGGTGTTACCGTGTTTGTATGACTCAGAAGTTGAAAGCTGTGAGAGTCCAAGAGAGGTGGTTTGCGATAGAAGCTGTGATGCAGATGGAGAAGGGGGGCTGTTTATGATGATGCTAAAGTCTCCCAGAATAAGGGTTAGTTATTTTGAGGACATGAAGTGCAAAAGCCATAAAGAAAAATGTTCGAGGAACTGGGTAGGTGAACCTAGAGGGCAGTACACAAATGTTACTCTGAGGTGGAAAAGATGGAACAGCCTAATGGTGTAGACCTCATAAGAAAGGAATGAGAGTAATGGAGCTGGGGGAAGACTTGAAAAGTGCACTGTAGGGACAGGAGTAAGCCGACTCCACCCCACAATGTCTGTTACCAGGTCTCAGGGAATGGGAAAACTGTAAGCCAGCATACGAAATAGTGGCAGAGTAAACCATGTCAGAATCCTAGATCCAGGTTTCAGTGAGGGTCAGCAGATTAGGAGAGTTAGTAAGAAAATAGTTGTGAATATAGGGAAGCTTTTTGCATCAGTAAAAAGAGAAAAAGCAAATTGATTTTGGATTTGTGGCATGACTTATAATGCAATACTTTGGGACATGATGGACTGAGATTTTTTAGCAAGGTGAAGAGAACCTGTGAGTTGTACATGGGGAAGGGAAGGACAGAGGGACTGATGTGGATGAGTGGTTAGTGGAGGGGGCATGTGACTGTGAAAGCACATAGGAAAATAGACATTGACATAAAGGACATAGTTAAAAAAAAGAGTGAAAGAGTGAGGGCTACCAGACTCCTGCCCTGTATAACTGCCATTTGAGTAACTGCGATATTTAACGAAGATGACACTTCACGTAAGAGGACATGTACTACACACCACACACGTGCACCCCTAATGATAACTCTAAATTTATAGGGCTGACTACAGCATTAGGTAATGGGAATTGTGGCAAGTTACATTGTTTTAGGTAATTAGCAGCTGGTCTACGCAGCAGGGAATAAATAGCTGATCAAAGGCCACCATACAGATCCAAGATTATGCCAGAGTCTCGCTGCACAGAATCACACCTTACATCATCAGAAAACATTTACAATAAGGGAAATAGCCATATACCGGTGACTATTGAATGTAATGCAAACAGATGACATATAGGATAGTTTACAATAAATTTGGAGTAATGTACCGTAAGAGTGTATGAATCAGGCTGAGTTTTCAGTGGAAGTTATTACAGCAAGCAGAGGTATATGTACCTGTATGAAGAGAAGAGTAGATGGATATTAGTCAACGGCCATTGGAGTATCTGCGACACTTAGCGTCGATGACACTTTGCGTAAAATGATGACATGTGCACAACTAAATAGAGATTATATGTCAATTAACTAGAGATGAGCAAAGTAATGATGAATAATAGAGAAATTAAAATACCCAAAGGCAGAGAAGCCATGTAGCCATCTACACCCAATGAGCATTTCGTCTTAAGCTTTGTATGGGAGACCCCCCTGTGCATTTAGGACAACTATAGTACAGGAATAAAGGTTTCTAGGAATAAACTAATCCAAATAAGAATTAACACCCCTATATACGTAACAGATTCAGAAATACTGGTATAACATCGGTGTGGATATTTCTGGAACATAATTAAAAACCTGAAGAGATATCAGTCTAGCACTTCCGTATAAAAATAACCCATTACAGCATTGCCTCTGAAAAGAATGACATCAGCGGTGAGGCACTCGTGCATTTTGGGCTCAAGTAGTACTTTATCATGATTAAGGACTTTTCATTCTGAAAAACACAAGGGTCTCAATTCTAGCCTAGAGTACTATTTTTAAGATATCTTTACAGTTGTTCCTTATTCAATTATTGAATAATCACTTTAGTCTGAGGTGGATATGCTGCTTAGGGCTCGGACACACTCATCAGAGTTTCACTGAGGAGACTCTGAAAGGGCTGGAGCAGTGACCCTGAACGGCTTCTCCCTCTCTGGATGGGGCTGTCAGCTGATTGTGTTTTTGTGCAGCTCCAGACTTCCCGTCCAGAGAGGGAGAGGCTGTTCAGGGTCACTGCTCCAGCCTCAGTCAAACTCTGATGTAACAAGGAAAGTGTGTCCAAGCCCTTAGGCAGCAAGCTGGAGGCACAGAAGAAATGTGGTAGAGGGCCTATATTAGGCTAGGGTCACACTTGAGGCTGCCGAACCCGCTAAAATCTTTGCAATTTGTGATTGCAATCATTTTCAGGAAGAAACTGAGTATTATCTGACAGAATTGCAGGGGTGTCAATACTTTTGGCCACAACTGTATGTACAGGTGCATCTCAATTAAATAGAATAGCAATAAAAATGTTATTTATTTCAGTAATTCAATACATGAAGTGAAACACATACAGTATATTATGTAGTCATTACAAGCAGAGTGATCTATTTGAAGTGTTTATTTCTGTTAATGTTGATGATTATGGTTTAAAGCCAATGATAACCCAAAGGTCATTATCTCAGAATGTTAAAGTATGGAGGATGAAAGGTACAAGACAAGGGTGAATAGAATATTGATTTATTAGTCGTGTTTTAGGGTTCCCTGAAACGCCCTGAAACGTGGCAATATGATATTGATTTGTCCTGAGGAAGGAGGCAGGGAGCCCTGAAAAACGTTGACTAATAAATCAATATTCTGTTCACCCTTTGATGTCTCGTGGAATACAGCAGCACAGTTTTTAACTGAAGGTATCCTCTGTACTCTATATGCACCACGCTGGGGACTGCAGCAGCCATGATATGCTTCTATAGTAGGGATGAGCGAGTACCTTAATATTTGTGCTCGCTATACTCGCAACGATTAGGTACCGATGCTCGCTACTCGTTGCGAGTATAGCGAGTACGAATACTGATAGTACATCTAGGACCTTGCAAAAATTGGCCAATCAGGTGGCCACTAGCGATCACGTGGTTGTGACGTGGCGCCATCTGATTGGCCAGATCGCTACCGGCCATCTGATTGGCTGGTAGTGACGGTCCTTGTCCAGCGATCGGATGTCTTCTCTGCCGCTCCCGATGCAGGCGTCGGAAGGTGAGTATGTAAGTTTATTATTTTTTAACAACTTTTAATCACTTTTAGGTATCTATAGATACACTGCGAAAGTATTAGGACTACTCGCTACTCCCGAGCACACATAAGCGAATACCGAATAGGCTACTTTCACACGATTTTTTAAAATCCGATGCTGTCCGATATAAATCGGACAGCATCGGATTCTTCTGATGCCTGGAATCGGATGCCAAATAGGCATCCGATTCCGACATTTTATCTGATGCCTGCCCTCACCTCCCTCCTGTCAGCTGTCATCAGCTGTCTCTCCCCCGGTGCTCCAATATGGTCCCCCGTCCTCCACTGCGCTCCCCCTCTTGTCCTCCACTCTCCTCCTCTCCTTTTGTCCTCCTCCTCTCCTTTTGTCCTCCTCCTCCTCTCCTTTTGTCCTCCTCCTCTCCTTTTGTCCTCCTCCTCCTCTCCTTTTGTCCTCCTCCTCTCCTCTTGTCCTCCTCCTCCTCTCCTTTTGTCCTCCTCCTCCTCTCCTTTTGTCCTCCTCCTCCTCTCCTTTTGTCCTCCTCCTCTCCTCTTGTCCTCCTCCTCCTCTCCTTTTGTCCTCCTCCTCCTCTCCTTTTGTCCTCCTCCTCCTCTCCTTTTGTCCTCCTCCTCTCCTCTTGTCCTCCCCTCTCCTCCTCTCCTTTTGTCCTCCCCTCTCCTCCTCTCCTTTAGTCCTCCTCCTCTCCTCTTGTCCTCTCTTTTCTCACCTGTCCATGACTCCTGCACGGTCCCGCGCGTCTCCCGGTATCTTGCTGTTCTGTGCTGCCAGGACCTCTCGTGATGTCACAATCACATGACTGCCGGCTATTGGTTCCTGGCAGTCATGTGATTGTGACATCATGGCAGGTCTTATCAGCACAGACGGCAAGATACCTGGAGATACCGGAGACGCCGGGAGACGACGTGGGCCTCGTGGACAGGTGAGCATAGTGTTTTTTTTAATTAACCCATTCATTCACTTTTGGAGCGATTTTAGTGTACTGAGCATGCTCAGTACACTAAAATCGGTCCGAGGAGACATAAGATGTTTCCTCGGACCCTGCTCCATAGGGCTCCATGTCAAATTGATCGGGTCGGATCGGATGTGCATTAAATGCCATCCGATCTGGTCCGATCCGAATCTGTCAGATGTTATTTTCGGTGCAAAAATCGGAGCAAGCTCCGATTTTTGCACCGATAAAAAAATCGGACAGATTCGGATCGGACCAAATCGGATGGCATTTAGTGCACATCCGATTCGGTCTGATGCCCATAGGGCTGCATGGGGTCCGAAAATCGGTCCGATGCTGTCCGATTTTGATCGGACAGCATCGGAACTGATAAAATCGTTATGTGAAAGCAGCTCTAGTAGCGAGTATACTCGCTCATCCCTATTCTATAGTAGTTGTAACTCTTACAACCACAGAGGGTGAAGCCATAAGGTGAAGATATTCTAATTCACTGAGATGCACCTGTAGGTGCATAAGGTATTAGTACATATGTAAAGTGTTAAAATGTATTAAAGTGATAATACTTTTGTGGCACCCTGGCACCTGTTGGGCACCACAGAAATCCTTAGGTACAAATGGAGTAAGTAACAGCACAGCAAAACCACAACACAAACAACACTTAGAACACCTGGTTTCACCCCGAGCCTCTAGGGGAGCTACACTGGTGACTTCTAACCAGTTCCCCCTATAAATAGAGTCTTGGAGGGAGAAACTTCAGAGTGTGGTAGACGCTACAAGAGCTGCCTGCCTGTGTGAAACCTCCACCCTATGAGGAACACACTAGGCCCTGCTAGCCTGTTAGCCAGTGGAGATCCCTGCAATTGGGATAATAGGAAGAAGGAGATCACCTCTCAGGAATACAGAGTTAATCCAACTCTTTCCAAACCATCCGGTTACTGGAACCGAAGCTGTGGAAGCTACGAAGCCCTCACAGAGAACCAGTACATCCAACAGGAGGTTTAGCCACCTGTTCCACCTGATGCACCTACCCACGAGAGCCCAGGGAAGAGTACTGATCCTGCTCAGACCCTTTTACAGTGCCCTCAGTGCTGATACCCAGGTGAAGCAAGTTCCATTGAACACCCTGCCCGGTCCGGCTGGATTCCACATCCACCCGACCTTAGCACCAGAAGTAGAGAAAGGAAGCCTAACACTGCTTGCTGTGAAACTCCATAAGTGCCAACTTCACTATCCCGGTCCGAGTGTACCTGACTACCATCCAGTAAAGGTACCTAAAAGAGACTTTGTGTGGTTGTGCATTACTCCTGGATTCAGCGCAGCGTCCCGCAGCTGCCTCACAACATCTTGCGCAGCTCCCGGCTCCGGGGATTCCCGCTCATCCTGTGGGGAGCGTTCCATCTCGCTGTGTACCATCCCCCGGAGACCCGAACAGCGCTGGTAAAGTTACCAGAACACCCGCAGGTGGCGTCACGAAGACAAATCACCCCACTGTTCCGCCATTCCCCTATTGATCTGGACCACCGGGCCTACACTACCGCAGGCGCGGTTCCGTGACAGGAGGAGAAACAACGCCCGCTACGTGTACCCCCCGGCTACGGTGAGTCAGAATTTGGCGTCACGAACAGGATACGAGCAGGCCCGTTATCACGGGTATTGTGTGCTATTTATTGACTGTAAATATCGAACTGTACATTTGGTCCGCCATTGCTGCGCGAAAAGGCGGGAAAAGAAGGGGCGTGACTGTACAGAGGGCGCGAAGATTGACCCCGCCCCCACGCTCTGACGACTTCCCCTGTACGCAGCAGGAACCGGAAACTCCCGTGGTGCCTCACTCCTCACCGCGAGGCCGACACTTCCGTTTGCAACCGAGGGAAAGGCTACGCTTAACTAAGGGGAGCGACCATGAGTAACCCGGCTCCCGATCACGCGGTGCCCCCGCTAGACCAAGCGGCACCTCAAAATATACAACTTGATGGACAGCAACAAGTCGGCGGTATGCTACCGCAACCCGCTCCGATTATGCCGATGTCTCTACCCTACGTTCCTAGTGCGACCTGGTTACCCAAATACAGCGGCGTACCCAGCACCTTGGAGAACTTCCAGAGGAAGATATGCCAAGCCCTGGACATGTACCCGACGACCGGTAAGCAAAGAGCTTCAGTTATTATGGGACAATTAACCGGTGCAGCCGAACTGCAGAGCCGCAGCTGGCCTGTAGAAGTTCAGGAATCTGTGGAGCAGATATTCGCTAGATTAACTCGGGTCTTTGAGTGCCATACCGAAGCTGGATTAAGACTGTCATTCTATCGTTGTAACCAAGGGGCACAAGAAAGTGTCCTTGATTATTCACTGCGCTTGCAAGAAGCATACAGACTGTTAAAACAAGTCGATCCTGACAGTGCTCGAGATGAGAACAAAGCGTTAATTGGACAATTTATTGTGGGCCTTAAACTATCGGAGGATAGGAAGCAAGCAAGCTGGTGGTCCATACAAAACCCAGGCGCAGAGTTTGATACCTTGAGAGACTTAACAGTCTGGGGACAGCGACTCGCTGAAGTACCTGATCCCGCTTCACCGCAGCAGCAGCAGTACGCTGACACCCCTTCCGTGCCGGCAGCAGCATCTCCAATCCCTGCGATTCAGTCCAGCGCACAGACTGTGACACCTGACCGGTTTGATCAACTGTGTGCTAATGTCGAGCAGCTGATGAAGGACGTGGCCAAGCTACAAGCTGGGAGAAGACCCAAGACAGATGCAAGGCCATCGGACAAGATTCTACTCGCCGACAGTCCAGACGACGTCCCGTGGATGAGGAGAAAGACACAGCCGTCGCGAGGAAAACCTGCAGACCGCCGCAGTCCTGACAGACGCCGCAACAGTCAGCAGAACGACTTAGGAGGACGCAACCTGCAATCCCGTCCTTTAAACGAGCGACCCCTGGGCGAGAAGGGCCAACCCCAGGAGTATACTGTGCAGGCCCTACGTCCAGCTGGGAACACAAGTATGTGGGAGACTGTCCATACTTACCAATCGTCATCGATGGCATCGCTATCTCCGCCTTGATAGACACTGGATCCCAGGTGACATCCATCCCCAGTACCCTTTACAAGCAGTTCTGGCCAGATGTTAAGTTAGAACCCCCAAATCCCGAGATGAACCTTGAAGCCACTAATGGTATTCCGGTTACCATAGAGGGACAGTGGGAAGCTACAGTAAAGGTGGGGAGGGTGCAATTGAAAAACCAGGGTATCTTAGTGGTTCAGGATAAGCCTAACCACAAGGATCCATATGTCATATTGGGTACCAATGTCATGATCAAATGCCTCGATGAAGTGTTGTTTTTGCTCCAACAGAGTGCTGAAGCCGGTAAACCCAGAGAAAAGAGGGCTATCCAAAAACAGATCAGAGCTCTGGTATATCAACAACAGGTAACCTTGTCAAATGGTGAGATTGGCAGAGTAAGGGTCACAGATCCCATTCCAATTGTGGTACCACCCAGAAGTGAAATGATGATCTGGTCTCGAGCAGCCATAGGCCTCAGAGGGCAGGACTACCAAGCTGTAGTAGAACCTGTAATGTCCGACAGTAGTCCTACGCTCTTGACAGCCAGAGGGTTAGTCGATGTAAGAAAGGGGAGAGTCCCCGTACGCATATTGAATTATGGTGATGACGAAGTCAGACTACCTAGATATGCAACTGTAGCTAAATTGTACCAAGTAAAAGATGATGCTGTGATTGATGTAAAATCCTCAAACCAAATAGTCACTGATGAACCCCCTCACTCCAAAGATCAGTTAGAGAAATGGTGTCAAGACCTCAGTGTAGGAACTGACAATACACCCTCTCACCAGAAAAATGGAGTATACCGGGTGGTTCGGGAGTATGAGCAAGTGTTCAGCAAACACCCACTTGACTTTGGGAGGATTAAAGGGGTACAACATCATATCCCCACAAACAACCATGCACCTATCAAAGAAAGGTACAGGCCTATACCACCCACTCACTACCAGAAAGCAAAAGAGATGCTTCAGGACATGAAAAATGCAGGAGTCATTAGGGATAGCTGTAGTCCCTGGGCCGCACCACTAGTCCTGGTGAAAAAGAAAGATGGTAGTATGAGGATGTGTGTAGATTATAGGCAAATCAACAAAGTCACACACAAAGATGCATACCCGTTACCCCGCATAGAAGAGTCACTAGCTGCACTCAAATCTGCCAACTACTTCTCCACATTAGATCTTACTAGTGGGTACTGGCAGGTTGCCGTTGCAGAGGAGGATCGTGAGAAGACAGCCTTCACTACTCCCATGGGCTTATGCGAGTTCAACAGTATGCCATTCGGTTTGTGTAATGCCCCAGGAACATTTCAGAGACTTATGGAGTGTTGTTTGGGCCATAAGAACTTTGAGACTGTCTTGTTATACCTTGATGATGTCATTGTCTACTCTCAGACCTATGAAGATCACCTCCAACACCTGAGTGAAGTGTTTGAGTCACTGTCCAAGTACGGGATGAAACTGAAACCGTCCAAGTGCCACCTGCTGAAACCCAAGGTCCAATACCTAGGACATGTGGTCAGCGCCGAAGGCGTAGCACCGGATCCGGATAAAGTAACCGTCATCAAGGACTGGCCAGCACCCATCAACCACAAAGAGGTACGTCAATTCCTAGGACTGGTCGGGTACTACCGACGATTCATCAAAGGCTATACCAAGATAGCCGCACCTATGCAAGATCTCTTAGTAGGACAATCCAAAAACGGCAAGATCAGGGGACCCCCGTTCCACTGGGGCCCAGAACAGGACAAATCCTTCCAAACGCTGAAAGACGCTTTAACTGGAGAAGAAATCCTGGCTTACCCTGACTACAATCTACCGTTTCTGTTGTACACTGACGCAAGTAATGAAGGTTTAGGAGCAGTCCTATCTCAACGTCAGCAGGGCAAGGAGAAGGTGATAGCCTACGCAAGCAGAAAGCTCCGTCCCACCGAAAGGAACCCGGAAAACTACAGCTCCTTCAAGCTGGAGTTCCTGGCCCTGGTCTGGGCGATCACAGAGCGTTTCAAGCATTACCTGGCATCAGCCCCGTTCACAGCTTTTACAGACAACAATCCTCTAACACACTTAGAGACTGCAAAGCTGGGAGCCCTAGAACAGCGTTGGGTAGCAAGACTCGCTAACTACGACTTCACTGTAAAGTATCGGGCAGGTCACAAGAACGGCAATGCTGATGCCCTGTCCCGAATGCCCCATCTTCCCGAAGATGGAGAAGACATAGATGACCTAGAAGAGATTGAACTACCTGCTTTCCACCGTTCCGGTACAGCAACATGTCATCAGAGAAACCAGACACGTGTAGAGAGGACCGTGAACCCGTTACCTCACCATGACTGGAAGGAGGCTCAAGCCAACGACCCAGATGTCAGCCTGGTAAGGGATCTCATCACTCAAGAACACGCCAATATGGACTCTGATGCCTCACCAACTGCTAAACGCCTGTGGAAGGAGAAAGGAAGGTTGTTCGTCTACCAAGGTAAACTATGCAGAAGATACCTCAATCCGAGAACCCATGAACTCATCTGGCAGATTGTAGTTCCCAAGACTGAAGTCCAAATGATCCTTGAAGCATACCATGATGATGCCGGACACTTTGGATGGAAGAAGCTGGAGAGACTCCTGAAGGATCGGTTCTACTGGGTCGGTATGAGAGGTTCCATTGACAAATGGTGTAAAAACTGTGGACCATGTCACCTTCGAAGAAAAGACCATCTAACTCAGAAAGCTCCGTTGCAGCCAATCGTTACCACCAAACCTCTTGAAATAGTTGCTCTCGACCACGTGAAGCTTACCCCAAGTCGAACCGGGTACACCTACGCTCTCACCATCGTTGATCACTACTCAAGATTCCTGGTAGTCGTTCCAGTTAAGGATTTAACTGCTGAGGTAGCAGCAAAAGCGTTCCAGAGTTACTTCTGTCGCCCCCATGGGTATCCAGACCAGGTCTTAACTGACCAAGGGCCAGCCTTCGAATCAGCTCTTTTCCAAGAATTCTTAGGGCTGTATGGGTGTAAGAAAATCCGCACAACACCTTATCATCCTCAGACGAACGGTTTATGTGAGAAGATGAACCACATAGTCATTGACATGCTCAAGACCTTACCAGTTGAAGAGAGAAATCAATGGCCAGAGAAACTTCCAGATCTCGTGGACATCTACAACCACATACCTGTCAGTTCGACAAATTACACACCTGCTTACTTGATGAGAGCAAGACCAGGTAAACTGCCTATTGATTTGCAGATGGGAACCATTGAACCCACAGAAGACTCTTCTGATGAAGACTGGGTCAGCCAACGCCAAGAAAAGTACAGAAAAGTACAAGAAAGCGTGGAAAGGAACCTTGAAATCAGTAGGACCAAACAAGAGAAAGACTTTAACAAGCATGCCTCAGCTGAACCACTAGCTATAGGTGATGTAGTGCTGAAAAGAAAAAGAAAAACTAACAAATTGGATAACAGTTGGGAATCCATACCCTACACCGTTATGCCGTCACACTTTGATAACTCAAAAACTTGTGTTATTAGCAAAGACAATGGGAACACTATTGCAACTGTCTCAAGGGATCATTTGAAGAAATGTCCGCCACAGTTAATCCCACAAGCAACCAGTTACCCTGCAGTAACTACAGATGAAGAAACAAAAGAAAATCTAGTCCTTACAGAAATTGGATAGGGATGGGCGAATCTACTCGCTAGGACTCGTTACTCGGCGAGTAGTAAGGGACTCGCAGGACTCGGTACTCGGCGAGTTTCCCAGTGATGACTCGCACGAGTCCAATGCAAATCAATATCAATCCTAGTTTTGTCAGAAACGCTGACAAAACTAGGATTGCCATTGTTTGCATTAGACTCGTGCGAGTCATCACTGGCTACTGTGCCAGTGATAGCAGGGAAACTCGCAAAGTAACTGCTGTTTCTTTGCGAGCCAAGTCCAGCTGTCTTCTCTGTGCAGCTCCAGGGTCCTAGAGCCCGCCTGCTCACAGACATTATGTAGCAGTGCTGAGATTGTTCTCAGTCTGCTCATTCCCTGTGTACAGACATGAATGTCTGTGCACAGAGATGATGTAGCAGTGCTGAGATTGTTCTCAGTCTGCTCATTCCCTGTGCATGTAGCAGAGAGGACATCGCGTTTTGGACTACGTCGGACGGAAGAGGATTTTTTAATTAAAGATGGAGTCCCTAATGGCTTTTTTTTTAATTTCAAATAAAAAATTTTCTCTGTGTTTTTTTAACCCTTTATTGGAGATTCTTAGTGGCTGGGTGAAACGTGGCCTGACATTAAGAATCTCGGGCTTAATACCAGCTTGTATAACAAAGCTGGTATTAACCCCTTTATTACCCAGCGTGCTACCGCCACCAGGGCCGCTGGAAGAGCGGGGTTCAGCGCCAGAGGATGGCGCTTCAATGAACGCGCCATCTTCTGGGGCGGCTGCGGGCTGCAATTTGCAGCGGGGGGTGCCCAGAAAGCTTGGGCATCCCTGCGCTGCGGATTCCAGCCCTCAGCTGCTTAGCTGTACCTGGCTAGACATAGAAATTGCGCGGAGCCCCACGCATTTTTTTAAAATTATTTAATGAATTTCAGAGTCAGAGTCTCAGAGTCAGAGTCAGAATCTCAGAATTTCATGAAATAATTTAAAAAAAATGCGTGGGGCTCCGCGCAATTTCTATGTCTAGCCAGGTACAGCTAAGCAGCTGGGGGCTGGAATCCGCAGCGCAGGGATGCCCAAGCTTTCTGGGCACCCCCCGCTGCAAATTGCAGCCCGCAGCCGCCCCAGAAGATGGCGCGTTCATTGAAGCGCCATCCTCTGGCGCTGAACCCCGCTCTTCCAGCGGCCCTGGTGGCGGTAGCACGCTGGGTAATAAAGGGGTTAATACCAGCTTTGTATTATCAGCTGGCCCTAAGCCCGAAATTTATGGTGGTCACGCCAATATTAGACATGACCGCCATGAATTTCTATTAAATTGTTTTAAAAAAAACACAACACAAAGAAAATTTTTTATTAGAAATAAAAAAAAAAGTCATTAGGGACTCCATCTTTAATTAAAAAAATCCTCTTCCGTCCGACGCAGTCCAAAACGCGATGTCCTCTCTGCTACATCCCCTGTGTATAGATATAGATCTCTATGCACAGGGAATGAGCAGACTGAGAACAATCTCAGCTCTGCTACATCATCTCTGTGCACAGACATTCATGTCTGTACACAGGGTATGAGCAGACTGAGAACAATCTCAACACTGCTACATCAGGCAGCAGGCAGGCTCTAGGACCCTGGAGCTGGCAGCCAGCACAGAGGAGACAGGACTCTTATCTGTGCGAGTCAGCGATTACTTACAAAGTAAACGAGCAATGCAAATAAATGACAAAACTAGGATTGCTTCAGGCTGAAGCTTCCGACACACATCTGCGATTTGTAAATCTCACACTACTCGCTATTACTCGCTTCCCCATTCATTAACATTGGACTCGCTAGACTCGCAACGAGTAGCGAGTCCTGGGCTCGGACTCGCTAGAGTCAAGCGATTCCGAGTAATTTAGGATTCGCCCATCACTAAAATTGGATACTTACCAGCTGATTGGCCACACAATAGGTGATGCATTCCTCATACCAGTTATGCACTTCTACCAGCCTACAGAAGGTCAGCCAAAACCAAATCCAATTCCACAAGTCCAACAAGAAGAAGTTCAAGTGCAAGAATTGCAGCCTGTTATCATGGAACCTGAGATTCCTGTAATCGGTCAACCTGCTAGTCCCACAGTAAGAGAAGCCTTTCCTAATCAACTACCTACAGAGGTCAGTCCAGTTGATAGACTCCGCACTTACTATGGTCTCACACCAAGCAGACATAGAGAAGTACCAACCACTTCGTACACTACACAAACAGCTTTTGAAACACCCACACTACGCAGATCCACACGTAGTACATTAGGTCAACCCCCACAAAAACTTGGAGAATGGGTTTAAAATGTAGTGGAAAAACGTAACCTGTAAGTGTTGTAAATAATTAACCAGTTTTCAAAAACCTGTAAAAAGTAGTGTACAGAAGGGTGGAGGAACTGGGCTATGTCCCAAGTATACTAAGTTGGGGACAGAAAGCGCCTGGTAAGGTATAGAAGGTTAGTACCGGCCTCCCAAGCAGAGACACCCGTAGGGAATGTATAAAGTTTACCATGTATCCCTGGACTTTACCTTTTTCCCTTTTCAAAAACTTTGAACAATTGTCACAGGACTTGTGTGACCACTAACTTTACCTTTTTCCAGCCTGCGGCAGATGGACTAGTGCCGTACGGACTGCTTTTCACCTTTTCCACATTTTTCACTCCTTTTCAGTGATTTTTGTGTTTTCTTTAAGACTTTGTAAATTGAATGTTATAATATGCTTAGTGTTAAGTTGTAAAAATAACCTTTTTGCTCAGCCGGGAGAACTGAGGTTAACTAAGGGGGAATGTGGCACCCTGGCACCTGTTGGGCACCACAGAAATCCTTAGGTACAAATGGAGTAAGTAACAGCACAGCAAAACCACAACACAAACAACACTTAGAACACCTGGTTTCACCCCGAGCCTCTAGGGGGAGCTACACTGGTGACTTCTAACCAGTTCCCCCTATAAATAGAGTCTTGGAGGGAGAAACTTCAGAGTGTGGTAGACGCTACAAGAGCTGCCTGCCTGTGTGAAACCTCCACCCTATGAGGAACACACTAGGCCCTGCTAGCCTGTTAGCCAGTGGAGATCCCTGCAATTGGGATAATAGGAAGAAGGAGATCACCTCTCAGGAATACAGAGTTAATCCAACTCTTTCCAAACCATCCGGTTACTGGAACCGAAGCTGTGGAAGCTACGAAGCCCTCACAGAGAACCAGTACATCCAACAGGAGGTTTAGCCACCTGTTCCACCTGATGCACCTACCCACGAGAGCCCAGGGAAGAGTACTGATCCTGCTCAGACCCTTTTACAGTGCCCTCAGTGCTGATACCCAGGTGAAGCAAGTTCCATTGAACACCCTGCCCGGTCCGGCTGGATTCCACATCCACCCGACCTTAGCACCAGAAGTAGAGAAAGGAAGCCTAACACTGCTTGCTGTGAAACTCCATAAGTGCCAACTTCACTATCCCGGTCCGAGTGTACCTGACTACCATCCAGTAAAGGTACCTAAAAGAGGACTTTGTGTGGTTGTGCATTACTCCTGGATTCAGCGCAGCGTCCCGCAGCTGCCTCACAACATCTTGCGCAGCTCCCGGCTCCGGAGATTCCCGCTCATCCTGTGGGGAGCGTTCCATCTCGCTGTGTACCATCCCCCGGAGACCCGAACAGCGCTGGTAAAGTTACCAGAACACCCGCAGGTGGCGTCACGAAGACAAATCACCCCACTGTTCCGCCATTCCCCTATTGATCTGGACCACCGGGCCTACACTACCGCAGGCGCGGTTCCGTGACAGGAGGAGAAACAACGCCCGCTACGTGTACCCCCCGGCTACGGTGAGTCACTTTATATATGTGTCTATATTTGTGCCTAATAGGAATGATCTTGCTAATGTGTGTGTGTGGGGGTCATTACTGGGGAGGGGAGAAAAGAGTCCTCCACAGAGGCCATTTGCTGTCAGTGTCTGTGCCTGACTATAATGCCATATATTTGTGGTTTCCTCCCATAAAAGAAACTAGGGCCATTGTCTGCGTCCCTAGGATTTCAGGTATTTTGGGTTCCCTCCAGCTCTTCAATCTTTCAACCCACTACTAGCATGACTGCATTACATAGTTCTACTTTCTTTAAAGGGTTATAAAAATAACTGTTTTAGTTGCTCCCAAAAGTCCAGAGGAATATTTTAGAACATGTGATCAGGGTCATGACTAGTTTGTATTGTTCATAGAAGAGGTATAAAAAGGAAGGAACTTCACTATTAATGCTCTGTGATAATTATATATGTGTAAGATATATGTGTACATAAGATATGGCACTGAGTACAAAGTGCCTTTAACCGCTTCACAACATTTGATGTACAGTCATGGCCAAATGTTTAGAGAATGACACCAAAATGATATTTTCACATGATCTGCTGCCCTCTGGTTTTTATTTGTGTTTGTCTGAGATTTATATCACATACAGAAATATAATTGCAATCATATTATGAGTACCAAAAGGTTATATTGACAGTTAGAATGAGTTAATGCAGCAAGTCAATATTTGCAGTGTTGACCATTCTTCTTCAGGACTTCTGCAATTCTGGACCAAATCCTGACTGATAGCCGTCCATTCTTGCATAATCAATGCTTGCATTTTGCTAGAATTTGTTGGTTTTGTTTGTCCATCCGTCTCTTGATGATTGACCACAAGTTCTCAATGGGATTAAGATCTGGGGAGTTTCCAGGCCATGGACCCAAAATCTCTATGCTTTGATCCCTGAGCCATTTAGTTATCACCTTTGCTTTATGGCAAGGTGCTCCATCCTGCTGGAAAAGGCATTGTTGGGCGCCAAACTGCTCTTGGACGGTTGGGAGAAGTTGCTCTTGGAGGACATTCTGGTACCATTCTTTATTCTTGGCTGTGTTTTTAGGCAAGACTGTGAGTGAGCCAATTCCCTTGGCTGAGAAGCAACCCCACACATGAATGGTTTCAGGATGCTTTACAGTTGGCATGAGACAAGACTAAAGATTCAAAGTGCATAGCTCACCATGGCCTTCCTAGGTTGTTTGTGCTGGAATCCAAGCTGGTATCCAGATTAGCCGTGAAGTAAATAGAAAAATTCCGCACAGACCGGGTATTCTGATTTAAAACTCCAATTCTTTATTCATCCATACGAATAAAACACAAGTTCTGGGGTACACAAGCCCCCCTCCCACGCCTTACGCGTTTCGGTTAGAGCACCTTAATCATAGGCATCCTATGATTAAGGTGCTCTAACCGAAACGCGTAAGGCGTGGGAGGGGGGCTTGTGTACCCCAGAACTTGTGTTTTATTCGTATGGATGAATAAAGAATTGGAGTTTTAAATCAGAATACCCGGTCTGTGCGGAATTTTTCTATTTACTTCATGAGACAAGACTGGTGGTAGCGCTCACCTCTTCTTCTCCGAATAAGCTGTTTTCCAGATGTCCCAAACAATCGAAAAGGGGATTCATCAGAGAAAATGACTTTACCCCAGTCCTCAGCAGTCCACTCCCTGTACCTTTTGCAGAATATCAGTCGGTCCCTGATGTTTTTTCTGGAGAGAAGTGGCTTCTTTGTTGCCCTCCTTGAAACCAGGCCTTGCTCAAAGAGTCTCCGCAGTCTCACAGTGCGTGCAGAAGCACTCACACCAGCCTGCTGCCATTCCAGAGCAAGCTCGGCACTGCTGGTAGTCCGATCCCGCAGCTGAAAAAGTTTTAAGATACGGTCCTGGCGCTTGCTGGTCTTTCTTGGGCGCCCTGGAGCCTTTTTGACAACAATGGAAGCTCTCTCCTTGAAGTTCTTGATGATGCGATAGATTGTTGACTGAGGTGCAATCTTTCTAGCTGCGATACTCTTCCCTGTTAGGCCATTTTTGTGCAGTGCAATGATGACTGCACGTGTTTCTTTAGAGATAACCATGGTTAACTGAAGAGATACAATGATACCAAGCACCAGCCTCCTTTTAAAGTGTCCAGTGGTGTCATTCTTACTTAATCATGACTGATTGATCGCCAGTCCTGTCCTCATCAACACCTGTATTAATGGAACAATCACTAAAACGATGTTAGCTGCTCCCTTTAAGGCAGGACTGCAATGATGTTGAAATGTGTTTTGGGGGTTAAAGTTCATTTTCTAGGCAAATATTGACTTAGCAAGTAATTGCTGTTAAGCTGATCACTCTTTATGACATTCTGGAGTATATGCAAATTGCCATTAGAAAAACTGAAGCAGTAGACTTTGTTAAAATTAATATTTGTAGCATTCTCAAAACTTTTGGCCATGACTGTACATGTACGGCCCATGTTGAGATGAGATTGCATCATGCTCGTCAGTTAACAGCTGTGTTTTATAATTAGGATTAGAGCAGAGCTCAGCCCGCAAATGTTAACATGTTAAATCCTGCTGTCAAACTTTGACAGTGGGATTTAACACGATCCAACATAAGAGAGTGCCATTTTCAGCTCCCATCGGCACACCTGTGACATCATCGCAGGTCACAATTGGTTGCTGCTGAACACCTCTGTGCTTGTCATAGCAAAGCTCCTTTGAAACTTCGCCTGTGGCTGGGCTTCAAAGGAGACTGTCATTGCATTGCTGTGTAGGGCAGAAAATGTATGATTGCAGGTTACCATATTTTTCAGATTATAAAACGCACTTTTTTTCTCCAAAATTTTGGGTGAAAGTGGGGGGGGGGTGCGTGTTATAATCCAAATCTATAGTTTTGTACTGTTTGGGGGGCAGCACTTAGGAGCGGTGTTCGAGGGCTGGAGGTGGCTGCATAGGCAGCGGGAGGTCATGTGCTCCCGCTCATTAGCCTCATGTAATAGTTACTGCATCCGCGTCCATCACCTTGGTGCTGATACCGTGCCAAGGCTATTGACAGGGAGCCGCGCATATTACATGTGGCCCCTATAGAGGATGTGGCCCCCCATCATGCTATATGTTCCCCAATGCTGGCACACATAGCCCCACCATCCCGGATATGGGCCCCCATAACGCTACATGTGCCCTGCTAGCGTGCACCTTGTAAAATAACAAACGCTGTTACTCACCTCTCTGATGATTGCTCCATGCTTCTTGCTGAACAGTGCCTTTCTGTGTCTGTGCCAGAATTGAATCACATGATCGACACAGCATAGTGATGTCATCACTGTGTGCTCTGGTAACATGATTCGATGCCCGGGACCGACACTGGGAAAAAACGCTCAGCTAGAAGCTTGGAGCGATTATCGGAGAGGTGAGTAACTGCGTTTGTTATTTTACAGGGTGCATGCCAGCAGGGGCCACATAGCATGATGGGGGGCCCATATCCGGGACAATGGGGCTATGTGTGCCAGCATGAGGGGACATATAGCATGATGAAAAAATGTGCCAGCACTGGGGGCCTTGTGTCATCACAGGGGGATGTGTGCCATAACACGGGGACAAGTGCCAGAACTGGGGGTCATGTGCCATCACAAGGGGACATGTGCCATCACAGGGGGACATGAGCCAGCACTGGGGGCCATGAGCCATCATACGAGGACATGTGCCAGCAGTGGGGGCTATATGCCACCAATGGGAGACATATAGCGTGATGGGGGGACATGTGCCAGGACAGGGCAACATGTGTCAGCACAGGGAGACATGTGCCAGTACAGGGGGACATATAGCGTGATGGTGGGGCCATATCTGAGACAGTGGGGCCATGTTTGCCAGCACAGGGGGATATTTAGCTTGATGGGGGGACGTGCCATTGCAGGTTGACATGTGCCATCACAGGGGGACTTGTGCCAGGAAAGGGGGACATATGTAAGATAATGGGCCATATAAAGGTTGAGGGCTATATCCCAGGATGGGAGACCATGTACCAGGATGGGGGTTAGATATACCAGGATGGATGACATATATATATATATATACTAAGATGAGGGGGTCATGTACCAGGATGAGGGACATGTTTCCTGATTGTAAGACAGACACTGGCATTATAAGACGGACCCCATTTAACATTAAAAAAAATAATAATTTTCTTTTCCTTCAACAAATTTGGGTGTGCATCTTATAATAAGGTGCATCTTATAAAGTAAAAAATATGGTATATTTTTTCTACTTTGAAGAAAACTTAAAAAAACCCTAAAAATTCAAGTCACCCCCCTTTTGCCCACATTACATATACCGTAGATACAATAATAAAAAAAATACACATAAGTGGTATTGTCCTGTTCAGAAAATTCTGATCTATCATAATATAAAAATCATTAACCTGATTGGTAAATACTTGCAAGAACGTCAAAATTAAGTTTTTTTGGTTGCTGCAATATCACAAATAATGCTGTCAAATCTATCCCTAATGGTACCTTTACACGCCGCCACAACAGGATGGATACCAACTGCTACTTCACGTGCACGAGCACGGCCAAACGGTTACAAACGGGAAACGCACCCTCTTTACACGCCGCCACAAGGTACGCTACATTTACAGCTAGCTACATCGCCGGGTGTCTCAAGTAGCCATCTGTAGCTCATCGTACCTCATTTACACAACGCTACAACAAGCTAATATGGGCGGACCTGGTGCAGCAGGGACAGCACATAGGCGTGCCCCAATTGTGGATTACGAGAAGTCCGTACGGTGATAGGACAAAGCCAGAACATCATGATTGGCCCTGGCATCGCAGGAGGCTGGTTAATACAGCACGCTCGAGCAATTGTGTAGTGTGACTGGTCAGCTCCTTAAATATGCCGCCCTATGCAGCGACTACCAATCGTCATGCAGGAGCTTCCACCAATGATCGCAGAAGGGGCGCGGTAACACGGAGCCTGGGTGACGCCTTAGCTACATTGCAGCTACATCGCCGGGTGTCCAGAGTTCCCTTCTGTGGGTTCTTTACACGCCGATACAGCTCGCTACAATCGGCGATGTTGCCATCTGTTTATGGGCAGTGCACGGATACAGATCTATCTGTAGCCGGCTGTGTCGTCCCGTCTTCAGACGCCGCTACTACGGGCGATATTGGCGCCACAAGCTACATTTGTAGCCTGTAGCGGGTTGTATGCATCCTGTTGTGGCGGCGTGTAAAGTTACCATAATGGTACCTTTACACGCCGATACAGCCGGGTGGAAACAACCGGGTAGATGAGAGAAATGTATCTTGCACCGCCAAATCAACCCGAGGTAGCGGCATGTGAAGACGGTTGTTTCCACCCGTCACTTGCGGCACCTGTTTTAGAGCAGTGCTCTAAAACAGGTCGATTTCAAACCGATGGTAGCGGCCTGTATCAGCGTATAAATAAGGAACAGGAGGGTTGATTCGTCACCTCGATAACTCCCCGGGGCATGACACAGGCTCCGGGAAACCACCCCCCTTCAGCGATCATTGGAGGAAGCTCCTGCGTTACGATTGGTTGTCGCTGCATAGGGCGGCATATTTAAGGAGCTGACCAGTCACACTACACAATTGCTCGAGCTTCATGTATTAGTCAGCCTCCTGCGCTGGCTGCCCAATCATGATGCTATTGCTGTGTCCTATCAGCGTACGAAATTCTCGTAATCCACAATTCTGGCACGCCTATGTGTTGTCCCTGCTGCACCAGGTCCTCCCATATTACCTTCTGTTACGGCGTGTAAATGAGGTAAGGTGCTCTACACAAGGTAACTTGTGGCACCCGGCGGTGCATCCAGAGATAGATTCAACCTTCTGTAAAGCACCTTATAGCGGCGTGAAAAGTCGATGCGGGTACCGTTTGTAACCGTTGTTACGTGCTCGTGCACGTGAAGCACCCGGTTGTTTCCACCATCCTGTAGCGGTGTGTAAAGGTACCTTAAATGGTAAGAATAAAAATGAGGAATCATGCGGCTCAATCACCTGAAAAATAAAATAGTTACAGGTCTTTGAAAATGGCGGCACAGTCACCCCGTTATGTTTTTATAAAGTTCAGACTTTTTTTCACCACTAAAATAATAAAAAAAACTATACATGTATGGTATTGACATCATCGTACTGAGGACGAAATCATATTGCAAGGTCATTTTTACCACAAAATGTACACCATAAATACAATTTTAAAAAAAATGTCAGAATTGTGTTTTTTTTCACAATGTTCATTTGGAATTTTCTCATTTTGGGGTACACTATACGGTAACATGAATAGTGTCATTCAAAAGTACAACTCGTCCTGCAAAAAAGAATCCCTAATAAGTTATGGCTCTGGCTAGGGTCAGACTAGCGTTTTTAGCAGATGTCACGGACATCCGCTAAAACCTTTTTTTTTTTTCAGCAGCGCATATGCACTTTCCAGCACCTCTGCTGCTGAACGCTGTCCCTAGTTACCTGATGTTGATCGTGGTAACCGGCCAGACATCAAGCTGAATAGAGGCTGCTTAAACAGCGTTTCCCTGTGTGCTTAGGAAAAGCGGCCGCTATTCAGCTGGATGTCTGGCCGGTTATCATGATCAATATCGGGTAACCAGGGGCAGCATTCATCAGCAGTGGTGCTGGAAAGCACATATGCGCTTCTGAAAAAAAGACTATGTTTTTAGTGGATGTCCGTGATATCTGCTAAAAACGCTAGTCTGACCCTGGCCTCCGGGAAGAGGGGGAGGAAAATATAAAAATGCAAAAATGAAAATTGCCTGCGTCACAAAGGTGTTAATTACTGAGGCCCCAGGTTGCAGGCAACAGTCCCTCAGAATAAAATGAGAGGCCCCTAATGTCTATGAGACTCTCAGGGCTTAGCCCAATTAGTATTTTGAATATTACAGCCTTGCCAGTGCACTAAAAATCTCTAAAAAGCGACTTCTTTTAACAAACTACACTGCTCAAGGGATTAGTGTATAGGAACAGGGAGCATTTTGACTCCACTGATTTCTTAGGCTGGCTTCACACCATGTTTTCCCCTGTCAGGTTCTGTCCAATATTTTGTAGGAAGCACCGGACATAACCTGACAGCCCTGGACAAAACACAACCGGAGGGCAAATATGCCCTCTGATCCTGTTTTCTGCCGGAATCGGCAGATTGGAGCTGCAGGAGCTGTCCCCTGCTGAAATTTCAAAATCGTGGCTAGCGGGGAGCTGGCTGCAGTCCTTAAATCTCAGAGGGTAGCTCTCCACAATGCTGAAGTTCAGCTGCGGCCGGCATTGAGCCTCAGCACCCAGCGTTCGGGAGCTGTATCTGATTTTCTGTCGGATCCGGCGCGATCCGGCGCCATAGACTCCCATGTTAGGGGGCACCGGATTGCGCCAGATCCGGGAGAATCTGGGTGGATCCGATTTTGATAGATTTTTGCTCTGGACACAAAAATGCTGCAAGGTGCGATTTTGTGTCCGGGGAAAAAATAAATTCTGCTGGATCCACCCGGACAGATAGAAATCGGATGGCAAAATATTGCCATCCAGCCTCATCCGGCCCCATAGGAGCACTATGGGGCCAAAATCAGATCCGGAGCTGTTTACGGAGCTGTTCACACTGGACAGCCCCGGATCACACAAACCGTGGTGTGAACCCAGCCTTAGCTTTGGAACAACAAAATAAATATGGTATTTTAGCTCAAATATTTTTAATTTCCACAAGCTGTAATAGGACAAATAATAAGAATTATAATATTTTTTTTTATTTAACATTAACATATTCTACAGCTCTTTACAAATAAGTGGGGACATTTGCAGACAATAAAGACAATGGCTGGTCTAGCCATCTGGCAATTCTGGCAGATGCCAGATGCCATCCTGGCCGTGGATCGCATCAATTGCGACTCTCCTAATGGTATCGGCGTCCTCAGGACACCAATAATGTTAACAGCTGTGGACATCACTTACTCTGAAAGGCCGCAAGCTACTTCTGGCCTGCTACCTGCTGGAGGCTGCGGTGCGATGACATTACTGCATTGAGCAGCCTGCATCCACAGGAAGATAAGATAGAAGAGGAGACAGTGGCTGTGGTGAACAGGGAGCCTGAATTAGGTGACTTTAAGATTTTTTGTGAGCTATGATGCCCAAATTACTGTGTGGTGAGGGGGCCGTCATAGCATATTGGGGCTGTGCGGGACCATCATACAGTATTGCGGCTGTGAGAGACCATCATACTGTATGGGCAAATCATCATACAAATTGGAAGGCTTTGGAGTGACAATCATACTGTATTGGGACTGTGATGGACCATCATGCTGTGTGGGGGGGACCAAGATATTATATGGGGAACCATAATACTGTATTGGAACAGTGCATGGACCATGATACTGTATTAGAGTTGTAGGAACCATCATACTATGTTTTGAGACCATCTTACTGTCTTGAGCAATGTGCAGAGACCATTATACTGTGGGGGAGTCATAATACTGTGTGGGGGTTGTAAAGACCATAATACTGTGTGGGAGGCTGTGGGGAACTATCGTATTTTGTGGAGGGCTGTGAAAACTATCATGCTGTGGGGGAATGAAAATGTGAAGGATGGATTATATATTATCTATTAATCTTAGTTTTTATACTCATATAGCATTAAATTAAACAATAAGTTTTCTCTCTCTCTCTCTACCTTTCTTCTCTCTCTCTCTTTCTTCTCTCCCTCTCATCCATGAACCAAAGTTATGTGTAAACAAAGTGTCTTTCAGATGGGTGAAAAGAAGATACAACGTGTAGAGGTGCCCAGGAAACTAAGGAGCTGATTGGTCACTACTGTGCGGGAGCCAGGTTATACCATGGGAAGCTAGAGATAGTCTGCATTCCAGAGGCCAAAGGAAGACATCATGACGTGATGAAGGATGGACTCAACACAGAAGACAAAGACTAATTATTACTAACAGAGATAGATGTATTAGCCTAACTCCACCTAACTACCATCTAATCCCACCTTGTCCTGGCCATTTCACGCCTAGTCTCTAGACTACAAAATGCCTTGTACCCGGATATTGGGTTCAGTAGTTGTTGCCGTGTATGTTGTCATTATTAAACCTGGACACGCTATGAGCGTGAACCGGACTCTCTCAGTCTGATTTACTCTTATCTGGTACCACGTGTTCATAGTCTAATTTGGGATGACTGGCGAAGGAGTGGAACAGTAAAATTTTCCCCGTCAAAAACAGTCTGTCGGAACCATCATACTGTGTGGGGGTCTGTGGAAACCATCATACTGAGTGGGGGACTGTGGGGAAACTATCCTACTGTGAGGGGTTGTGGACATCATCATGTTGTGGGGGAACCATCATATTTTGTAGAGAGCTGTAGAGGCCATTATGCTGGGGTGATCAGTGATGACTATCAATGTTTGTGGCGCACCATCATACTATATTGGGTCTTTGAGAAATTGTCATACTGTATTGGGTCTGTGGAAAGCTATTTTTCTATCTGAAGGAATATCATACTATATGGGAGTCAGGGGCATTGCACTATTGCACTGTATTGGGATTGTGAGGGGGACCATTATAGCTTGTGGGAGACTGTGGGGAACCATTATACTGTGTGGGAACCATTACACTGTGTCGAGAACTGTGGATACCTTCATACTGTGCAGGTACGAGTTATGGATGGAAGAATAAGTCTCAGTGGTCTGGGACAAATGAAAAAAGCAGAAAAAAATTACAACAATTAGAAAGCACCACCGGTGAATCCCTGCACAGTATACACATATATTGTCTACAGTGCACTGGTGAAGAGTCGATATTACCATTATATGGTCACTGTATGGTGGAACTATCAGTCCTAGTACAGTGGTTTAAGTTAATGAATCACTTCCATTGATATATATATTTTTATTATATATGTGTATGGTGTGTAATGAGTGTGTATTAATATACTCGCCTAGCACCACTATCTCTGGAATCAAACGTCATTCTGCTCCTCTACTCAGTGATGTCACCGCAATTCCAACTACACTCTGTCCTTGTTGGCAGCAATCATTCAGGATACTCTCACCTTAGCAGCCGGCCACACACAAAGCTCCAGGAAGTGCGCTTAAGCTGAGCGCACAGGAAACATCCTGAAGCATTTTCCTGTGCGCTTTTGTAAAGCGGACATCCTGGAGCTTTGTGTGTGGCCAGCTACTAAGGTAAACAGAGGGTTCTATGTGGCTCCATTGCCTGGCAGCGCATAGCGTCATTGCTATGCGCAGTGGTGAAAATTTCTAAGTATAAAGCGCTTGCGTCATGCTGGGGTCACAATGCAACAGTGACCCTAACCTTACACAGAGCGCATTGTGACCCAGAGAGACTGGAGAGTGGTGACATCAGTGAGAAGTGCAGCAGAAAAGCGCTGGATCATGCCATTTGTCAGGGCGTTTCATGGAGCCCTGAAACACATTGACTAATAAATCAATATTATATTCACCCTTTAAAGGGATCCTGTCACCCCAAAACACCTCATAAGCTATTAAAAGTTGTCCCTAAAGCATATTCACACTTACCCTACACTCCTTTTAGCTCCTAAATGCAGCTAGTGAAAATTAAGATAAACGTTATAAAACTACCTCATTAGCCGCGCAGCTCTATTAGCTTCAAAACGCGCACTGCGCATGCGCATGTGCAGTGCGGGTCTTGAAGCTAAGAGCGGCGCGGGTGTACATGTGTCACCTGAAGCCGGAAATGACACAATTCGCGTCATACAGCCCCACACTGCAGCGGTCCGGCCGGCATAGGAGAGAGGGGAGGCGCCTATTGAGGCGTGATATTAGGAATAGGGAGAGCCTGCCAGGGTGACTATGCATACAATAGTAACTAATTAACATGGCTAATGAGGTAGTTTTATAACGTTTATCTTCATTTTCACTAGCTGCATTTAGGAGCTAAAAGGAGTGTAGGGTAAGTGTGAATATGCTTTAGGGACAGCTTTTAATAGCTTTTGAGGTGTTTTGGGGGTGACAGGATCCCTTTAATGTCTCATGGAATACAACAGTGCAGTTTTTAATTCTTCAGCATCCCTTCTTTAATTTTCTGAGATAATTACTTTTGGATTTTCATTGGCTGTGAGCCATAATCATCAACATTTACTGAAATAAAAACTTGAAACCGATCCGTGTGTAATGACCCTATATAATAAAAGTGTTTCACTTTTTGTATTGAATTACTGAAATAGATTAATTTTTTGATGATATTTTAATTCATTGACATGCACTGGTAGTAGTAATAATTAGGGATGGGCGAATCTACTCGTTACTACTCGCTACTCTGCGAGTAGTAGGATACTCGGCTGACTCCTTACTCTGCGAGTTTCATTGTGCTTACTCGCACAGTAACGAGTCCAATGAAAATCAATTGTAAATTCTATTCCTCTACTTCTTTGAACTGGACTGTCCCGGATTGACCCGGTCAGGTTCAATCAGTTACCATAGATAGCAATGTTTAATGTACCCGGATCTGTACAAACCGGTAAAACCACGAATGTGCATCACTCACCTTAATTAGCTGATGCAGGGCCGCTAAACTATATGACCTCCGGAAAATGGCTCCTGCCTGAGTCCAGATTTTGGGTACCGTAGTTTGCCCAAAATGTCTGCGGGAGGGAGGGTGGGAGGTGAGCAGATTCTTCTGCAGTGCAGCCGCAGTCTTGAATTGCAGTCCGGGATCCCTTCAGATTGAAAAAAACAGTCAGGTTTAATACGGTTACTTAGACCGTCATGTTAAAACAAATCGGATTGTTCAAGCCGGTTAACTTTAACATGACTGTCTATGGGACCAGATTGAACCGGACCGCTTCAATCCGGTTGAATCCGTTTTTAACTATTCTTTAAAAGCCCGTGGCTTTTTGCTGCTGGCTTTTAAAGAATAAAATGGGGAATTGCAGGCTTTTCCTCTGCTGCCAGACCCCTTTATGGGGTCCAGCAGCAGAGGAACCGCTGCAATACTCGCTTCCCCATTCATTTACATTGGACTCGCTAGACTCGCAACGAGTAGCGAGTATCGTGATCATACTCGTTAGAGTCTAGCGCAGGGGTCCCCAAACTACGGCCCGCGGGCCGGATCCGGCCCGCCGAGGCCATTTACCCGGCCCCCGTCTCCCACCGTTGCCCCCCCGTCGCCCACCGCCTGCAATTGAGCCGCGGGCACTATAATGCGGCCGGCGGCGCTCGGCGCTCACTGTCCGACCTAGCCTGACGCCGCGTAGTGACGCGCGACTGCTCAGCAGCTAGACCAGACAGAAAGAGTGCCGAGCTCAGCGAACTCAGCGAGGGAACGGCTGCAGGGCCAGGTAAGAGAGCCTGGGGTGAGCTGGACCTGCATGGGGAGACCTGGATTGCTATGGGGGTGCTGGACCTGCATGGGGAGACCTGGATTGCTATGGGGGTGCTGGACCTGCATGGGGAGACCTGGATTGCTATGGGGGTGCTGGACCTGCATGGGGAGACCTGGATTGCTATGGGGTGCTGGACCTGCATGGGGAGACCTGGATTGCTATGGGGGTGCTGGACCTGCATGGGGAGACCTGGATTGCTATGGGGGTGCTGGACCTGCATGGGGAGACCTGGATTGCTATGGGGGTGCTGGACCTGCATGGGGAGACCTGGATTGCTATGGGGGTGAGCTGGACCTGCATGGGAAGACCTGGATTGCTATGGGGGTGCTGGACCTGCATGGGGAGACCTGGATTGCTATGGGGGTGCTGGACCTGCATGGGGAGACCTGGATTGCTATGGGGGTGCTGGACCTGCATGGGGAGACCTGGATTGCTATGGGGGTGAGCTGGACCTGCATGGGGAGACCTGGATTGCTATGGGGGTGAGCTGGATCTCTATGGGGGTGAGCTGGATCTCTATGGGGGTGAGCTGGATCTCTATGGGGGTGTGCTGGATCTCTAATGGGGTGAGCTGGATCTCTAATGGGGGTGAGCTGGATCTCTATGGGGGTGAGCTGGATCTCTAATGTGGGGGGAGCTGGATCTCTAATGTGGGGGGAGCTGGATCTCTAATGTGGGGGGAGCTGGATCTCTAATGTGGGGGGAGCTGGATCTCTAATGGGGGGGAGCTGGATCTCTAATGGGGGTGAGCTGGATCTCTATGGGGGTGAGCTGGATCTCTAATGTGGGGGGAGCTGGATCTCTAATGTGGGGGAAGCTGGATCTCTAATGTGGGGGGAGCTGGATCTCTAATGTGGGGGGAGCTGGATCTCTAATGGGGGGTGAGGTGGATCTCTAATGGGGTGAGCTGGATCTCTAATGGGGGTGAGCTGGATCTCTAATGGGGGTGAGCTGGATCTCTAATGGGGGTGAGCTGGATCTCTAATGGGGGTGAGCTGGATCTCTATGGGGGGGAGCTGGATCTCTATGAGGGGGAGCTGGATCTCTATGGGGGGAGCTGACGCTGTATGGGATGCGCTGGTGCTGTATGGGGGGAGCTGTCGCTGTATGTCCGGCCCTCCAACGGTCTGAAGGACCGTGAACTGGCCCCCGATGTAAAAAGTTTGGGGACCCCTGGTCTAGCGAGTCCGAGTAATTTAGTATTCGCCCATCCCTAGTAATAATACATCCATACTGATTAAAGAAGCATGTATTTATGCATGTAATGTAATTTTAGTGTCTTAATATGCTTAGCTACCACTGCCTCCTCCAATATCACATTAATTTTGGATGAAATTCTAAGGCCCCTTTCACATCTATGGCCATGTTCACACACATGCGTTTTTTTGACCATCTCTGCGTTTTTGGGCTGTTAAAAAAAACGCAGGTGCGTTAACGCAGGGTACATTTGAGTGTAGCTGCGTTTTTCAGCTCCATTTGCGTTTTTTACCCCTAGTCCAAAAAACGCTGCATGCAGCGTTTTTGGGTGCTGTAAAAAAACGCATGTGCGTTTTTCCAAAAACGCATGCGTTTTTTTAACATGGGGCCCTATGGGAAACACATGCAAAAACGCATGGTACATTAGTACCTTTTAGTGCCATTCAAAAACGCATGCGTTTCCCATAGGGGCCCATGTTAAAAAAAACGCATGCGTTTTTGAAAAAACGCACATGCGTTTTTTTAACATGGGGGCCCTATGGGAAACACATGCGTTTTTAAAAGGCACATTTATGCACCCTGCGTTAACGCTTGCGTTTTTGCCTGCGTTTTTGGTGAAAAAATGACTAAGTCCAAAAACGTGGCAAATCCTTTCAGACACACAAGGGACATTTTTTAGCACTCTTAAAAAAACGCAAGTGCTTTTAAGAGTGCTAAAAAAAACACAAATTGTGTGTGAACATAGCCTATGCGTTTGCTGCGTTTTGCTTCATTTGCGTTTTTTATGCGTTTGTACCGCAAAAACGCATCAAAACACATGCGTTTTTGTCCCCATTGATTTTAATGGGAACGCATGAAAAACGCATGCAAAAACGCATGTCAAAACGCATGCGTTTTTCCAAAAGCAGCCAAAAACGTTGTTTGCCACGTTTTGAGCTGCATTTGCAAAAACGCATGCGTTTTGCGTTTTCCCAAACGCACATGCGTTTTGGCATGCGTTTTCGCATGCGTTTTTCTTGCGTTCCCATTAAAATCAATGGGGACAAAAACGCATGCGTTTTGATGCGTTTTTGCGGTACAAACGCATAAAAAACGCAAATGAAGCAAAACGCAGCAAACGCATAGATGTGAAGGGGGCCTAATTCATTGAGATGCACTAGTATATTTGCTGGCAAATCTTGAATGCAGGATAATTTTAGTAATTCAGACCAAAATCTGGGAAGGGGACAGAATCGGCATCGGCTTGTCTGCTTTTAAATGCCACTGTAGAATCATAAACCTATCCATCCCTGAAGACAATACAGAGTAACGCATAATTTTAAGGCTAGGGTCACACATGCGGAAGGTTTTTTAAATCCTGATCCAGTTTTGAGCTTTCAAAAAGCTCAAAACCAGATCAGGAAACGCTCCCCATAGGAGTCCATTATGGTAACCGGATTGTTTTACATGCAATCTGGTTACTGGCTCTGGATCTGCAGCCTGCACTAAAAATCATGCAGGCTGCAGTTTTCAGAGCGCTTCAGGCAACCGCAATGCGGTAACTGGATTGATCCGGATGTGTAATCCTGAGCAATGCGGTTACCGTATACTTTGTTCATCCCTGCTGCCGCAGGGATAAGCAAAGTGTTATATGTGTATAAAAACATTAATTATTAATTAGGGATGAGCGAGTACCGTAGTATTCGGAATCGCTACTGGGTACTCGTTGTGAGTATAGCGATTCCGAATACTACTGCAAAAGTCCTGTAAAAGAGAAGAAAAGTGGTTACAAAATAAAAAAATCGGATACTCACCTTAACCGACGGCTGCACCGGGATTGGCCTATGGACATCTAGGCATGGAAAAGGACCTTTCACTCTCTCAGCCAATCAGATGGCTGGGAGAGATCTGGCCAATCAGATGCCGCCACGTCACAATCATGTGATCGCTAGCGGCCACCTGATTGGCCAGGTGGCAAGGTACTCGGTGTACCAGAGAGGACCTTGCAATCTGGCCAATCAGGTGGCCGCTAGTGATCTCTCCCAGCCATCTGATTGGCTGGGAGAGTGAAAGGTCCTTTTCCGTGCATAGATGTCCATCGGCCGGTCCCGATGCAGCCATCGGTTAAGGTGAGTATCTGATTTTTTTATTTTGTAACCACTTTTCTTCTCTTTTACAGGACTTTTGCAGTGTATCTATTGATACACTGCAAAAGTACTCGGTACTTGCTACTCCCGAGTAATCCTAATTTACTCGGCGAGTACCTGAATACTGCTACTATTTGGCGAGTAGCCAAATAGTAGCGAGTAGACTCGCTCATCCCTATTATTAATATTAACTGTGGGCAACATGTCTCTAGGGGGTGCCCATAGACCTAATGTAAATGCCTACAGGACCTTGGACAGCGGCAGATACTATACATACATTACGTACAGTATCTGCTCTACTGTCAGGGGAGCCACGGCTTCATTCATACATTTCTACAAAGCCAACAATAGCCGGCTTACTGTAAATGGCTTATTAACTCCTAACATGCTGAGAGGAGTGGACAGCATGTCTCTGGGGGGGGGAGGCACCCCCTAGAGACATGTTGCCCACAGCTAATATTAATAATGAATGTTTTTGTACACATTTAACACTTTGCTTATCCCTGTGGCAGCAGGGATGAGCAAAGTATACAGTAACCACATTGCTCCGGATTACACATCCGGAGCAATCTGGTTACCGCATTGAGGGTCACAGCACACATTTTGGGAAAAATATGTGTGTGAAGGCAATTGCGTTCACCGCGTCCGGATCTGGATGCGGTGAACACAATTGCCTGTCCAAATGTGACCCCAGCCTAAGGTTATTATTTATTGAAAAAATATTGATACAATAGTGCAGAAAGGATAGACACCTCAGGCAACATGTGTCAATCTTTCAATTATACTTTTGCTCTGCAAGTTTTATTCCTGGCTTTGGCACACAAAACCTGGTGAACCCTGATCAGGAAAAAACTGTAGTGTGAAACCAGCCAGCGATAGTGGTCCAAGAATCAGATTATGGAGGATGTTAATATTAGATCATTTGCAGAATGGCAAGCATAGGTAGTGTGATAGGCAAAGATGAAAAAGGAGATATAGGGTTGTACAGAACTATGGAATGCTTTGTGGGAGAAAGAGTTGTATTGTATTCTATAGTGAATGGGCAACTAGTGCAATGACTAGCACAAGGTGCAGGTATCTGAGAAGTGGCTGGACAGAAATATGACCCTAGTTGCTGCAATTAGAATGGATTGGAGATGAGAAAGTTTGGTTAGAGGTAGACCACTCAGTAGAGAATTGCAGTAGTCCAGTTGAGAAATAATAATGATAATAAACTAGTTCCATGGCTTTATGCACCTCTCTTTCTTCATAAGCGCAATACTTTTTCCCTGTGTCATTTCTCCTTATTAAGCATAACTTAATTTATGAACAACTATGGTTTAATTTCTTTGCCTGTGTTGTTGCCGACATCTTGGTGAGAAATTGACATCAATAACACCTTTAGAAATATATTTACTTAAAGGGAACCTATCAGCTGTTTTAACCCTTCTAACCTATCCCTACCTATCCCTGCAGACACATACTACTGTCCTAACCATCCTTCTCTGACCAATCTTGCATTTATAAAAGTGGAATAGAACAGTTTTTAAACTTTCAAAATCTCTGACGATGGGGCGTTCCTGACGGGTAGGCGGTGTCTCCATGGCCGCGCTACCCCCGCCTCACTGCCCTAATGACACCCTGATGGGCGGCATCATTCCTTCAGGACCGATGTCCTGATTTAAATCTCCTGCCCCGCACTTCCTGGTGTATGACGCGGATGCCGGCCACCGTGTCACGCCGCATCACACCCAGGCATGCGCAGTGTGCCGGGTGTACAAAGCTTGTTGCCTGGCGACCTTGCGCCGACACAAGGCCACCTTCAGCGCATGCGCAGATCATGTTGAAGGCGGCCTGGGCGTTCTACACGCGGTGCACTGCGCATGCCCGGGAATGATGCGGCGTGATGCGGCGCTCGGTATCTGCGTCATACACAAGGAAGTGCGGGACGAGAGATTTAAATCAAGACATCGGTCCTGAAGGAATGATGCCGCCCATCAGGGTGTCATTAAAGCAGTGAGGCGGGGGTAGCTCGGCCCTGGAGACACCCCCTAACCGCCAGCAACGCCCCATCGACAGAGATTTTGTAAGTTTAAAAACTGTTCTATTCCACTTTTATAAATGCAAGATTGGTCAGAGAGGGATGGCTAGGACAGTAGTAGGTGGCTGCAGGGACAGGTAGGGATAGGTTAGAAGGGTTAAAACAGCTGACAGGTTCCCTTTAAACAATTGGTTAAGTGTTGAACACTTATTTCACCTGTTGTATACATATATATACACATTTGTTAATGCACTTATACTGACCTGACAATCAACTGTAGAATCAACTGCCAGTCATTTCTACAGCAAAGTGAGTACTGTAATTATTAAATAAAAAAAACACTTGTGGAATTGTGTTTTTTTCACTATTTTGGGTAGGATTTCATCATGTCTGTTAAACAGATGCACTGAATGATTCCTCGGAGAGTGCCTGGAACCAGCTGACATTGCACAGCCAATCAGCAACAAGTAAAAGAAGGAGTATACAGCACTTCTATCTGGTAAAACTAATCTTCACTCAAAGGTCATTAAAAACAGAATCCAACAGAGTAAAGCCCATGTGTTGGAAGGCTACGTTCACACACTGCGCATTTTTGCGGCTTTTTTGCGTGCGCTTTTCTCCTAAAGCGCACCTGCGTCTGCCAGCAAAGTGAATGGACTTTCACTTTTACCCTACAGATGCTGCGTAAATATATGCTGCACTTTTATGGGAGAAAGACCATGTCAATTCTTTACGCAAGTGCGCCAGCGCTTTCTCCCATAGGAGCCATTATACCCGTTGGAATTACGCATCACCGTTCAGACAATGCACAATTCCAGCACGTAAAATGATGATGCTGCATGAAGTGATGTCACATGGGGGAGGAACAATCCTGTGTTCCTCCCCCGTGTGACATGTGTGACAGGCCTTTTGGGTTTCCCATTGTATTAATATACAGTCATGGCCAAAAGTTTTGAGAATGACACCAAAATGATATTTTCACATGATCTGCTGCCCTCTGGTTTTTATTTGTGTTTGTCTGATGTTTACATCACATGCAGAAATATAATTGCAATCATATTAAGAGTATCAAAAGGTTATATTGACAGTTAGAATGAGTTAATGCAGCAAGTCAATATTTGCAGTGTTGACCCTTCTTCTTCAGGACGTCTGCAATTCTCCCTGGCATGCTCTCAATCAACTTCTGGGCCAAATCCTGACTGATAGCCGTCCATTCTTGCATAATCAATGCTTGCATTTTGGCAAAATTAGTTGGTTTTTGTTTGTCCACCCGTCTCTTGATGATTGACCACAAGTTCTCAATGGGATTAAGATCTGGGGAGTTTCCAGGCCATGGACCCAAAATCTCTGTTTTGTTCCCTGAGCCATTTAGTTATCACCTTTGCTTTATGGCAAGGTGCTCCATCCTGCTGGAAAAGGCATTGTTGGGCGCCAAACTGCTCTCGGACGGTTGGGAGAAGTTGCTCTTGGAGGACATTCTGGTACCATTCTTTACTCATGGCTGTGTTTTTAGGCAAGACTGTGAGTGAGCTAATTCCCTTGGCTGAGAAGCAACCCCACACATGAATGGTTTCAGGATGCTTTACAGTTGGCATGAGACAAGACTGGTGGTAGCGCTCACCTCTTCTTCTCCGAATAAGCTGTTTTCTAGATGTCCCAAACAATCGAAAAGGGGATTCATCAGAGAAAATGACTTTACCCCAGTCCTCAGCAGTCCACTCCCTGAACCTTTTGCAGAATATCAGTCGGTCACTGATGTTTTTTCTGGAGAGAAGTGGCTTCTTTGCTGCCCTCCTTGAAACCAGGCCTTGCTCAAAGAGTCTTCGCCTCACAGTGCGTGCAGAAGCACTCACACCAGCCTGCTACCATTCCTGAGCAAGCTCGGCACTGCTGGTAGTCCGATCCTGCAGCTGAAACAGTTTTAAGATACGGTCCTGGCGCTTGCTGGTCTTTCTTGGGTGCCCTGGAGCCTTTTTGACAACAATGGAAGCTCTCTCCTTGAAGTTCTTGATGATGCGATAGATTGTTGACTGAGGTGCAATCTTTGTAGCTGCGATACTCTTCCCTGTTAGGCCATTTTTGTGCAGTGCAATGATGGCTGCACGTGTTTCTTTAGAGATAACCATGGTTAACTGAAGAGATACAATGATACCAGGCACCAGCCTCCTTTTAAAGTGTCCAGTGGTGTCATTCTTACTTAATCATGACTGATTGATCGCCAGCCCTGTCCTCATCAACACCCACACCTATGTTAATAGAACAATCACTAAAACGATGTTAGCTGCTCCTTTTAAGGCAGGACTGCAATGATGTTGAAATGTGTTTTGGGGTTAAAGTTCATTTTCTAGGCAAATATTGACTTAGCAAGTAATTGCTGTTAAGTTGATCACTCTTTATGACATTCTGGAGTATATGCAAATTGCCATTAGAAAAACTGAAGCAGTAGACTTTGTTAAAATATTTGTATCATTCTCAAAACTTTTGGCCATGACTGTACACTGTGAAACCTGAATAAAAGTCATCCAAATTGTATTAAAAATAATAAATATTGAATACATACCCATCTGCTGGGCTGTTCACGGTTACCAGTATCAAACACATCTGTGCTTCCAACACCTGTGATTGGCCGGTCGCGATGATGTGATATTCACGTCACATATCACATGATTGCGACTGGCCAATCACAGATCTTGCAAGGTCCTGGAAGCACAGTAGATGTGGGTGTCTCAGCTACCAGTAACCCGAACAGCCGCCGGAGGGTAAGTATTTCATTTTTATTATTTTTAATAACATTTGGATAACTTTTATTTAAGTTTCGCTGTGTATATTAATACCATGCAAAACCTAAAAGGGCTGTCAGATACGTCACACAGGGGAGGAACACTGGATTTTTCCTCCCTTTGTGACATGACTTCCCCCCTGTGCTTTTGGTGGAGAAGTGCGGCCGTAAAATAATGCTGTGTGTGAATGCACCGCGTTTTTTTACAGCGCTAAAAAGTGTGGCTGCAAAACGCAGCAAAAAGTGCACACGCAAAAAAGCGCAAAAAAAAGCGCTACGTGTGAACGTAGCCTTAAAGATCTTTGAATGCAGATTGCTTCTACCAGATGGAAATGTCGTTAAGGCCCCTTTCACATCAATGGTAAGCGCTGATTGCGGCAGTTGCGGTTAAAAACCTGCATCTGTTGCAGTTACCGCATAACGGCCACACTTGCGGTTCACCTGCGGCAAGCCCCATGCAATGTTTATGGTGCTTGCGGCAGGTGCGGCAAGTGTGGTATAGTTGCGGTTTCAGCACTTGCGGCAGATGCGGCCGCGTTTTTTTCATGACCGCATCTGCCGCAAGTGCCGAAACCGCACTTTCCACACATGCCGCACACTTACCGCAAGCCCCATAGACATTGCATGGGGCTTGCCCAAGTGAACCGCAAGTGTGGCCTTTATGCGGTAACTGCGACTGATGCATTTTTTTTTCACCGCAACTGCTGCGATCAGCACTTTACCGCTGATGTGAAAAGCCCCTTCTCCTTTTACTTGAATTTTGTCATCAATTTTCAGTGCATTATATGGTAAAGTGAAAGGCGCTATTCAAAACTTGCAACTTGTCAAGGGAAACGAAAAGACCTCATATAGATGTGTAGACAAAAAAAATTATACAAATTTTGACTCTTGAAAGAACAGAAAATAAAAATTAAAGCTCAAAAACAATAAAAAAAAACTGTATCCTTAAAAAGTTAAACATATGCGCATAGTATACATCACATTTGTCATATTAAGAAATAAGATATTAAGAAAGTCAATACTACTGTCTAATGAAATTATACTTATTGCTTTTATAATTAGAGAAATCTATTGGGATTAATGAGTAGAAATTCTTTGAATATGTATCTGATCAGACATGTAATAAATAATGGTAAGCAATTAACTGAATATGCTAATTAGTAAAATACATCAAAATGCATATTCAATTATGGTAAGTATCTAAATCAAATGCTTATTGGACTTGCTAGGGGTGGTCTTAAAAGCCATATAATTTCGTTCCTAATGGAAACTAATGATATGGTTGTTGTTTTATTTAAATATCAGTTATTACGTTAAATGTTTAGTCTCTTTCTATGCGTGGTTTGCACAATTACTAGGCAAATGAGAATTTTGGCCATATGATAAGTTTTATGCAGATTTCCCAACACCACGATATATAAACTTAAATGTTCAATGGATGAAGCAGATCATAGGATATGTATTTTTGTATTGGGGAAGGGTGTCATTTATGAATATCAACACCCTTTATTAAGGTGTGCTTAATTATTAGTCAGTTTGTTTTCCTCAGGCAAAATGGGCCACAAAAAGGATTTAATTCACTTTGAAAAATCAAAAATGTGTGTCTTATAGAACACTCTTTATATTGATAAGATATTGAGGCATGATCGTAGAGCAATCCAAAGGGTTCTTGCAAATAGTCATGAAAAAAAACACAAAAATCTTAATGAGAGAAAAAGACGAACATTAACTGTTAAATATTGGAGAGGAATCAAATGTGAAATGACAGAGTTCACATTATCCTCCAGTGCTGTCATATTCCAGAACTGCAACCTCCTTGAACGCTCAGAAGAATAAGGTGTTCAATGCTCAGGCTGGCTTCAGGCTACGTTTTAGATCCGATCCGTAGCTGTCCGCTTGAGGCAGACAGCCGCGGACCGGATCAGCACACAGGACCGGGGGCTATTTTGCCCTCCGATCCTGTGTGCAGTCGCAAGCAGCTGCAGGTTATAAATTACATGCCCTTCAGCCATGGGGTACTCGGAACCAGGCAATAGTTCTGCTGGCAAGTCATGGGGGTTGAGGCCCGGCTCCGTGGCCCTGGGTGTCGAGGTAAAAGCAATGGGGGTAGTGATTTAGAGATAGTGATCATGATGCCACCCATGGTACGTGGCTATAAGTAGCTGCTTCTGCGGTTCAGGACTGTGACTGGGTGCGCGATAGAGCAGGAAGGGACACCAAGCCGATCATCAATCCAACAAGATTTATTGAACAGGGTAAATGGAACAGCACAAATGAAGGTAATTCTGGCGAGTTTGTAAGAAGTCCACAACCAAGGAGCACTCCTGGGGGCGTCATCGGCAATCTTGACACCAGGTTAATGGAAGAAATAGTCCAGATAGAGTCCAATGGATCCAACTGATGATGGACACTGCACAATCCCACGGGCTCCAAGATCTTGTCTCAGCTAAGATCTCTACCCCTTGCACCTCAGCATTCAACTAACTAACTGATCCCACAACATGAATGTATTGTCCGGGTTCCTGGGATCAGCCCCTCTGGAGGGGGAAGGGTTCACACCCACATTTGAGTATGTGGCTACATGGAGAAGTCTATGGAGAAGATTCTAGAAACCTCTTGGTTCCATTCTGTCTCTTACAGGTTTGTTTATTGGAGTCACCTCTTGCTGAGAGGAACAATGACACAATCTGCCACCAGAAGTAGTACATGGGGGTTGGACAATTTTGTTATACTATAAGCACAGGCGGGAGAATGAGAAACTGTTACAAGGACCTCTGGGGATGATGGGAGTGCAGTGGTGGTGGTTTCGCTCCCCATGGGTGGAGTGGATCCCCAGGGCAACCAGTAAAGTCTATGGCAGTGGTAGGCCATTGGGGTGCAGGATTGAGTGCACGGAATTATCGACAGACACAGAGGTTGAAGTCTCCATTACCTTTACTGGCAGTAGTAGCAGGTTTAGTACAGGGTACCGTCCACAAGAGATGTTGGCGATCCGGGTGGCCTTAAAGCAAGTTGGGGATCTCTTCACCCGGTGGGTTCAGAGGCCTCTCTGTTGTACTTGGCGGATCCTGGCTGCCTGTAGCTAAGCTGCGACCCTCTCCTCCTCCATAAAGTCTCTCACTCGTATGGCATGCAGCTCAAGCCCTTCTCCTGTCCCGCTGTTCTGGCTACTGTCCCTGAGCTATCTGGTGCTGCTGTGCCTCTTTGGCTTTGTTGTGGATGGGAGACTTGGAATCTCCCGCCCTCCGGTTTTGGCTGCTGTGCCTGGAATACCCTCACTACCTCGGACTCCGGTGTCTGCTTCTGGCACTCTGCACTGGGGTGAGCCCGGCAATTGGCTCCACTCCCCAGGCCTACTTCTCCACTTCCTCAGGCCTTCTCCTATGGGTCCCTCAGACTGGCTAATCTCTGTCCCAGGATGAACCTTACTCTGCTCCAGTTCATGGGACCCCTTCACAGTCCTCCTAGGAAGTGAATTGCCTAACCCCGCCCCTAGGCCAGAATTTGTAGGGACCTCCCCTGAACTCCGGTTAGAGCTCCACCTTCTGGTCTGGAGTCAGGATAGTGTTGTGTGTGGTTGGCTTTCCTGGTGTGGATACCTCTCCTTGCTTCCAAGCATGACATGACCACCAAGGGAGGCAATGTCATTGTAGCAACCGGACTCTGGGGTACCATAATAAACCTGTCTAAAAAGATGTGTTTTTAAAGCACACTTAGCAATTTGTAGGCTAGGTTTTAGCTGGTTTGTCTGGGGGTAGTGCATTCTTAAAAATTGGTGCAGTACTAGAGAAGTCTTAGCGATGGTGGTCCAAGGATCAGATTATGGAGGATGTTATTATTAAATCAATCGCAGAATGGCAAGCACAGGTAGTGTGAATGGCAGAGATGAAGAAGGATATATAGGGTTGGACAGAACTATGGAAAGCGTTGTAGGAAAAAGAGTTAAGGCTGTATTGTATTCTATTGTGAATAGGCAACCAGTGCAATGCATGTGAGAAGCGGAAGGACATATGTATACAGGGTGGCCGTATATATGTATGCACCTAAATAAAATGGGAATGGTTGGTGATATTAACTTCCTGTTTGTGGCACATTAGTATATCGGAGGGGGAAAAAATTTTCCAGATGGGTGGTGACCATGGCAGCCATTTTGAAGTCGGCCATTTTGAATCCAACTTTATTTTTTTCAATGGGAAGAGGATCATGTGACACATCAAACTTATTGAGTATTTCACAAGAAAAACAATGGTCTGCTTGGTTTTAACATAATATCTGGATATCTTACTCATGTGCACAATGGTGTGCTTGGTTTTAACATAACTTTATTCTTTCATGAGTTATTTACAAGCTTATGACCACTTATAAAATGTGATCAAAATGCTGCCCATTATGTTGGATTGTCGATGCAACCCTCTTCTCCCACTCTTGACACACTGATAGCAACACCGCAGAAGAAATGCTAGCACAGGCTTCCAGTATCCGTTGTTTCAGATGCTGCACATCTCGTATCTTCACAGCATAGACAATTGCCTTCAGATGAGTGATGAGGCAAACTTTTTGTGAATGGTGAAGTTAACAAACAAAACCACCGCTATTGATGTGACACTAACCCACAGTGGATAGATCCCGCCAAGCTGTTAGAACACAAAAATTGATGGTATGGTACATGGGGTACAAGGATAGTGGAGCCATTCTTCATCAATGGAAACTCTAATGCCCCTGGATATCTGAATCATGTAGCAATTTCAGATATCCAGTGGCATTGAGGTCTCCATTAATGAAGAATGGCCCCACTTTGCTTTTTCTTACTATCTTTCCAGTCAGCCATTAAAAGGTATCAACCACTGAGGACTCTCATACTCTAATATTTTTCTATCTACTGGCTATCACAGTACAAACATTTTTTACCTTGTGAGAATGTGGAAATGTACAATCCTACCCAATAAAAAAGTTTTTAGTTCTCAAAAGTAGATAAATGTTAAACTGTTCTATTTCTGATTGTTCCAGGAAATCTCATGTTTGTTACTCCCTTAGAAACTGGCATTCTAATGTGAAAACAATCTTTCCTTTAAGTAATCCACACAACAAAACCTTCAATTTTGTCTCCTGCTGGGATAATTGATTTTATGATTCGTTACCCCTACCAATCTTCACAATTCAGTAGGGGCAGAATAATGTTCCTTTTGTGCTTATCTGAATGGAACAGAATATCCATGGGGTTGGTATATTTTTTGACGATCCTTTTCGCCAGCATTTACTGATAACAACTGTAAGATTATTCAAGTTCTCTGTAATCAGTGGTCCTTGCTCGCCAATCAACCCCTCTAAAAAATCAGTCTTACGTTATTCGATAGATGAATACACAAAGATGAATGAGTCTTACATAGATTATTTACTATTGGGTACTCGGAATAATGCATGAGATTTATACGTTTTTCTATAGCCTTTATGTTTTTATATGTTTCAGAGAGAACAGATATCAGAGATGACTTGAGATAAAATTAATTTGTGTACAATTTTTAGTAATTTAATGAAACTTGATCATTTAAACAATTTGCAACGGCTATGGACATTTAAAGGGAACCTGACCTCTACAAACGACTCCCCAGCCTGTTTTAACCTGTCCCTGCACCATAGTAATCCATTCCTAGCCATCCCTTTCTGTCTCTAAACCGCTATGTGAAAGTTTATAAAAGTAGTTTATTCACCTCTTATTCTGCAGCTTCACATTACATGTGAAGCCGCAAAAGGCGGGCTTATGTGGCTTTCCCCGCCGCCGGCGTGTTAATTATGCACGCCCATATGGGCGTGCTATAGAGCAGAGACTGTGCTTGTCTGCAAGGGGGCGGTACAGGCGATATGACGAAAATGTCATATCGCCTGTACCGCCCCCTTGCAGGACAAGCAATGTCTCTGCTGTATAGCACGCCCATGTGGGTGTGCATAATTAACACGCCAGCGGCGGTGGAGAGCCACACAAGCCCGCCTTTTGCGGCTTCACATGTAATGTGTAGCTGCAGAATAAGAGGTGAATAAACTACTTTTATAAACTTTCACATAGCGCTTTAGGGACAGAAAGTGATGGTTACAAATGGATTACTATGGTGCAGGGACAGGTTAAAACAGGCTGGGGGGTCATTTGTAAAGGTCAGGTTCCCTTTAAAGACTGCAGGTCATGTAACCTTGGGTACAGCTGGGCAGGCTTCACCATAATGCCTTGCAGATATCATATTAATTGGTTTATCTCAGCCAATCAGGTGGGACTACTACAGACTGTAGAGCAAGGGTACGCAGCAGTCATTTTGGGTGAACCTGGATAGTGAGAAAACTTCACAACTCCCAGCTTAGCCAGAAAGATAGAGAGAAAAAGCAATAAAGCACTAAAGAAACTGGTCAGTGAAGAATGGTTACCATCCATTTACCCAAAGCCAGATATGTTAAAGCACTACTCCAACCGTGTGGATTTTTTCAGCATTGGAATGGTGCTTTAATTGTAAGCCCCTATCATATACTCACCTGTTGAAAGCTTCATATGTTTTCAGCGCCACTTTGGTCCTGCACTGCCATCTTGCCCGTATCTTCAGATTGGCCAGAAGTCAAAAGTTATGTCACAAGGTCTCAGTGCAGGGAAATGATGGTGTAAATACGATCCTACTCGGGTATAGGTTATTAAAAATGTCACAATAAACATGCTCACTACCTGCAGTTGTGAAGAGCCTGCGCACAGATCACATATGGCAGTCAATGGGTGCGCACGGTCATGCGCAGTCAAGCGCAGCACCGTGCGCTCCCATTATAAAGGGGCTTGAGGTGCAGCGGTCACATTGCAGATCCCCTCTGCAGAACGCTGCGGAGGGAAACGCAAATGTGAAGGCAGCCTTAGAAATGATGATAGGAAAAGGGGATATATCTGCACTGCCTGGATGCTTGATATCAGAAATACTACTACTTCATATATTTTTGAAACAAACTGATTTATTTATTTTGTTTAGTTTCTTTGCTCCTTCCTCACATACAAATCACAGATGCGCGCATGCAGTTAGACATACTTTGTATCTCAATGAATTAGAATATTATCAAAAAGTTACGTTTTTTCAGTAATTTAATACATAAAGTGAAACACATATATTATATAGAGTCATTACAAACAGAGGGATCTATTTCAAGTTTTTATTTCCGTTAATGTTGATGATTATGGCTTATAGCCAATGAAAACCCAAAGGTCATTGTGTCAGAAAACTAAAGTAGAGAGGATGAAGGGTGGTTAAAAACTGTGCTGCTGTATTCCATGAGGCATCAAAGGGTGAATATAATATTGATTTATTAGTCAACACGTTTCAGGCCTCTCTGAAACACCCTGAAACATGGCAATATGATATTGATTTGTCCTGAGGAAGGTGTCAGGTAGCCCTGAAAGGTGTTGAATAATAAATCAATATTATATTCATTCTTTTCATCTGTTAAGGAATATAGCAGCGCGGTTTTCAACCCTTCATCCTCCCTACTCTATATGCACCACACTGGAGACTGCAGCAGCCGTGATATGCTTTTATGGTGGTTGTCACTCTCACAACCACACAAGCTGAAGCCTCTGATACCTATTTAGGTCATATTTTATATCTCAGACCCTTATCGTCCCTACTTTAATTTTCTGAGATAATGACCTTTGGGTTTTCATTGGCTGGAAGCCATAATCATCAACATTAACAGAAACAAACATGTGAAATAGATCACTCCATTTGTAATACATACTATATGCCTTTCACATTTTCTATTGAATTACTGAAATTTATTACATTTTTGAAGATGGTCTAATTCATTGAGATGCACCTGTAGTTGTGCAAGCTGAAACTTTAATATTAGTGATAGGTGCATTAAATGCAAAAACAATGAGCCCTGACTGCTATAAATGAAAAAGTTGTCTAGTATGCTCTTATGTCTCCATACCCAAAAAGCAATTAAAAAGAATGACCAAGAAACAGTTAAAAAACAATAATAATAATAAAATCATACCTAGATCCTCACCTGTCCTGTGTCCACACCTGTCTGCTGAAGACTAGTCAACATTGGAAGCAACAGTGAAGAAGGAAGAGGCGACTGGTGCCGGAGTGGATCAAGGACCAAGGAAGCCAGAAGAGGAACGGCTAGGAGCTTCAGCAGCAGCCTGTAGTGAATTTCAAAATGTCAAATTTAAAAGAATCCACAAATTATGGGAAATCTTTAACAAAATTGGCTTTTCAATAAATTATCGAAAGCACTTCTATCTAAAATAAGTTTTCAGTCTGGTCACCTCCTCTTAACCTTGTCTTAGGCTGGGGTCAGACTGACGTTTTCTTCCTATTTTAACGGCATGCGTTTAAAACTTTGAAGTTTTCCCAGAAGCGCATAGTGTTAACGATATACGCTTCGGGAGAACGCTGCCCCTAGTTACCCCATGTGTTCCATGGTTACAAGCCACACACAAAGCTGCTTGGACTGCGCTTTGGCTGAGTGCACAGAAAACATTGCAGACAACTTATATACTAAGTCTTTACCACTGCCAGTCCAGTGGTATTATGGTCCATATTTAATAACGAAAGTTCAAGAATATTCAAGAGTTCATGCAGTAAATTCTCTGTAGGTGCTTAAGCTTGGTGGTTGCATGGTTACTTATTTACACTTTACATGGAAACAAGAAAACATATTTTCATTTAAACCCATCTGAACTTCATTCTAATCCCTATAACGTGCTGGGATCTGACCTCTACTATTACAGGTTGATCTACGCAGTACAGGTATCTCTTATGGTCTGTGCTGATTTCTGGTGTCTGCTACTGGTGTTGTACATGTACTATCCACTGTTGTACGTGTAGGTCTATGTAGGACTGGTATACCAGAGTGTCTCCTTGGTCTTACCATGGGACTGACAAGCTCTCTGTTAGTAGGGGGTTGCTCTTCTCGTTCTTCTACAGGTACCGCTTCTGGTATCTCAGCTGGCGGTTTTCATGTCAGCTGGTTCAGGTACCACAACTTGAGGAAAGGCTAACATAGGAGCTATGACTGCTCCATTGTACTGGATCCAGGTCTTGGGAAAGTCTCCTAGAACCGTATGGATCACTTCTTCTTCTTTAGGTCGTACTGGTACAGGAACATCTGGTATTCTCTCTTGGGATTTCAAGGTTTCAGGACATATTTTGAGATGGTCTTTTGACACTACTGCCAATGTCTTCCCTTCGTCTTTACTCACTAAGCACACCTTGGTATTGTCAAAGTTTAATGGTAACACGGTGTATGGCACTGCTTCCCACTGATCCTCCAGTTTGTTAATTAGTCTTTCTGTTAAGAACTTGCTCACCTGGTTTCAAAGGGGTTGCAGGAGCATGCTGGCTATATGCTCTTTCTTGTCTTTCCCTTGCTTGTGACAGACTTCTCTCAATGCACTCTTGCACTTGGCGATACTTCTGTTGGCATTCTGTATCCCAGTTGGCTTCTGGTGCATCTGCATCTAGCTTCACAATTCCCATATGACTGTCAATAGGCAGCTTACTAGACCTCGCTCTCATCAGGTAGGTTGGAGTACAATTTGTGGAACTCACAGGGATAAGGTTATATAAATCTACTAGGTCTGGCAACTTCTCTGGCCACATGTTTCTTACTTCCACTGGCAATGTCTTTAGCAGGTCTATGACTACCTGGTTCATCTTTTCACACATGCCGTTGGTCTGTGGATGGTAAAGATGTTGTTCTGATTTTCTTACACCAGTACAAATTGCAAAATTCCTGGAACACCTCAGCTTCAAACGCTGGACCTTGATCTGTAAGGACCTGTTCTGGATACCCATGTGGTCTGCAGAAGTAGGCTTGAAATGTTCTAGCCGCTGTCTTGGCTGTCAGGTCTTTTACAGGTACTGCCACCAAGAAACAAAAGTAGTGGTTTACTATGGTGAGGGCATACACATAGCCTGAACTACTCGAGGACAGTTTAACGTGATCCAAGACCACAAGTTCAAGCGGTTGTTTGGTAACAATGGGTTAGAGTGGGGCTCTCTGACTATCTTTTTCTTTCTTCCTCAGGTTACATGGACCATAGTTTCTGCACCAATTCTCAATGGTTTTTCTCATGCCAACCCAGTAGAATCTCTCTCTCAGCAGAACTTCCAATTTCTTCCACCCGAAATGCCCTGCACCATCAAGGTATGCTTATAGGACCATCTCAACATTCCTTTTGGGCACAACAATCTGCCAGACAAGCTCATGGGTTTTGGGATTCGTATGACATCTGCACAATTTACCCCCATATATATGAACTACTTACTTTGCTCTTTACACAGCTGCTGCGCCTCTGGTGGGGCATCTGGACCAGGGTAAGAACCTTCCTGTGTCAGTAGCTCCTTGACTAAGCGCACAGAAGGATCTTGCGTTTCTGCTCATCCATGGTGGGGTAACGGGTTCAACGTGGCTTCTTGTTGTTTGTTATGCTTGTGGTTTTTACATTGTGTCACATGAGGGCAGTGAAAAGCCAGTAGCTCTATCTCTCTTTCAGCTCCTCTGGTTCTTCCTCCACATCCTGCAAGTGAGGCATCCTGGACAATGCATCAGCGTTCTTGTGACCTGCCTGGTATTTGATGGTGAAATTATAATTAGATAGTCGGGCCATTAGTTGCTGTTCTAGTGTGCCAAGCTTCGCAGTCTGCATGCTCAACGGTGTCTTTATCAGTGTCTGGCCAGGACTTTACCTCCCGCTGGGCTGCACCGGTCAATTGCCACATCAGTATGCTGACTCACTGATCTTCCGTTAGGGGGTACACTCTATAATAACTGTCCAGTCTCTCCCTGAAGTTGGTCAGGATATTTGGCTCCCCTGAGAATTGCGGCTACCACGTCGCCCCTGGAATGTATGGCATTAGGAACGGCATTACTGGAGACATGGCTGGCACAGCATCAGAGCGCAGGTTGGGCCTCTCTCTGCTCTCTTTGCAGCGTACCGCTCTTGATGACATGCCCCCTCGGCTTCCCGCGCACCTCGCATTTCAATAATAGCAACAGTCAAAACACAGAGTTCAATAACGTTCGTGGCACACAGTACCCGTATACGTCGAACACGAGCTCCTGTTCATGACGAAAAAAACTGATGCACCCCCAGGGCCGTGGGGAATCTATGGGATATTGTCAAGAGGAAAATGAGAGACACCAGACATAGCAATGCAGATGAGCTGAAGGTTGCTAACAAAGCAACCTGGGCTTCCGTAACACCTCAGCAGCCACAAGCTGATCACCTTCATACCACTCTGTATTGATGCAGTCATTCATGTAAAATGAGCCCCGACCAAGTATTGAGTGCATTTACTGTACAGACTTTTCATTATCCCTCCATGGGCGCGGCTGTGTGCTGCAGCCTCCGCCCGCTAATTCATTATGGCCGACCCCTGTGGCTTGGATCCTGTGTTGTGAGGGCGGCCGCGTCATGAAAGGGGCGGGGCTAAGTTCGCGTCATACTGAAAGCTTTGGGGGACATGCACTGAGCTCGGAGGAGCCTGTGGCATGGGGACATTGTAGGAGAAGCATGCTTGAGGTCTCTACGGGGGGCTTAGACCCCCTAGAGACCGGACGCCCACTCCGGTGGGCTTCTCCTACAATGTCTCCATGCCACGGGCTCCTCCGAGCTCAGTGCATGTCCCCCAAAGCTTTCAGTATGACGTGAACTTAGCCACGCCCCTTTCATGACGCGGCCGCCCTCACAACACAGGATCCAAGCCACAGGGGGCGGCCATAATGAATTAGCGGGCGGAGGCTGCAGCACACAGCCCCACCCATGGAGGGATAATGACACTTCAGGATAAAGCACGTAACTATAACCCTCATTCTGTACTGTAATACTTAGTTTGGGCACAAATAGGGAGACTGATAACAGAGGGGTCCAGGCAACCCTCTATAGAGATACGGGGGGGGGGCCGAGTTTGGGGGACATGCACAGAGCTCAGAGGATCTGGATGCGGTGAATGCAATTCACGTTTTAAATGTGACCCTAGCCATACTAATGTGCCAAAAACAGGAAGTTGATATCATCAACTATTCCCATTTTATTTAGGTGCATCCATATAAATGGGCAACCCTGTAGACATACTGGTGGGGAATTTAGATTGTGAGCTCCAGTGGAGACAGTGTTGCTGAGGTATGTAAAGCACTGTGGAGTTAATGGCGCTATGAAAGTGAATAAATATTATTAATATATTTATCTGTCTATTATATCACTTGTTAACCTTACATAATAAGAAGCCTGTTGTGTATAGAAATCTATCATACTGCATTGCTGGATGCATTAGGCTCCTTTCACATCAGCGTTTTTTTTTAAATCGTGGCAGATGCGGTGAAAAAAACCACATCTGCCGCGATTACCGCATAACCGCTGCACTTGTGGCACAGTTGCGGCAAGCCCCATACAATGTATATGTGAGCTTGCGGCAGGTGCGGCAAGTGCAGTTTTGCGGCGGTAGTGCAGCGGTTATGCGGTAATCGCGGCAGATGCGTTTTTTTCACCGCATCTGCCGCAATTTAGAAAAAACGCTGATGTGAAAGTACCCTGCAATGCATTGTTTATAAAAAATAAAAAAAAACTGTCAAGATGGAATGTCCCTTTACCACCGCCAGGTGGCACAGAAAATAATGTTCTATTTCACGGCATACGATAGCCTACCATATATCTTGAAGAATTCTAGCTAAATAGGCAATGAATGGTGTCTGTAGTGATAATGTAATTATTTGCAACATTACCATGGTTAACAAGTGTAAGGCCATGTTCACATGTGCAGTTTTTGGCCAGTTTTTCACATCAGTTTTTGTAAGCCAAAACATGGAGAGGATAAAAACTGCAGAAGTGGTGACGTCTTTCTATAAGGCCACATTCACATGTTAAGTATTTGGTGAGTTTTTTACCTCAATATTTGTAGCCAAAACCAGGAGTGGAACAATCAGAGGAAAAGTATAATAGAAACACGTCACCACTTCTGTATTTATCACCCACTCCTGGTTTTGGCTACAAATAATGATGTGAAAAACTGAACACGTGAACTTAGCCTAAAGAACCTTAAGTAACCAGAAATAATTCAGGAAAAAAAAACAGCACAAAGAGCTCACACTGTAAGAACCTGATGTTTTCCATACCAGTGTTAATGAGCAGTAAAAGGGACTCTGTCAGGTCAAATATCCACATGTGACTGGTATCCTTTTCTAATTCCTCCCTCTAAGCTCTCTCTAGTCATGCATTTCTATTATTTATGCTTCCCTCCTCTCCTCTGTAAAATGCAAAGTAAAAGATTAATTCCATCTGTCAATCACAGTGAGCTCTCTGCTGCCCACTCCCCAAGGAATGAATATTCATGCATCACTACACAGCTCTGGCCTCTTTCTGATCTGTGTGTTGTGTGTCTCATTGCAGAGCAGAAAGGAGGGGGAAGGTGTGCTCTTCTTAGGCTAGGGCCACATCAACATCATGGAAGCGCTAAAACCTAGCTTTTTGTCAATGTTGAAATGTTGAAAAACGCTAGCGTTAACACTTCCATAGGCTCCCATGCAAAAAACGCATTGTCAAAGTGCAATGCGTTTGACGCTAGGCGTTTTTGCAAAAGCACCTAAAAACGCAGTAAGTAACGTTTTTGGGGGCGTTTGCAAAAACGTATGCTTTTTTTAACATGGGAGTCTATGGGAAACACATGCGTTAACACATTGTACATATATGTACCATGCATTAACGCTAGCACTAAAAATTGAAAAAATGCCATAAAAATGGCATGGGAAAAAACAGCATCCTATAATGCATCCTACCAAAGGATGCAAGATCCCAAGTGTGACCCTAGCCTTAGAGATTTTCATTGTGTGTATAGACATGTGTGTAGGGTCTGCAGTCAGAGATATTTCTATGTGATTATAAGAACATTTGATCATTTGCTCAGCTGATACACACATTACATGTATGCAGGAAAGCCAACCTTCATATAATAGAAATCTTACAGATAGCACAGTGCAGCGCAAAACACCTCCCCCCTGCCAGCACAGAGCACAGAGAGGAGGGACAGAACACCAACTTGGATGGGGGTGGATATTTAAATTACACTTATACAGCAGCCGGACTATTCGGTTGTGAATATAATGGACAGGACTAATGAAGCAGCTCCCTGCAGGGTCTGAAGATGCTCATAGTAAGGAATATACAAATGGTACAATAATGATTTTACATGTTTTTAAAAGGGCTGCCCAGGCACTATTCAAGGGTAATATTAGTATCATACTGAAAAATTACCTGACAGTGTCCCTTTAAAGAGATGGCTCCAAAATGATTAAATGTTTTCCAAGATTTTTGCCCAAGACTGCAGTAACTGCAACCAGTCTATGTAACTCCAGCCTTGAGAATCCTCACAGCGTGCAGCGTGCACATTGTCAGGATTTTTCTGTGCAAGCGCCAGGATCAGGTGACCATAAATATACAATTTGAAGACATGCGGTCACATGCTGACTAGACATGCGCAGCCTCACTCAATACAGGTGAAATGAACAAGGCCAGACATGTCTAGTTGAAAGAATTCAAGTTACATACTTGCAGTCACTTGACTGTCCACTCTGTGCCATTTTTCTGTATAAATTATGACAGACTATTTCGCTGTGCTAAGCACTTTTCATAAAGAGCTGGCCAAGATAGGCGTAAAAATGCCAAAAGTCTCTAAACTTTTGTATAACTACAAGTTGCTAAAAATGTGACATTTCAAGCAATTTTATGTCCCAAAGATGGCAAAACTGCTTGATAAATTGAGGCCTATATTTTCGTCAAAGTGAACAGCTGCAAAATCAGTACAGGGGTGTAGTGCTATGATTGTATAATTTTAGATCTGCTCTGATTAGGTAGTTGTTAATCCATTCCAGTCAAACAGGATTTTGGTCAAACTACCTTCCAGGAGCTGCAATTTTTTCATTGACGTAGTCCTATGAGGGCATTTTTTTTTTGTTCGGGACGAGTATTTGTCAGTGAAATCTTTAGGGTATACAGCCTTCTATTAACTCTATATAGGCAGAAATATAAACAAAGCATTTATAACATATCCTGTCACTACATCATAAATGCTTTAAGTGTAAATGCCGTTTACATTTTTATGTAATAATAATGTAGAGCAAGTGATTATAATAAACTTTCAAATATAGATTATAAGTGAAATCTGGTAGAATGCCTTTCAAAATCCTTGCAGATGTCCCCCTAGGCTATTTGTAAACCTGACATATGCAAGGTTGGGGGGCGGGGCCTAAATAGTATTCACAGCTTATCAATGAATCAGGATACCTCAGGCAGGGACAGTGTGAGCTCAGACTGTCAGCACACAGCTCCTGTGATCTTATCTGACTCCTCCATTTACATCGCACTGCTCCATGTTATTAGCGGATTGCAAGGAGCAGGGCCAAAATAAATGGAAGAGTCAAACAAGATCTCGCAGGAGCTATGTCAGCCTGAGCTCACACTGTCCCTGCATGAGATAAACTGACAATATAGATCAGTTGTAGCCACATTACATAGGCACACTGCATAGGCCACGCCCCTCCCTTATATGGTTATATGGCCATATTTAGTCTGGGTGAGAAGCTGAAGATGGATCTCTCTGAGAATGAGCTTCAGACAAAGTCTAGTGGGGACGCCTTGTGGAACGATTTTTAAAGCTTTTCGTACAGATTTCACTTATGAAGTATATTTGAAAATTCATTATAATCACTTGCTCTTCATTATTATGAAATAAAAATGTAAATAGTGGTTACACTTTAAGAATGGTATTTTGGACGAAGTACCTTAATGTCCGCGCTGCTGCCAGAGAGGAAAATACACCAACAACACTGGGACGTCTGAGTACTGGTAGTAGAGGTTTATTTCCAACGCGTTTCGGAGCCACGTACCGAGCTCCTTCCTCAGGGAACATATGTCATATCTGTAAACTTGTAAAAGAGTTGGATATTGACTTAAAGGGCCACTTCATATGGTGGTTATGGTGTTCTCCGCAAGGAGCCACCCCTTGGCTGGGTCCTTCCCTGGAGGGATATATGGCTAGTTATGTGTTTGAGACTCCTAACAGAGGCTCCACAGACTCTATTTGCATATTCATATTTCCCAGGGGGCAATGTGCCTAGGAATTCACTGTGTTTGAGCGCTTTAGCCAGCTGCCCGCAGTGTTTTCTTGGACTGGTCTCCCTGAGATCAGTGAATACTTTGCAATCTTGGTCTACTAGGCCTTGCTCCCACCTAGCCAGAATCCTACTCCACACTGATGAGGGGCAACACCCCGAAACAGCTGTATGTGGATGGATACTTGGCCTTGGTATTCCCTTGTCATATCTGTAAACTTGTAAAAGAGTTGGATATTGACTTAAAGGGCCACTTCATATGGTGGTTATGGTGTTCTCCGCAAGGAGCCACCCCTTGGCTGGGTCGTTCCCTGGAGGGATATATGGCTAGTTATGTGTTTGAGACTCCTAACAGAGGCTCCACAGACTCTATTTGCATATTCATATTTCCCAGGGGCAATGTGCCTAGGAATTCACTGTGTTTGAGTGCTTTAGCCAGCTGCCCGCAGTGTTTTCTTGGACTGGTCTCCCTGAGATCAGTGAATACTTTGCAATCTAGGTGCAGACAATATCAGGTATGTAAGAATAACAGGTAGCACTCACCAGGATGTATGTTGCTGTGCAAAGTTCTTTTATTCCATAAATTCTGGAACAGAAGGTTACATCAGTGCAGGGAGGGAAAGGAATGCAGAGCGGATGACGGGCACCCCGTTTCGCGGGTTACCACTTCACTGTCCATATTGGACTCGTACTCTGGCCTGTCTTCATCCTGCATCCATGAGGTATACATATACAGGATCAGGTTTTAAATTAGTTAGATAGGGACCGTTCTGATATGGGTCACCTTGGCGCTGGTAGAGCGGCTTTGTACGTTTTTTGCAAAAAAACGTATTAACTAAGTACCCTTGTTTTTGACACTGTTTTCTACTAGCACTAGCTTATTATCATTACCTATTATCAGGACCGTATTTGGAGTTTCTGCTGCCCTAGGCACTGTCAGCAGTTGCGCCCCCACCAATCGCGGCCCTGCCCCCACATTGCGCCCCCCATTGCCCCACCCCCCGTCGCGCCCCCCCCCCTGTCACGGACAATCCCTCTCCTGTCACGGCCATTCCCCTCAAGTTTCATGTAGCTTCTCTCCCATCCTTGCAGCTTCTCCCCCCACATTACATGTAGCACATATAAAAGGTTTGTAGGTTTGTCCAACCACACTCCAGAGACATACTGATAGGATGTTTACATTGTAAACCCCAATGGGGACAGTGTTGATGGTGTATGTAAAGTGCTGTGGAGTTCATAGTGTAATATAAATGCAAAAAATATTATTCTTAATATTATGTCACAATACCAGGATCTGAGGATCTTCTATTTCGAGGTCAGGGGCTCTCTGATGCCATGTTGCTGCCTGTCTCGCTGTCTTCCTCTTTTGACACTGCAGTGTGGTGGACAAGAGAGCATTAACTGGTTAATAACAAGAAGTATGGAGTGTGTACTAACTGAGCCATAAACCCTCCCCATACCATGAAGTATGGTGTGTGTACTAACTAAGCCATAAACCTTCCCCATACCATGAAGTATGGAGTGTGTACTAACTGAGCCATAAACCCTCCCCATACCATGAAGTATGGAGTGTGTACTAACTGAGCCATAAACCCTCCCCATACCATGAAGTATGGAGTGTGTACTAACTGAGCCATAAACCCTCCCCATACCATGAAGTATGGAGTGTGTACTAACTAAGCCATAAACCTTCCCCATACCATGAAGTATGGAGTGTGTACTAACTGAGCCATAAACCCTCCCCATACCATGAAGTATGGAGTGTGTACTAACTGAGCCATAAACCTTCCCCATACCATGAAGTATGGAGTGTGTACTAACTGAGCCATAAACCCTCTCCATACCATGATGTATGGAGTGTGTACTAACTGAGCCATAAACCCTCTCCATACCATGAAGCATGGAGTGTGTACTAACTGAGCCATAAACCCTCCCCATACCATGAAGTATGGAGTGTGTACTAACTGAGCCATAAACCCTCCCCATACCATGAAGTATGGTGTGTGTACGAACTGAGCCATAAACCCTCCCCATACCATGAAGTATGGAGTGTGTACGAACTGAGCCATAAACCCTCCCCATACCATGAAGTATGGTGTGTATACTAACTGAGCCATAAACCCTCTCCATACCATGAAGCATGGAGTGTGTACTAACTAAGCCATAAACCCTCCCCATACCATGAAGTATGGTGTGTAATAACTGAGCCATAAACCCTCCCCATACCATGTCCAGCAGACATTGTAGGATTACTATATGGATTTTATTATGAGGGTACGGTCACACTGGTGTGAAATTCGGACGAGGGCAATGTATGATTTCATTGCATTGCAGTCGGATCAATGTTAATCGATGTCTGAGAGCAGATTGACAAGTGTTGGACGCTTTTTTCTCATCCAGATTCTGGGTGAGAAAACAGTTGCAACATGCTGCGACAGTCTGTGATTCACGCGTGAGACTCGCCAATGCAAGTCTATGGGTCCAACAAAATCAGGGACCGCACACAGACCATTCGAGAGGCATCCATTTTTTTCACTGATACATTCTCATTCTGCAGCTGAGAACACTGTAAAATGTTACTGTAAATGATTATACAGTAATAGCTGCTGAGAAAAAAAACTGATGGCACACGGATGTGATCTGAGAATCTGTGAAAAATGTCGGACACTCACATAGCACTTGCATGCCACACGAAGCAAAACACGGATGACTGTACCCAATTTGTTATATATTGACGGAGTCGGTGCATTTTCTACCGACTCTAGCTCCGACTCCGCCAAAATGGGCTTTGACTCTGACTCCACAGCCCATGCTGCAGGTCTGTGGGCTGCCCCCCTCCCATTTGGCATGCTGCAGCTCTATGGGCCAGGGCTGGCTCTCCCCTATATAGCATGCTACAGCAGGTCTGTGTGGGCCGCTCCCATCCCCACCACCATATGCAATGCTGCAGTGCCTGCTGTAGCCCATGTCTGTGTGTGGGTCCACTGTCATGCCTCCCCCCCACCCCTATATTATATGGGGGTGGGGGGATGGGAGCAGCCCACACAGACCTGGGCTGCAGTAGGCACTGCAGTCTGCAGCATTGCATAGATATGGGGGTGGTGGGGATGCGAGCAGCCCACACAGACCTGGGCTGCAGTAGGCACTGCAGCATTGCATAGATATGGGGGTGGAGGGGATAGGAGCGGCCCAGACAGACCTGGGCTGCAGCAGGCACTGCAGCATTGCATATAGGCCATATGCAATGCTGCAGTGCCTGCTGCAGCCCAGGTCTGTGTGGGCCGCTCCCATTCCCACCACCATATGCAATGGTGCAGTGCCTGCTGCAGCCCAGGTCTGTGTGCGGCGGCCGCCGTCATCCCTATCCCCATATCATATGGAGGTGGGGGGATGGGAGCGGCCCACACAGACCACTGGGCTGCAGCAGGCACTGCAGCATTGCATATGGTGGTGGGGATGGGAGCGGCCCACACAGACCTGGGCTGCAGCAGGCACTGCAGCATTGCATATCCATATGCAATGCTGCAGTGCCTGCTGCAGCCCAGGTCTGGGTTTCAGACCCCAGTGTGTCCCTCCCTGCTGCTGCCATCATGTCTGACCACCACAGACAGTCACCGTCAGACTCTTCAGAGTCAGAGCAGTCTGGGCTCAGCTCAGGCTGGCACTGCTGCCCGCTGGCTGTACTGCCTGACTGTGCACAGACAGCACAGTCAAAGAACACCGTACCGACAGCGGCAGCTGCTGAATCTGACTGAGCTTAGGCTGAGAGTCTTAACACTATGATCCTGCCGCCCGCCCCGCCGCCTGCCGCCAATCATGCTGCAGTGCAATCTGCAAACTGTCGGCACCCTCCCTGAATTTCGGCGCCCTAGGCATGTGCCTACAAGCGCCTAAGGGCAAATACAGCCCTGCCTATTAAAGCAGAGTGCTTCTACATGTTTGTTATACTGTTTTTTTCTGTGGTCTAGTTATTTGGAGCTTGTTGCCCTTGATCATGTCAAACTGCAAACTGCAACCCAGCCTGTTGGAGATTAGACTGCTGGAACCACTGCTATGATGTTATGGAAACACTTTGTGAGACCTTATGGATATCCCGAGCAGGTCCTAACAGATCAGGGTTCAGAATTTAAGTCTGATTTATTCCAAGAACTGTGTGCACTCTATGGCTGCAAGAAACATTGCACAACTGCTCACCATCCTGAATGCAATGGACTGTGCAAAAGGATAAACAAAACTTTGATTGACACATTGAAGAATGTTCCATCTCAAGAAAGGAAAGAATGGCCTGAGTTACTCCAAGAAGAGTATAACAATATCACCCACTGCTCATTACGTCTTGATGAATGTACAGGGTTGCAGGTTCTGTGTCCACACCATTGCCGTGGGGTGCTCCGGTTAAGTGACAGCCGAGACCAGCCAGGAGCAATAATGCCTGCAATGCCACTGGCTGTTTAACACACTAAATGCCATGATCAATATCAATTGTAATAATTAGGAAGCTGGGAGAAGGGGATAGCTCCCTCTCCTGTCTCATCGGCACCCCGTGACATCAACACAAGGGCGTGGTCGTAGCCATGGCAAATCGAGTTCGTCATGATGACCATCCAACTACGACAAGCCTGTTAGATCATGCCAGGAACATGGTCTAAGAGGCTTCTGTCACTGCATCACTGACAGGTGTAATGCATTGCCATGCTTCAGAGAATGCATTATATCAGTGATCAGAGTAAGGAATGTTCAATTCCCATAGAGGGACTAAGTCAAAAAGTTTACTTTTTTTTTTTTTAATTGCACCTGTCGCACACTTACCGCAAGTCCCATAGACATTGTATGAGGCTTGCCGCAAGTGAACCGCGATCAGCGATTACCGCTGATGTGAAAAGGGCCTAAGTGTGTGATAGCAGCCATACATAAGAAAATAATATAAATGTGGTATGCAGTGATTGCACCAGCCTGAAGAATAAAGCATCTAATCACTTATACTCACACTGAATGGAAAGGCAAAAAAATATGAGTCTGCACACATTGGAAGCAGCAGTGTGAACTGCAACCAATCCCCACCAAAAACATGATAAACCAATGCAAAAACCGTATATGAATCACACAAAAGGCGCTCTGCTGTAAAAATAAAAATAAATAGCAAGTGCTGTGACAAAAACAGGGCCTTTTGGTTTATACGTTTCTGCAAGAAAACGTACAATAAGCTGTCTCACCCACTCCACGGTAGGCCCTGATAGAGACAGTCCTAACTCTGTCCCTAGTGCTACGGTAAAAACCTGCCAGTGTGTACATACCTCAGCTGGACAGGGTGCGGGAGAGCACAGGACTATCTCACCTTGTAGGGCTGTGTGGGTGGCAGCTCTGTGTGCAGACTTCATATGGGAGGGGCAGGTGCCTCCAATATCTGCTGTCTAAATGGAGTCTAAAGAGAAATAAAACCAATTCTCCACCTACTGCTGATTGTTTCATTCTTCCTCCCAGAGATAGCAGTAAAGCTTGGCTCACATTGATTCTGTCCTCTACACAAAGCACTTACACCAGGGTTTCCATCCTCTACACAAAGCACTTACACCAGGGTTTCCATCTAAATCGCTAAATATGTGATTCAGACAGAACCCCGAACAGGAAATTTCTTATACAGAGGCAGAGGGAGTCATTGTGATCTCTGTCTGGCTTATGATCCAGTGGTGTCTCTTTATAGGCAGATTTTTAGGTGTGCACAAAAGCACCGTTGTCCTCAGGTCTGTGCACCTCTGAAAAGCCGGACACCACTACACAGAGGGCAAATGGATTAACATAACAAACGAGTAAAGGCTCCATTAAGCATAATCAAGAAATCTTTTATTAAAGTGACAAGGATTAAGAACAAGGAGGAGGGAATGTCACCCAAAATATACCGCCTAGAACTCTGGTATCACAACAGTGTTAGATGAATTGCTGCAATTATCAGAACCTCCTACAAAAATATCTATTACTGTATGTACCAACCAACGCACGTTCTGATGTTTTATAGCTAGATAAGGAATAGTGGACAAAAAGAGGGGGTTACATAGGATTTCAGTCAGGTACAGTACAGTCACACACAATAGAATACCTTCCAATAGGAGGAAAAGGTGTACCAGTATATAAGGCCAGAGTACCCTTCACTAAAGTGCCTAGTGCCTGTTGTAAATTGCCACTTGCCCATATAAAAGACTCAGAATCCACATTTCAAAGGTTAAGGTGCTACAAGATAAACTAGAGGATCACTGATAGGATTGCAGATATAGCATCCAGTGAGTTATATGTTACCTTGTCCATCACTGATAGGATTGCAGATATAGCATCCAGTGAGTTATATGTTACCTTGTCCATCACTGATAGGATTGCAGATATAGCATCCAGTGAGTTATATGTTACCTTGTCCATCACTGATAGGATTGCAGATATAGCATCCAGTGAGTTAACGCACATTCTGATGTTTTAGCTAGATAAGGAATAGTGGACAGAAAGAGGGGGTAAGGAATATTGGACACTCTTCCTTATCTAGCTATAAAACATCAGAACGTGCGTTGGTTGGTACATACAGTAATAGATATTTTTGTAGGAGGTTCTGATAGTTGCAGCAATTCATCTAACACTGTTGTCATACCAGAGTTCTAGGTGGTATATTTTGGGTGACATTCCCTCCTCCTTGTTCTTAATCCTTGTCTCTTTAATAAAAGATTTCTGGATTATGCTTAATGGAGCCTTTACTCGTTTGTTATGTTAATCTAATTAGCCTGAGTAGCTCCTGGTGAGTGAGACATACCCTTATGTGGTGCCCCATTACCTTTTGGATAGGGTTAGCTGTGTTAAAGAGAGCAGATGGAGTCTAGAGGAACTTTAGCTGCCTCATTAGTGAATGGATCCTTTGGGGGTTTCATCTGAATCAGGTATTTAGTAGGAAACCCCAATGTAGGTGCTCAGCATAGACCACAGGATGATTGTGAACTTTGCCCAAAAATGTCAATATTCTGTCACGAGTCTGTGTCAGAATTGGCACCTGTGACTCGTTCCTGTATTGAGACTTCATATTAAATGTGTTTCTTTTCTTTGGCAGTGTAGGAGTTAATGTCCATTTCTGTTGCTAGCTAGCTCCTTAGTTTTCTTCCCAGATGTGGCTACTTTGTGATCATTCCCATCTCCTTTATATGGTCACATGATTCAGCATTCCTTGCTGGTGATTGAACTGCATTCCTGGCCTAGCTACCTGAGGTGAAGATGCTACTCTAGAGATGCTGACCGTTGTTTAGGAGTGTGACATGAAGCTGTTTTGTTGTTTCCCTGTCTGTCTTTCCTTCCTCTCTTGTTGTTATTAGTGCGGCGGTTTGGACTAGTGCTCCCACCGGCCAGCTCCCTATTGAGGGTTAAAATCAGCACCAAAAACTACAGGAAGAAGTTATTCCTGTAGTTTTTGGCCTATTTAAACTGGCTAACTCTAGAACGTATATTTCGGTGAACCTGTTAAAATCAGGACCAGCAAGGGACTAGATATCCTGTTCGATGATGGGGTGAAAGAACCCACATAGGGACGGTAGGGAGATCATGGCATGGCCACAGGTGAGTGCAGGAGGTCTCCTTTCCCCCATTCTCTAGGAGCAGGGCCCTCTGTTGAATGTTTCCCCCCCAGTGTTTCCTCTGTCTGTTGTTTTGTGTAGTGCACCAGACACTGTTGGTCCATACGGCATTGTCATGCACAGCATCTGGAAGCTCCCTAGTCTGTGTGGTGATATATTCTCACTGCATCACTAGATGTATTCACTGAGGGTTGCAGTTTTTGGTCACTTATAGAGAGTTGTGATGTTCTGGCACCTCAGGGGTCTTTGCCGATGTGACATGACCATTCCACTAAAATCTGCATTTGTAGATGAATTTCCATCCCTACTGACTGTGCACTGTGATATAAATCAGTTTCTAACCACATATCGGATATTGGTGAACTCAGGAGAAATCACAGCAGATCACATGGACCGTCTCCTCTTCATGGCTCTTATGAAAATTAAAATTGTTTTAGTGGGAAAAAAATATTTTTTTCATTCCTAAAGCTGAATTGTTACAAAATTCTGTGACTCATCTGCGGGTTTAAAAGGCTCAGTACACCCCTAGATGAATGTCCCAAGAGGTGAACGTTACTAAATAGGGTGAAACGTAGGTGGTTTCTGCTGTTCTGGCACTAGAGTGGCTCTTCTAATGTGACATGGTGCTTGCAGTAGTCTATTCCTGCCAAATCTTACCTTGAATAGCGCCCCATCGCTTCTGAGCCCTGCCATGTGCCCGAACAGTAGTTCTCCATTACATATGGGGGTATTTGTGTATTGAAACAAAAATATGCAACAAATTGTATGGTCCGCTTTTCCTTTTACCCTTCTGAAAATGAACAATTTGATGCTATAGCAGCATGAGTGTGGGAAAAATGAGGTGTTATATCTTCATGGCTCAACAATATAACATTGTGGGAAGCTGCTGAGGGCTCAAGATGCTCTTCACACCTCTAGATAAACTCCTTGGAGTTGGGCTCCCTTGTGGGGGTTTCCCCTGTTTAGGCACATTAGGAACTCTGTGTGTCATGGCTTCCACTATCTTCTCCAGCAAGCGGTGCGCCTTCCTTTCCAAGCCCTACTGTGCACCAAACAGTAGTGTTACACCACATCCGTGCTCAGGAGATATCGCACAACACAGATATGACGTCCATTTTATCCTGTTATCATTGTGAAAAAGTGAAATTCAGGGCCAAAGCAACATTGTTGTGGGGAAAAGTAAACTTTCCGATTCTTTCTTCCACATTGCTTTAATTCCTATGAAGAACATGAAGGGTGAATGAACCTCTTGGATGTGGTTTTGAGCACTTTGAGGGGTGCGGTATTTAGGACGGTGTCACTCTGGGATATTTTCTGCCATTTACGCCCCTCAAAGTGACTTTAAATGTGATGTGATCCCTAAAAAAGTTATTTTACATTTTGTTGTAAAAATTAGAAATTGCTGATAAACTTTCAACCGTTCCAACATCCGAACAAAGAACGTATGTTCACAAAATCGTGCTGATGTAAAGTGACGTGTGCGAAATGTTATTTATTCATTATTTTACCAACAGAAAGACACAAGGAGTCTCTTTTCTGCTTACAAGTGAATGGATTTATTTGCAAAAACTGTCATCTCATAAATTGGTGCATTTGTAGAAAGATGCAGCGGGTACAAAAAGGCCCCATATATATTTACAGCAGCACAATAAATACATTGGTATCACCACATATCACAAATCCTATACATGTCTCCTATGGTGCTGACATTCACAGCCCTTTGTTAAAGTACATACATGGTCATAGTAATGTCACAATGGATATAAAGTATACAGATAGTATCACCAGTACATACTGAATATGAATAAGGTGGACAGCAATCAATTCATAACATGTCATACCAAAGTTGTGCCAAATAAAGTACTGGTAGTGCCAGGAAAGGGAAAGGAAGCCCTTCTAGTGCGGTCCCCACATATGTATCGCGTGTTTAGTGGGTCAGCTTCATCAGGGAACACACCACAAGTGCCAGCAATACCCCTTATGTATCATCATGCGAGCAGGAACGCTGGAATGGCGTTCTGCCCTCCGGAGCAGCTTCCGGCCTCCGCTGTCATGTCACGTGACCCGCCCGAAGTGTGTCTGACACGCCCACTCCAGGGATGGGGAAGACTTGGGAACAGGGCAGTTACTAGTTGTTCTCTCTTCTTCATTTCTTGTTTTTTTCACGGGGACAGGCGGGGGCCGACACCTGGTCCCGTGCCATTTTAATTAATGAGGTTAGATGACAAGGAAAGGCTAAGGGGAAAGGGGTATTCATGACGCCACCTGCGGTATGCGGCCATGGCAGCCGCCGCTGCTGTAGAACCTCTGGGGATGACGACCAGCAGCTTAGATAGTCCCGCTCCCCGCATGTGGAGCGCAGGCCAAGGGCAGTGAGTCACGGTACTCAGTATATACCTTGGCAGGTGTTCATTGGGCTCCTTCAGTACCCTGGTGTCCATGCGGCCCTCGTAGCCATGGTCGCTGCTAAGAAAGTCACACACACCACAGCTGTAGTTACGTTACTTTTACTTGGTGTTTCAGCATGGCCACCAGGTACGTCCCTTGCCAGGTTTTGGTTCAGCATTGTCTCCAGGACCAGGTTGGTGTTACTGAGCCTCGATTGGTGCCCTCTGTCTTACTTGGTGTTCTGTCTTTGGTGGCTCTACGTTCTCTCTCTGAGTTATAAGGCTAGTTCTCTTCTGAGGCGAACAGGTCATTGCTCTGCCCTTCAGGATCACAACGCCTCCCATGCACAGAGCTCAAGTACCCATGGCCACTGGTGCTATTGTGTCCCAGACACGATTAGGTTCCCTCCCGGGCACTGCTCCCTAGTTCAGCCACCTTCCTCAAGATGGGTCAGGTGTATGGCCACAGCTCCCATTAGAAGCTTGGGGCTTCCGGTTCAACGGCTTGGGCGTTCAGCATCCACACTGTGTTCAGGGCCGGGTCCCTGTGTCCACTAACCCCTCTGTCTCGTCAGATTCGGGCGTACGGGGAATTGTTGTCTCTTCTGCACCCCAAGGATTCTTCTCTCCTTCCACCCTTCTGGTCTCTCCCTCCCAGGGCGAGTGTAGTCATGCTCTGAGCCCCGGAAGCCCACACCACACCTTCTCCGCACCCTCCTGTTGCTGTTTCCTCTACCGCGTACTACTCTGACTCTCTCAGTCTGACACTTCCCTGCCCCCATTTTGTGACCTAGGCCCTCCCTCAGGGTCCTCCCATTGTCCCAGGGCGTAATTGTTGGGTACTGTTTGTGTTTCTTTTGGGCTCAGCTGCACCATCTTAGCACCTGGAGAACTGGGGCACTGCACTCCCTAACCACGAGGAAGCAGTACCTCTGGTGGCGGCCTACCCATTGGGGCGCCACACGTCATCGCTGATGTGTTTCCGGACGCCCGGCGGTTGACAGATTACCTGAGTCAGCAATAGAGACGTCCCAGGGAGGTTGGGAGGAGACAAAGGAAGGCCAGGAGCACATGCCACTCCGTTACACAAATTCAATGCAATCCCTTATACGGTCAAATTGAATATAATCATGTATATAATCCATCTTCCGAATCTTGATTTTGATCATCAACAGGATCGACTGTAATCGGAGACATGTATGGGGCTCTGTTGGCACAAAGGTGAGAGGGTTACAATCATGCACATAATACAAAATTAAAAACAAGTTAAAAACAATATCAATATGTACAATCCAAATACAAAACTAGAAGGGAGTGAAAAAAAAGGGGGGGAGGGGTAAAGAAATATGGCAAAATTAATTGCCAAAGAAAGAAGGGTAAGGGGAGTTGAGGAGAAAGCAGTTAGGTCCTTATAAAAAGAAGAGGAAAAGCTCCTGGTCTCATTTAGCCCCCGTGGTACCAGGGTCTCCAAAACGGTGATCCACCTGGTTTCTTTTTGGGCCAAAATTTCTTTTAAATCTCGTCCCCCCATGCCACAATGGACAATGTCAATTCCATGTATCTTAAGTGTTTTATTACTACGGCCATGGCATAATTTAAAGTGATGTGGTAAAGTTCTCAAAGTTCTCTCGTCCTTGCGCTCTTTGGAACCCTCAATATCTCGCACTTGTTTGCGTATCCTCATACGCAACTCACGTGTGGTTAACCCAATATAAATCTTGGGGCAGCCACACGTGGCGTAATATACCACATGCGTACTGCAACAAGGTATGTACTTGTTGTTGGTGAAACGCATTTTACTGTCGCTTGACGTAAAGTCAAAGCCACGGGAGGTGTTCCTACATGCCAGGCAATGACCACATGGGATGAAACCATCCCTCGTCAGGCACTTCAGGTTACAGCACATGTACAGTGGCGGCTCGGTCAGTCTTTGGCTACCAGGTGCACCCCTTTTGTGCTCCTTTCTCTTGGGCTTCCTTCCTCTGCACTGCCTGTCCTCCTACTTTCTGCATGCGCCTCCGCACGCAGAGCCCCGATCCAGCAGCCACGGGCCTTCTTCGGCGACTCGCAAGGTCCCCTGGCCCTAGTACGGCTGCCTTTTCTGCACTGCGTCAGGAGTTGGCCACGGGTCATACCGATCCCGGTGCCTGCCGATTCTGTGGTTGGAGCCTGGAGCTTCCTCGCCACCTTCAGGGCCGGGCCCCTGGTTCTCGCTCTGCCCCTTCACTTTACAGTAGATTCAGGTGTACAGGTTGATCGCTCACTTCCTGCACGCCTAGGGCTCTCTCTGTCTCTCTGCAGTCTGCTGTCCTGGGACCCGGGGCGAGCCACGTGCCGCTCAAGCCCTCTGGGACCTCCTCCATCCTCTCTTCTCTGCTCCCTCGCTGGACTGACCACTTCCTGTGTCTTGTCCCTTTGTTTCACTCCTGAACTGCCCAGCCCCCACTTACTGGTGTTTGCTTTTACCTACTTTCTGACTGCTCCTCTACTAAACCGATCCCCCCCCGCCATCCCACAGCAGCCCTGAGCCATCCCACTACCTGGGTTCACCCGCTCGCTCTGGGACCGGGTGTGTTGGGTGTGTTTGTGGGTGACTGGACTTACTGATCCCGGCTGCCGCAAACTAATAGTGGTGACCGGACCGCAGGGGCGTCACATTTACTCCCCACCCCTCGGGCACGTCCTCGGGCAGGAACAAAAGAAAAATAACTGGTATTAAGACATGAAAAATTTTTAGAAATGCTTTCCAACAGTTAACAACTTTTCATCCTTTTTTGGGAGACACCCATACTTGAATGTTACAAAATTATAAAATAGTTACTATTTAAATACCATAAATATCTTTTTACACAAAACTACAAAAGGTCCGAGAGTGGGGTACTACAACTCTGGCTGGGGTGCAGTACCTGTGTGGTGACTGGATCCACAGATGCGCCAAATATATACTCCCTCCAGTGCTGTATATACTCCTTCCAGTGCTGTATATACTCCCTCCAGTGCTGCATTTACTCCCCCAGTGCTGTATATACTCCCCTTGTGTACCCAATGCAGTATATACTCCCCCAGTATATCCAGTGCTGTTTATACTTCCCCCAGTGCGATATATACTCCCCTCAGCGTATCCAGTGCTGTATATACTCCCCCACAGTGCTGTATATACTCCTTCCCTGTATATACTCCCTCTCCAGTATTCACTGGTAGGTAATGAGAGATGAGATTCTTATATTTTACCTATTTAGTCGGCATTGTATTACATTGCAAATGACAAGTAACCTCACCTTGTTCCGTCACCCTGAGTCTTGGCGCTTGTTCACACAAGATCCTGCAGCGTCATACAGCAGAAGGATTGAGAATCTCATGGAATCTCTGATATACAAAAAATCTGCACTGTAAACTGATCGGTGCTGTGGATTTGATATCTGCAGCAGATGACATTTAGGCTTTGTTCACACTCTGCGGTTTTTGATTCGCTTTTTTTGGGCATTTTTCTCTTTTACAGCTGGATCAGTTTTTCTAAAAATCGGATCAGAAATGGATCATCTGTTTCTGATGCGTTTTGGATCTACTTGTTCTGGTGTGTTTTTCAGTCCATAGACAATAAATGGTTTCAATGGGAAAAGCGGATCTGAAGAGCGCAGCCATAATTGACAGCTCCTTCTTTTTACAGATCACTTTACAAGGGAAAAAGCACAGGATGAACAGCAAAAGTGGAAAACCCATTGACTTGCTGGGATTGTATTTAAGTGATGCGTTCACTGCAAAAACGGACCCCAAAAAGCGGGTCAAAAACGCTCAGTCTGGACAGTGCCTTAGGCTGCAGACACGAACGGCCGCAGATTTTAGCGATTGGTAAGACTTGCTGTAAGGCCGGTTTCACTTTACGATTTTGAGGCATCCGAGTGTGTCCGTGTTGAATCGGATACACTCGAATGCGATTTTGCCTCCTATGTATTCCTATGGGGCTCAGATTGTGCATAAATCGGATGGCAAAAAGGACACATCCGAGCACAATCCGTGCCCCACAGCAATACATGGGGGGCAAAATTGGATCCGAGTGTATTCGCTTTGACATGGATACACTCGGAAACTCCGAAATCGTGGTGTAAAGCCGGCCTAAGGCTGCATCAGAATCGGCACAATTTGGGCCCGTTCACCCCACGTGTGCAAAATGATAAAAATGCGATTGCACTCAGACCCGTGTTATTTGTGAGGTGCGCGGCGCTGATTGGCGCTTGTTATTTCTCATAACAATTTGTGTCACTTTTCTGAATGAGAACAGGACACATTTTGACCTCAACCTCAAGGGTAGAATTTGTCACTACGGACTACAGAATATACGGCCCCTGTGGACACCCCAAAAATCTATGAGAATTGTTTTGGATTTTCCAACATTACCGTTGTCATCCGAACGGACTGGACACAATTACACTAATTATTCCCATTCTTCTTGGCGGGATCATCCCCCTCAGTCACTTATAACATGAGGGCGTCTTCAGTCAATTCTGCAGATTTCTCCTTTCTGGACCTGTAGCCGCCCGGGCAATGCTCAATGTCTCCTCTGTTCCTGAGAAATATCAAGTTTAGTTTGTTGCGACCCTCGAAGACTCCCGGGTAACTGAAGACGACATATTGGATCCTCGTGGCTCCATAGTTCCTGTGTTCCCATAGGGAGACGCTGTGGCGTCCGTCCGTTGTGCATCGTCAGGCTTATCGTAATGTGAGGTTCCTGTAACCCCTTTATATCCCCAGAGACCCCCTGCATACCTCAGAAAACAATTTTTATTCTGTCCCACACTATATTCGTATTTCGCGTTTCGGTCATATAGGGTCTGCAGATTGCGGTCAGCCCCGCTCCATGCCAACACCGTCCCGCTCCATGCCAACACTGCCCCGCTCCATGCCAATACTGCCCTGCTCCATGCCAACACCACCCCGCTCCATGCCAACACTGCCCCACTCCATGCCAACACTGCCCCTCTCCATGCCAACACCACCCCGCTCCATGCCAACACTGACTCACTCCATGCCAATACTGCTCTGCTGCACACCAACACCGCCCCGCTCCATGCCAAAACTGCCCCGCTGCACACCAACACCGCCCCACTCCATGCCAACACCGCCCCACTCCATGCCAACACTGCCCCGCTCCATGCCAACACCGCCCTGCTGCACACCAACACCGCCCCGCTCCATGCCAACACTGCCGCGCTGCATGGAAAACGCCATCCTCCCTGACAGCAGGTGAATGACATAATGTCATCCACCAAATTCCCACATCTCGCGCCTGTGCAGTGGCGCCTCATTGTGCCCTATTGAACAGCCAGTGATTCCACTGTGCAGACATGAGACTTTATGTACTGTGCAGCTGATGAGAGACTGGAGTCTTGCGCCTGCGCAGTGGAATCGCTGGCTGTTCAATAGGATACAGTGATGGCACTGCGGAGGCGTGAGACTTGGGAATTGCGTGGATGGCATAACGACGTCATCCACTTCCGCACAGTCATCAGGGGCGGTGTTGGCATGGAGCGGGGTGGTGTTGGTGTGCAGCGAGGCGGTTTTAGTGTGCAGCAGGGCGGTGTTGGTGTGCAGCGAGGTGGCGCTGACCCCAATCTGCAGACCCCATATGACCCAAACAAGAAATTAGCATATGGTGCAGGACAGAATAAAAGTCTATTTCTGAGGTGCAGGGGGACACTGGGGATATAAAGGGTTACATGAACCCCAGTTACATCATGGTAAAAGTGGTAAGCAGGGTTTACAACCCCCAACACTGGTGACAGGTGCACTTTAAACATGGTAAAAAAAACAGCCTGATGTTCACAGTTCACTATATGTGAATGTGCACCCTGAGACTTTATGGTCCTCGGAGCAAAAACCCCAGGTTTTTTAAGAGTTTTAGTTGTTTGATGAGGATTTGGAGAGTTTCCACTCAGTTCCTGGCGTCATCTGTGGGGGAGTGAGTGTGAGCTGGGGGGGGTGAGTGTGAGCTGTGGGGGGGTGAGTGAGTGTGAGCTGTGGGGAAGTGAGTGTGAGCTGGGGGTGAGTGTGAGCTGTGGGGGGGGGTGAGTGTGAGCTGTGGGGGGGTTGAGTGAGTGTGAGCTGTGGGGGAATGAGTGTGAGCTGGGGGAAGTGAGTGTGACCTGTGAGGGGGTGAGTGTGAGCTGTGGGGGTGTGAGCTGTGCGGGAGTGAGTGTGAGCTGTGGGGAGTGTGAGCTGGGGTGTGTGAGCTGTGAGGGGTGAGTGTGAGCTGTGGGGGTGTGAGCTGTGAGGGAGTGAGTGTGAGCTGTGGGGGAGTGAGTGTGAGCTGGGGTGTGTGAGCTGTGGGGGAGTGAGTGTGAGCTGAGGGGGTGTAAGTGAGTGTGAGCTGTGGGGGGGAAGTGAGTGTGAGCTGTGGGGGGTGAGTGTGAGCTGTGGGGGTGTGAGCTGTGAGGGGGTGAGTGTGAGCTGTTGGGGAGTGACCGTCAGCTGTGGGGGAGTGAGTGTGAGCTGTGGGGGAGTGAGTGTGAGCTGGAGGGGTGTAAGTCAGTGTGAGCTGTGGGGGTGTGAGTGTGAGCTGTGGGGGTGTGAGCTGTGAGAGAGTGAGTTTGAGCTGCGGGGGAGTGAGCGTCAGCTGTGGGGGAGTGAGTGTGAGCTGTGGGGGAGTGTGAGCTGTGGGGGAGTGAGTGTGAGCTGGGGGGGTGTGAGCTGTGGGGGGGTGAGTGAGTGTGAGCTGTGGGGAGTGAGTGTGAGCTGTGGGGGGTAAGTGTGAGCTGTGGGGTGTGTGAGCTGTGAGGGGTGAGTGTGAGCTGTGGGGAAGTGAGTGTGAGCTGTGGGGAAGTGAGTGTGAGCTGTGGGGGGTAAGTCTGAGCTGTGGGGGTGTGAGTGTGAGCTGTGGGGGTGTGAGTGTGAGCTATGGGGGGGTTAGTGAGTGTGAGCTGTGGGTGAGTGTGAGCTATAGGGGGTTAGTGAGTGTGAGCTGTGAGGGGGTGAGTGTGAGCTGTGGGGGGTGAGTGTGAGCTATGGGGGGGTTAGTGAGTGTGAGCTGTGGGTGAGTGTGAGCTATGGGGGGGTTAGTGAGTGTGAGCTATGGGGGGGTTAGTGAGTGTGAGCTATGGGGGGGTTAGTGCGTGTGAGCTATGGGGGGGTTAGTGAGTGTGAGCTATGGGGAGGTTAGTGAGTGTGAGCTATGGGGGGGGGTTAGTGAGTGTGAGCTATGGGGGGGTTAGTGCGTGTGAGCTATGGGGGGGTTAGTGAGTGTGAGCTATGGGGGGGTTAGTGCGTGTGAGCTATGGGGGGGTTAGTGAGTGTGAGCTATGGGGGGGTTAGTGCGTGTGAGCTATGGGGGGGTTAGTGAGTGTGAGCTATGGGGGGGGTTAGTGAGTGTGAGCTATGGGGGGTTAGTGAGTGTGAGCTATGGGGGGGTTAGTGCGTGTGAGCTGTGGGGGGTGAGTGTGAGCTGTGGGGGGTGAGTGTGAGCTGTGGGGGGTGAGTGTGAGCTGTGGGGGGTGAGTGTGAGCTGTGGGGGGTGAGTGTGAGCTGTGGGGGAGTGAGTTTGGGCTGAGTGCGTGTAGGGGCTGAGTGTAGAGAGAGTACCTGTACCTGGCTGCTCTGTGCTGACAGAACCTGTGGTGATGTCAGAGTCATGTGATCAGTCACATGACTGTGACATCACTGCAGGCTCTGTCAGGTCGGTATTTGTGGCGGGTGGGAAGGTCTTATGAAGGGAGGTTTGGTGGTGACGGGGTCTGCGGGCGGTGTGTGCAGTGTCAGCCTCTGATGTCGCTGCCAGCCTGCGCCATAATACTACACTCATCCCTTAGGTGTACTAATATGGCGCAGTGTCCGGAGCGGTGCATTGTGGGATTGCAGGATGTCTGGACGGAAGTGGCTGCAGACAATGTGAGGGAAGTCTATATTACACCATAATGATAAAAGCTGCTGTTCCCATTCTCCTACAATAATGGTGGAGTCGGAGGTCACTGACGTCACAGCCCTGACTCCACCCCTCTGATCTTCAGGCTTCTCCTTACATCATTGTATCTAAATCCTGATAAATCCCTTTATTTTATATTATTTGTTTTCCATCTCTGTGATCAGATAGGGTACCTTTACACGCCGCCACGGCAGGCTGGATACATCGCGCTACTTCACGTGCACGAGCACGCTCAAACGGCTACAAACGGTCAACGCACCCTCTTTACACGCCGCCACAAGGTGCGCTACGCCACGCTACATCTATAGCTAGCTACATCGCCGGGTGTCTCAAGTAGCCAGCTGTTGCTCATTTACACACCGCTACAACCAGCTACTATGGGCGTACCTGGTGCAGCAGGGACAGCACATAGGCGTGCTCCAATTGTGGATTACAAGACTTCCGTACGCTGATAGGACGAAGCAATAACATCCTGATTGGGCAGGCATCGCAGGAGGCTGAGTAATACAGCACGCTCGAGCGATTGTGTAGTGTGACTCGTCAGCTCCTTAAATATGCCTCCCTATGCAGCGACTACCAATCGTCATGCAGCAGCTTCCACCAATGATCGCACATGGGGCGCGGTAACATGGAGCCGAGGTCACGCCTTAGCTACATTGCAGCTACAGCCCCGGTGTCCAGAGTTCCCTTCCGTTGCTTCTTTACACGCCGATACAGCTCGCTACCATCGGCGATATAGCCATCTGTTTTCGAGCAGAGCCCATAAACAGATGTATCTGTCGCCGGCTGTAGCGTCGCGTCTTCAGACGCCGCTACGACGGGCTACATTGACGCTACAAGCTACATTTGTAGCCTGTAGCGCGATGTATCCAGCCTGCCGTGGCGGCGTGTAAAGGTACCAATAGGGACGTCCTGTAGGACTCCAGTAAGGCGATGTGGTGATGACGCTGCTTTTTAGGTGTGATGCGCCCCAGGGCCGTGGGGTACTGAACCGGGCTGATACTGCGGAGTCACAGGGGTGGAGACCCGGCTCCGTGACCCTGGGTTCACTTCTGGG